>CM060421.1:3385397-3965397 GCA_030545235.1 Helianthus tuberosus
CGACTCGTTTTGATCGATTCCCCGATCCTACAAGTTTAAAGAAAAGGGGGACATGAACTCACAGTATTGCGTCTTCGATCACCGTAACTCAAGCTCTCCAGATAAACACGACTACCTACAACGTACTAATGTCTATTAGACGAACGGGTCGTGCCTTGACTTAGTATTAATGTCTTTGAGTTACGTTTCTTTGTATATTCGATATTATTCCAAGTTATATAATTATTTGTTAAAATAATAAATATTTCAACTTAAATTATATTTATTAAATTTTTGGAATAATTGTTAAAACATTTATTTTAACTTAATACTTCCCAAGTATTTATACTTGTACATCCTTCCCAAGGATGGGGGTATCTTTCACTTGTATATTTTGCCATGTATTGGGGTCGTATTCCGGTGTGTATTTATACGTACGAGAATACGTATTTTTACGGTATTCATTAAGTATTCTTTATACTTAATTTCATATTAATTATTCCGGAATATTATCTTTAATAAAGATTCAATATATATTTCCAAAATATATAATTTAAGGAATCTTACTTTCAGAAAAATTATTTATAATTTTTCTTTGGCAAAAATATTTGTATTTTCTCATAAGTTCAAAAATTAATATATTTTCAAGTCCAACTTGGAAAATATATATATAAACTCATTTTTCTCCAAAAATGATATTTTTCATATTTATTTGAGAAAATATATATTTCTCCCAAAAATATTTTAGAGTAAATTGCCATTTTAGTCCCTGAGTTTTGACCAAAATTGCCACTTTAGTCCAAATAGTTTTTTTCTTGCCATTTTAGTCCAAATAGTTTTGTTTTCTTGCCATTTTAGTCCAAATAGTTTTGTTTTCTGCCATTTTAGTCCCTGAGTTTTGTCATTTGTTGCCATTTTCATCCAACCCACTAACTCCATTTAGGTGAATTTTGGTCGAAAACAAAACAAATGACAAAACTCAGGGACTAAAATGGCAAGAAAACAAAACTATTTGGACTAAAATGGCAAGAAAAAAACTATTTGGACTAAAGTGGCAATTTTGGTCAAAACTCAGGGACTAAAATGGCAATTTACTCAATATTTTATTTCATGTTTGTGTAAGAAAATATATATTTCTTAAAAATAATATATCTTCTAAAAATTTCAAGAAAAATATATATTTCATACTTGCCAAAAATAATATATTTTTCCTTGTTAAAAATATGATATAGTCTTGTAGTAATTGTAAAAATCATATTTTTATTTCCTTGGTGTCCAAAATATTATTTACCAAAATATACTTTGTGAATAAATTTTCCGGAATATTTTTGTAAGTTATATTCCATAGTTCGGTTTCACCAATATTTTGTGGAAATGAGTATATTTATTCGTTGGAATTTTGGCAATATTTTGGATTGTAATTCTTGGTATTTTGATGTGTTATATTATTTCAAGTCCTAAAATAATATAACTAATACACAAAATATATAAATAATCACACACATGGTGTCTTCTAAATATATATTTCTAAATACATATTTAGTCACTTTTATTTATGAAAATCAACCTCCAATATTTGTATTTTTGTGACAAAATTTATGGCAAAGTTTATGTAACAATTTATGGTTTAAAATGCACTTGTAAGTGTAGGTTAATAAATATTTTTCTAAGTGTTTGGATTTTTTAGAAATTTTTGCCATAGTTTCCCCAAAAAATGGAGGTTTCCATGCTTTCAAGCATATCATTTTCTTTTGTAAAAATCATCACAATCAATCCACAAACACTAATAAACAACCTTTACTTACCAATTTGGCCAAAATCATGCATAATCTACCACTTCATGAACTTGAATATTTGTAAAAATTTCTAGGAACTTACTAGTGTTATTAGTAAGTCTTGTTATCCTTTAAAGTGTGATTAGTTCTTTAAAAACTTCATTTTTAAAGAATATAGATGTTTACAACTTGTGATCATCATTTCTAAAAATGTTTCTTTATGAAATTTTCTTGTTTCACAAGTGTTTCTACACTTGTTTAACCACTAAAAATAGAGTTTGTTTTTGTAAGAATCAAGATTTAATAAAACTTATATTTTTAACTTGGTTTCTTTGAAAGACCATTCATAAATCTTTAGATCTACAAGTGTTACTACTCACTTTGATCATTATTTTTCAAGAAAACCATTTCGTCATTCAAGTTCACGATTCATGTGTGGATGATCCATCATCCTACCATATTTCTACTTTCTCATCTTGCTAGATTATGTTTTTAATCATGATCTAGCAAGATCTTATGATGATCAACATCATTTCTACAAGCAATCAATGATCAACAAGCACAACAACTCATATTCATCAAGATTACTTCATTAAACATGCTTATGTTCAAGTTTTCTTCTCATGATCTTTAGTGTTCTTCAAGTTTTTGATTATGATTCTTCTTTAACCACTAAAAATAGAAGTAATATAGCAAGATCAAGACTCTTACCACTAGCACAAGGCTAGGGATGATTCAAGTGTAGAAAACAAGTGGATAAAAGCAAACAAGAGAGGTCCTTGATCTTCCACAAGCTCCTAGCTTCTTTGTATGATCTTTAGCACCCTTGTGAGTATGTAGAATACATGAGGATCGATGAATGAAGGTGATGGTGGTGGTGCTTGGGGTCGGCCGAGAACAAGAGAGGGGAAGAGGAGAGTAAGTGTGTGTTAGTGTGTGTGAGAAATGAAAGGTATGAACTCAAGTGCCTTCTTATAATCCATTCCACCACTTAAACTCTTGTTTAATATGTTCTAAATGTGCCAACAAGATCTAATAAAATATTGAAATAAAATCACATTGTGGGGCCCTAGTTGGGCTGTAGACATGGGGGGTCTAGATTAGGCTTGAACCATGTTAGTTAGTTTAAGGTTAGATTGTAAGTATCTAGTTAGTTATATTAGTTACTAGATATTTTAGGAGGTGTTATAATGTTCGGGGACCATAACTAGCTTGGAAATGTTAAAACAATGCTTCTAGAGTAAATTTGGTGTTTCGGGTAGTGTCTGGTTGGTTACTGGTTCGTTAAAGTGCTAAACCTTGCAGTTTAGTGTGCTTTATGTATCTTCTTGTGACACTTTTGATTCCCGACACTTAGGAAAGCATTCAGGACCATTTTACCATATTTCTGCATAATATTAGTGCGTTAAAATGTTGAATTCAGCACTTTGGGTGAGTTTTAGGCACTTTCCGGCACTTAAACTATCACTAGAAAGGCAGTTTTGTGATCCTTACTTCCCTACACACTATACTAGTGTAGTCCTTAGTGTCTGGCTCATTCTGTGTCTCAATGCACTGTCTGTCTATGTGCTGAGTTCTGTCAGCATTTTCCTGATTTATCAGATAACTATGATAACTGTACTTAATGCATCATTTAAGGCAATATAGCTTTCATGCAATATTGGTATGACATTAAACAATGTATGATGCACATGTATGTATTAAGCAGAAATCAGAAAGCAGTTAGTTGTAATTCAGCACAGTCATTAAGCACTAATCATGGTTAATTAATTGTACGGATACCTGAATTTTTTACAGTTGTCACATTCTCCCCCTGTTAAGAAAATTTTGTCCCGAAATTTTAAGTCTTACTACTAGCTGCAGGGGAGTTTGGGAACAAGTGCGGGTATTTGGCTTTCATGCGGTCCTCACTCTCCCAAGTAAACTCTAGGCCATGACGCGCATTCCATCTAACCTTAACAAGCTTAACACTACTCCTTCGAGTTTTGTTAACTTTCCAATCAGTAACCTCAACGGGTTCTTCGGTAAAGTGGAGTGTGTCGTCAATATGAACTTCGTCAGCAGGAATGACCACTGTTTCCTGTGTTGGATTCTTCTTTAGATTAGATACATAAAATATATCATGAACTCCATTAAGTTCTGCAGGTAGTTCCAACTTATAAGACACAGGACCAATCCTCTCCAGGATTTTGAATGGTCCAATGAATTGTGGGTTTAACTTACCACGCTTCCCAAAGCGTGCCACACCTTTCCAAGGTGAGACTTTCAACAAAACCATATCTCCCACTTCAAATTCCAAAGGTTTCCTTCTTTGGTCCGCATAGCTCTTTTGTCGACCACGAGCCGCCTTGATGCGTTCTCGGATCTGCATGATCTTATCTGTCGTTTCTTGAACCAATTCGGGACCAACCAGCTATCTATCGCCTGCATCTGCCCAGCATAACGGCGATCGACACTTACGTCCATAGAGAGCTTCGAACGGTGCAACTTGAATGCTTGTATGGTAGCTGTTATTATAGGAGAACTCAACCAAAGGCAGGTGAGTGGCCCAACTGCCACCCAAGTCCATTACACAAGCTCGTAACATGTCTTCCAATGTCTGAATCGTTCTCTCACTTTGACCGTCCGTCTGTGGGTGAAATGCGGTTCTCAAATTCAACTGAGAACCAAACGCTTCTTGGAAAGATTGCCAAATCCTTGACACAAATCTTCCATCTCTGTCAGATATAATCGAGATAGGCACTCCATGTCATGCAACTATCTCTCTTAGGTATAGCTCAGCTAGCTTACCTGTGTTATCCTTTTCCCTGATAGGCAGAAAGTGCGCATACTTTGTCAGACGGTCTACGATTACCCAAATCGTATCATGACACCTGGATGTCTTTGGAAACTTCGTTATAAAATCCATCGAGATCTGCTCCCATTTCCACATGGGTATCTCCTGTTGCTGCAGAAGACCTGAAGGCTTCTGATACTCGGCCTTTACTTTGGCGCAAGTCAAACACTTTCCAACATAAGTTGCAACATCACCTTTCAATCTTGGCCACCAGTAGAAATCTTTCAAATCTTGGTACATCTTGTCCGATCCTGGGTGGATCGAGTACCTCGATTTATGAGCTTCATCAAAGATAACATATCTAAGACCACCAAAGAGGGGAACCCATATTCGTCCCATGAAACACAAGGTTCCTTCCTCATTGGGTACCAGCTTTGTTGGTGCATGTTTGTGACAACAGCTTAGATTTGGTCTTTGGATATCTTGTAATTTGTTAAACGATAAACAGTTAGCGGGTTTAGCTTTTAGCTTTGTATTAGTGAGTTAATAGAGTTTGGGCTAAACAAAACCCACATTGGGTGATGGGGGACGATTTGGGCCTAGCCCATGTAGCAAACCCAGCCTGATGTTGCAACCTTGTGTTATATAAACAAGGTTAGGCTTTAGGGTTTAGGTTAATCAGCCAAAACAATATTTGTGAGGAATTTCGTGAGAGTGCTTAGGACTTGGACGAAATTTGTGTTGGTTAGGGATCTTGATTGATTGTAATCACTTTGATAGATAATCAATAAAGATCTGGTTTGAAAGTGAATTGCTGTTTCTGTTCTTCTACTTGTTTCTGTGATATTCTGATCAAGAGGATTCCGCACACTTGATTGGAAAGACAATTCTGTGAAAGATCCATACACATCAAGGGGACCTACAATTGGTATCAGAGCATTAGGCTCTTGAAGGCTCGGTTCAGAATTGGTTGTTGCAGAAACAGGAAGAAATTTTCAAAAATTTTGAAACCTGAAAAATTAGGGTTTCGAAATTTCTTGTTTGCTTGATAAAATTTTCGAATTTGTTTGGCTGTTTTGATCTTCTGGTTTGTTTGATTGCTGTATTGCAGGTTTTAGGGTTTTCAGGACAGTTTTTGGTTGATTGTTTTGAAGAATTTTGGCTCAGAAACTTAGAGATTCGAAGACTGTTCTTCGTGTTCTTCATTAAGTTCATAAGAATTTCGTAAAAAGCTTGCTGATTTGCTGTTTTGATTTTGCAGATTTGTGTTGGAGAATCTTCAGAATTTCGAAAAGATTAAGTTTCCAATTTTCAGAACCAGCGAATTTGTTAGACCTGCGAAATTAACTGAGACCAGCATATTTATCGGCGAAGTTAAATCCAAAGGCGACTTTGGTAACCGTATAATTTTCCTCAGCGAAATTATTACGGTTCACGGCGAATTTACTGGTCGTCGTAACAGCGAAATTAGACCAGCGAAAATAACCTGCGAAATTGATCTGTTCAGCGAACTAGTGTAGCGAAATTAAGTTACATTGAACAGCGAAATTAACTGTATTCCCAGCGAAATTAAGCAGCATACTTGACCAGCGAATTTGACTGATTTACCAGCGAAATTATCTGATTTACCAGCGAAATTATCAGCAAATTTAAAAACCAGCAAATTGAAAAGGGTGGAATTTCAGTTGGCAAGCGTCGATAAAATTTCAGTGTTTTGCAAATAGAAATTGATCCGTAGCCCGTCAGACAGAACCGTTTGGACCGTTGAATTCCCGTCAGACTCTGGAAAATCCCGAATACGGTTTTTGACATTATATATCATTGGATTTGTCTTTTCGAGACGATTCTAAAGGTGTAATTTGGTAACCACTGTTTTCGGAGATATTTTGTACGGTTTTACCAGTCTGTTTGCGTTAAAATGTCGAACATGACAAAATTGAATGCACCTAAGATGATGAAGGTGGAGAATTATCTTACATGGAAGGACAACTTCAAATCCTTCATTGAATCTCAGGATGCAAGTATGTGGATATGTATTGAAGATGGGTACATAAACCCTACACATGATTATGAGGGCAGACCACGTAGAACAGACTATGTGAACATGAAAGAGGATGATAAAAAGATGTATGAGGCTGAAAAGAGAGCCTTGGCTGCGATAAAGATGTCCTTACCTGATAGCATCAAGCATACCTTCACAAAGTACACTAATTCAAAGGATATGTGGGATGCATTACAAAAGCGATATCAGGGGAATGAGAGTGCCACTCAGGCATTCATGGCAGAGATAGTGCCAGTTGATGAGGCTGAAACTACTGTGAGTGATGATGAATCTGAAGTGAAAAATGTTGAAGCTCAAGTGGAGAATGCTGAAGCAAAAGTGGATGCTGAAGTAGAGAAAGAGAGTGAAGCTGAACAGGTTGTTGCTGATGAAACCTCAGAAGTTCATGAGGAAAAGGTACAATCTAATTTTGTGTGTTTGAGATGTCGTGAACTACAGGGTGAGGTTGACAGGTTGTCAACACAAAACCAAAGTCTGGTAAGTGAGATGTCTAACATAAAAGAAGCAAACGTTTTTGCTAAAAGAAATGAATCGACATACTTGAAGAAGATAAAAGGTTGTGAAGCTGAAATTGAAGCTTTAACTTACAAACTAAATGAAAAACTTCAAGTCATAGACTTAGCTCATGACATGATGGCTGAGAAAACAAAAGAGATTTCTGAAAAATGCAACGAGTTGTCAGATGCACAACTCAAAATTGTTGAACTTGAAAAGAAATTGGGTCAATTCAGAGATTCATCTTTTGTTATGAAACACATGATGGGTGGGTTAAAGAAGAGTAATGACAAGACCAGTGTGGGCTTCCAGGGATTTAATGAAGTTCCACCTCCTCTTAGTCATGACTATTCATTCCTGCCTAGTGAAGATGAGCTAGCAAACTTTATGGCATCTACACCTAGTAGTTTCGCATCCACATCAAGTCAAGGTGATGGATCTGAGAGTGATGATGCTAAGAAGAACAATAACAGGGAACCTTTGAAAAGGAAAAATTCACCGCCTAAGAATAAAAATCAAGCTTTTGTTAAAAAAATTAATTTTGTTCAAGGTAGTGATATGAAAAACGAAACTGCTGTTATTGAAAATGAATCAAATGTAGAGTTTGCTAAAAATAAAAACGAAGAAAAATCTGAATCCAAGCAAACTAAACAAGGTTCATCCAAGGGATCATCACCATCTGATAAGGGATCTACCTCAGAGACTCCAGCTAAGAAGTCTTTGAAAAGGAGATCGTGCTTCAAGTGTCACGTCAAAGGACATGTAGCTAGCTGCTGTCCTAACAAAAAGAGTGAAGCACAACTTAGTGAAAAACAGAGAGGGAAATTACCAGAGAAGAAAGATGATAGTGAGGAGAAAGGCTCAAATTCTCCAAAGAAATCTGCTCCTAAGCAACCAGAGAATGTTGCTGTTGGTGTAGATAAGGCTGGAACAGGAACTCCACAAGTTCCATGTTTTCAAAGAAATCAACCAAGATTTCAGCCTAGATCTCCACCAGGCAGATATGAGAGACCTAGAAGCAGTTCACCTAGAATGAACAATTTTAATGGAAATTCAAATAATTTCAGAAGTCAAGGTCAATATCAAAATCGATACCAAAATAATGGTGGTCGAACTTTTTATAACAATGGATTTAGAAATTATAACAATCAAGCTTCTAGAAATCAAAATTTTCAAAGGTCATATAGTCCAAATACATATAGGAACCCTCAGGACCATAGACCTTATGGAAATCAAAACCCATTTCCATCAACAGGTCTGAGATCCAAGACTCCAGTTAGGAGTAATGGATATTGGATGGATGCTCCAGTGGTTGGTGAATTTGGACGACCCAAGACCATTAAGGCTTGGGTCCCCCAATCTAACTAATTTCTTAGTTGGTGTGTGCAGGAGCTGCTAAGGAGGATTATCAACTTATGTTGATAGTGGCTGCTCTAGGCATATAACGGGGGATGTGAGATTGTTGATATATATATATATTGATTGATTTAAATTGAAGTTCAAAGTGTTGAGTCGACACACTAGATAACCTGGCAGATCTTTATACTAAAGCTTTTGACAGGGCTCACTTTGAACATTTAGTCGAACTCAACGGGATGAGGAATCCTGAATAACTGGTTTTTCATAAGAATTTTTGTAAATAGTTTACTGCTTTTCTTAAAAATTAAAACATAAAAAAAAATATAGAAAAATTAAAAATGAGTTATCACTATGTGAAAAAGAAGAAATGATAGTAAATCAGCAAGTTAGACTATCACACTGAAACTGAATTAAATTGCTTAAGTGTGATAGCAGCTTCATCATATGATGTACCAGTAGGCAAAAAACATGAAATAATCAACTTACCAATGTGATATAAACATAAATGAACTGAATATGAGTGGGGAACACATCAGTGGTGTATGGTTTAATGACCTTAAATCTTGCGTTAATAGATTGCCAAAATCTGAAGTTTTGGGTCTTTATACTGTTATTTCATCTGGGGATATCTTGGCTGTCCTTCTGTTCAGAACTAAAATTGTACATGACCCCAGGAAAGAAAGTCACTTGGAATTAGCTCATTTCTATTTGAATGTCTGTATGTTGTCCCGGTACACACAATTTTGATCTGATTCTGAAATCTTCTCTGAAAAAAGTCGTGTACCTCCTCTGCTGCATCTAGATATATGCTGACCTGGAGGTGCTAGGCAACGACAGCTTCTGCTGCATCCAGATACATGCTGACCTAGCTGTACGTTGTCGCGCTATAGATCTAATACACCCGAAAGAGGCCCTCAAGTGCCCAAAAGAAACCCAAGAAACCTATATCAAACTGAGAAAAACTCATTTGATCTGTATATTATACCATCTCTGCTAAAGATCTATTCTGTTCTCTTCTCAACCTATTCCCAGTTAAGATTTCAGAAATCTGGATTGGACTTGTGAAATATGTGGTGGGGAAGATACTTGCATGATAGAGTGTGTTGTTTATATTTCCAGGATTTGATTAGTATTTATTTGGGTATTCATTGTTAAGCAATCAAAACATGATAAAACAGATTATATGCAGACCTGGACATTGTCAGGATATCTTAAAGGATGACATCAGTATACTCACCTACTACGATGAATCTCTGTGCATACCTTGATTGCGGGGGTATATCCTGAAGTGGGACACACTAGTATATCAGTATTAAAATTACCTTAACATATCATACGGTAATGGTACTTGTAATGTTCATGCATTTGTTTAAGTGGACAAACATACTGGTAATCGTCTTGGACTGCTTTTCATGAAAAATTAAATAAAGAATTATCTAATTGTGTGAAACAGTTTGATTGTGCTGATATGATCTTCTTACCAGTGATTCTCACAAAAATAGAGTGTTTATTGCTTTTGTTATTTATTTGCTTTCAGAAAATAAAAAAATACACAAATAGTGTCTTTTTCTGTTTAAAATTCTTAACGTACGGAAAACTGTTATTCTTGGAGGAATTGTTACTGATAGGGGGAGACGGTGTTGGAAAGCGAGTTCAAAATATTTAATCATGCGGGTTATAGGATGTGTGATTAAAAAGTTTTGCGTGTTGGTGATAAATTGAAAATGCTTAATCTGTGGTACAGTTTAACTATCTCTTGAATAATAATAATTTATTTAACTTTGTTGAAAAATTCTTATGGTTTCTCGAGATGTTTGTTTTATAGTATACAGATTGAAGCAGTGTGTTGCTGATAAGTTAAAGAGATGAGTTGCTGTGAAGATGAGAGTTTGATTGGATGCATGGTAGAACCTCCTTTCTACATTGCAGACAAAGCTGAAGAGTTTGAAGATTGCTATACAAATGCTGAACTGGAGTTTACTCACACGCTAAAGTTTTTGAAGATTTGGTGATTGGATGCATCAGCTTAGGGGGAGTCTGTTGCTGACAGAGCTATTGAAGCTGAAGCTATCCAAAGACCAAAGACAGTGCAAGACAACATGAAGATTGCAAGATGACTGAAGAAAAAGTTATTTTATGAAGCTATTGTCGAGGGGGAGTTTGTTGGTGCATGTTTGTGACAACAGCTTAGATTTGGTCTTTGGATATCTTGTAATTTGTTAAACGATAAACAGTTAGCGGGTTTAGCTTTTAGATTTGTATTAGTGAGTTAATAGAGTTTGGGCTAAACAAAACCCACATTGGGTGATGGGGGACGATTTGGGCCTAGCCCATGTAGCAAACCCAGCCTAATGTTGCAACCTTGTGTTATATAAACAAGGTTAGGCTTTAGGGTTTAGGTTAATCAGCCAAAACAATATTTGTGAGGAATTTCGTGAGAGTGCTTAGGACTTGGACGAAATTTGTGTTGGTTAGGGATCTTGATTGATTGTAATCACTTTGATAGATAATCAATAAAGATCCGGTTTGAAAGTGAATTACTGTTTCTGTTCTTCTACTTGTTTCTGTGATATTTTGATCAAGAGGATTCCGCACTCTTGATTGGAAAGACAATTCTGTGAAAGATCCATACACATCAAGGGGACCTACAAGCTTTTTCTCCATCCCACGGAGATATTCATCCTTAAGATTCTCTTTCTTAAGAGCTTCTCTCTGCGCAGCACGAATGCGCAACGAGAGGTCCGTTTGTATAATCATCTCCAAAGCCCTAACCCTTATGGGCTTAATCCTCTCTTTTTGACTTAACGTGTCTGGCACCACATTCGCCTTTCCTGGGTGATATTTGATTTCACAATCATAGTCATTTAATAGCTCTACCCATCGCCGCTGTCTCATATTAAGCTCTTTCTGATCGAATATGTGCTGAAGACTCTTGTAATCTGTAAAGATAGTGTCACACCCTCAAATTACCACTTAGGGAGTGTCCCTGTTAGGCGTGTGACCATTAGTGATGAGCCACCAATTACATTGAATCCATAAGTTTAAAATAAAGTTTCATCATTTAATAGTAATAAAATCCAAACATAAGCAATTCCAAAAACCATCAAGTTCAGCGGAAGCGTTAACGTAACATAAGGTAAATACTTTCCAAACAACCATAGTAAATAAATGTTTGATAAATAAACCCATCAATGCAACCATGACCACTCACACCCTCCAGCCAGCAAGTTCTTGTTCCCAAGTACCTAACGACCTGCGAGCATGTAACAAGTGTATCAGACAAAGCTGGCGAATTCACAGTTTTAGAAAACATTTGTTACCAGTTGTATGCAAAACAGTTCACTGACAAATGCAAGTAATATTGTTAATATCTCAATTCCAAACAAGACGGCTCCAGAAATACATGACTACCCTTCCCACGTACTCCTATCTAGTACTGGGCCCCGACTGGGTCATTAGTTCACATCCGTCCTATCTAGGAGCGGTGTGAGGGTGCCAAACCTAAGTAGCGCTACCAACTAATACCCGTTACCCTCCAGGTAACATAATAAGGGACTTACAAGATTGATAGGTGAGAATATTAACCAATATACCCGTTTTTACCCAAAAGACTTATCCCTCCACGGGATACCCACTGACTATCCCCAACCACTGGGACGCATGCTCGAATGTAGTGAACTCACCTTAGAGTGCTCGGTAGAATACGTTACTTGTCCACACTCAGTTAATCAAACACGTCCTATCAAAGTTTACCAATAACAATCAGTTCTATTCTCACGTTGCACCACATATGTTGTTACACATTTCACACATCACGTTCATGAAGTATTTACACCCCTCAAGCAAATTATAACAGTTAATCACGTTACACATCATCCATGTTAACACATTTTGTGGTATCACATACAAGCTTACTTCATGTAACCAAATCCCAATGAAACTTCTTATATATATATGTGTGACCCAAAACTACGGAATGATCCAAGATAGTATGTGGCCCAGAGAATTACTTGGCCCAAATCTGAATATGCAGCCCATTACCTATCGTGTTACCCGGTCCGAACTATTGCCCCTTAACCCAACAGGCCGATCCAATAAACCCCAAGCCCAACATACACCAAGAGAAGATGCGGCCCAAGTACCGTTCGGGTATTATTGTGTGTCTGCGGCCCATAATTAGCATCCAACCAAAGATCACGACCCAATTATCAAAAACCTATACTGACAACAGCCCATCTTCCATCATCATTTAAAGTGTAAGTCATGTGAATTAATAATTGTCCACCGTTACCCTTCAGCATTAATATTGATGATGCCGATCCAGTTTTAATAATTGTCATCAATATTCGATCATTTGAGGTCCACTAAGCAACTTACACCTTCAATTTTATTTTGATAAAAGTTGAACAATTTGATAGTATCACGTGATATTGTTTGGATATACATAGACATTATTTAAAAACATAGGCCAAGCAATATTAAATTATATCCAATTATGTTCATATCGCCTACTGTTCCATCTAATTTCACCAGGTCCAATTATTCATATCTCTAATTATCATTAACTACCTAACAAAGTTACAACTAACCATTTATCTGGATCACATGATCCTGATGATTCTTAGAACGAATTAACAGTTCAACCAACAATCATATGCTATCAACTAATTCGGATCTTAACCACAATCATCAAGCAATCATGTTATTAAATCGATCAAGACTCCCATGAACATCAGGCACTCTTATAATCAATCATCTATCACACAATTAGTAATATAATCGAACACACATGTGCAAACCCTTATTTAGTGATTAACTTCACAAGCATTAATCAATCACACCAATTTAGTTCGTACAACAATGAGTTCATCACACTTCATTCTCATGCATTCCTACAATAATAAAATTATTCTAGTCGGCCACGAATCTTCCAGCAACAATCCTAATCATGCATAAACAATAACACTTTGCACATAGCCGAAGGTAACCAAACAAGATTTACATCAATATAATCATACTAACCAAATGGTGAATGCTGCTAGCCACGAGAGAGACAAGCTCCGAGAGGGGAGAGGACTTCGATCAGCATGGATGCAGTCGATCCAAGAGAAGGGGAAGAAAGAACGCTAGGGTTGTTGTGGTTTTTCCAAAACCAAAATTACGTGCCCCTATCTAAAAGCATACGCAACCCATGAAGGGTGGGCTCAATCGATTCGGGCCTGACACAAGAGTGGGCCGATGTGAATAGGGAGTATGTGGAGGTTTAAAGCGTGTGTGTGTTGCCCAAAACATGTGCGGCCCAACTTAACCATTTGACAATTAGACTAGCCTACCTACACACACAATCATATTCAAACACGTTTCACATTTAACAAGTTTATCATAGCTACGAGCATTTAATAGATTTATCAAAACCAAGAACGTGAAAGAGGAATAATGAGAAATCAAGATCACAAGACTGAAAGACACTAACCTTGAGAGTTCGGGTTGTCACATCATCCCCAACTTGAAAGAAATTTCGTCCCGAAATTTGATAAGCAATCCAAAACAGCATGGTGTTAGATCAGGGTGACTGTGGATTTTTCCCAAGTGCCACATCATCCCCAACTTGAAAGGGAATTTCGTCCCGAAATTCGCCAATGATATCAGAAGTTGATACAACCGTTTGAACAACTGAGGGTACTAGAGCTTACTCCGATCATCGCGTTCCCACGTGAACTCCGGTCCACGTCTTGAGCTCCAACGAACTCTCACGATTGAAATTCGACTGTGTTGACAGTGGGTTTCTCAACAAGGGTATCACAACTGTTGCGTTGAACAGACACTTCTTTAGGTTCGAGACATAAATGACATCGTGTACGTTACCCGATTCGTCGGGTAACTCGAGTTTGTAGGTTACGCTACCGATTTTTCCCAGACCATTGAATAACTCAACGTAACGTAAATTAAGCTTGCCACGCTTCCCAAGCGTACCACACCCTCCCGGGTTTTCAACATGATTCGACCGCATACAATGAACTTCCAGTGTTATCCGATCCCAGCAATCTTCCCAAGAGTTTCGAGTACAAGTCCTAGACTTGTGATTAGGTTGTCATCCATCCCAGTCAATCAAGAAGGTTGGCATTATTGCCTTATGTAATGCCTCAACAGAGCTGTCTGGTTACCAAGACGATAACTGCCGCAGTAGTACTCAACCATAGGTAAGAGTCCTTCCAATTTGCACCAAAGCCAGTCCCACACATGCTCGCAGCATGTCTTCGGGTGACAGGAGAGTTCGTTTTCTCTGATCGTTTGCCCAAAGGCAATAAGCAATGCTCTGGTCCTGACGTGAGCCAAGGGTGTTGTGTATTGCCTGCATATATCAAATTCAGAGGTAACAGGAGTTGGCGCCTCGTGCCTAGAAGCCGCCTCTCTCAGAGGAACATTCACAACTGTGAAGACTCATCACTTTTCTTAATTGCAAGAAAGCGTGCTGGTAACGTGCGTCCATCAACGATCATCCAGGTGATGATGTTTCCGTTTCAAGTTGTAAGTAGACTAGTGATAAAATCCATGGTTGTCCGTTCCCATTTCTTGCGTTTCTGGTTGCCAATATCCCACCTTGACTTTCCCACAAGTCAAACATCGTTCTCATGTGGGCCTTCAGGCCCGGTCATCCATACATGGTCTTCAGGTTTTAATTCATCCTATCTAAACTCAAATAAATATGATATCGAGGCCCGTGTGCTTCACCTGCACCAGTTCCCTAAGGTTGTTGTATAGTGAAGTCCATATTCGTTCCATGAAGTAGCAAATATCGTTCGACCTGCCAAAGGTTGCTTCCCCATGCCCCGTATGGGTCAATCTTGAGAACTCCCTTCCCTTAGTTCTTCAAATTGGAACAAGGCGAGTCTGATCAGGTAAGTTAGACTCGATAGTGAGCTGCAAAGCTCATGCACGTCCAGGTTTCACGGTCGTATTCATCCAATAGCTCCATCCAGCGATGTCGTTACATGTTTAGCTCCTTCGAAACAAGGGTATACGGGAGGCCCTTGTGATCGGTCTAGGTAGTGCATTTGGTACCGTCCAAGTAATGCCTCCAACTTAAATCCAAAGACCATGGCTTCCACCGCAGGTCGTGACTCGTACAGTTCTTCCTGTAAGTCCACCACGTGGGACATTTCCTTCTCATGTCGTATCGATGTGTAACTGGGACTCTGATTCGAACCATCATGGTATACCGCCAAATCATCGGTTCCCTCGGATAGAAGTGATGCTCAGTGCATTGCAGGTTTGGGTTTCAGAAGCTGAAAAGACGTCCTCATGTTTTGTCTTCCACGAACACAGCACCTCGCTGTGCTAAAGAGATTTAAGCTGCACAATCCTCAAGAATCCTGTGATGAATCTGCGATAGCATCTAGTGAGACCAAGAAATTGCTGCATCCTCGAAGGGATCTCTGGTGTCGATCAGTTTCTAACCAAAACGGGTCTTAGCGAGGTCCACTTGTATTCCCACTTCGTTGGTTACATGTTCAAATGCATCTCTCCAATCTAGATGTTACACTAAACAAGACTTCGCACGTAATGGCTCCTCCCTCAGGAGCCCTAAAATAAGATACGGATGTCGTCTACGATGTTCCTTCCTCCTGGAAATGATTCAACACGTTGTCAATAAGCATAGTCGATTCATGTGATCCATGCAGCTGCCGGTGTGATGATTGACCCAGAGGTTTTGGAATACAACGTCGCAATGGCCGCCCTGCGTCTGATATGCCGTTGTAGGAACATTCTCCCCTCTGGACTCCCACCTGATGATAGTTCATTTGTTATTCAATCCTCGAATGGAAGCTCGGCCCCCGCAACTGGTCGTTAGGTTGTCAATATATGGTCGTGGTAAACGGTTCTCTACTGTCACCTTATTGAGTTCTTGCAAATCAGTACACATACCAAAAGGCTTATCTTCTCGGATATAATCGGGGCTCCCTAAAGCGAAAAACTAGGTCCGACAAAACTCTTGTCCAATAGTTCCTGCAGTTGATTAGACAGCTCTTGCAACCCTCCTGGTGCAAAACGGTAAGAGTGCGTGTAGTCGGGGCTGCCTCTGGTGCGAGATCAGACTGAGATTTCGCCTAACAGTTGTGGAAGTAAGCCCGAAAGTTCCTTGGGTAGCACACTGAAAGGAATCACGAATGGTTGGTGGATCCTCGATCCTCTGTCTCCTTAGCCCTAACTTCAGTAACGGTTGCTAGTATAGCGGAGTAATCCCTCCGTAGACACTTCTGGCCTTCATAACTGAAATGGCGCTAACCTTTACACCACTCTGACGCTTTAGAACAAAAAACGATTCTCCACACAAGGTCTTCTCCTCACTGGTGTATCTGCGCGATCTCTGGATAACCAATCCACAGTAACTACTGTATTGCAACCATCAAGGGTAGTGGAAGGAAGGTCGATGTCGAACACCTGTCCCCCAAGGTCGAGTTTGCATCTCAAAGAACATATAAGGCTTCAATTGACTTGCATCAGCCGACTCCACAACAGGTTCGGTTTCAAGAAGCATCAAGGTTAACAGAACAGAGACGAAGTGAATAACTACCCATCCAAGCTATCGTGTTGCTATTACGCCTGGTATAGCCTATGCCAATACTAAATGTCCTTCCATGAGCTTCATTTCCAGTGTTGTTTTCGTCACGAGAATTTCCAGTACTGCCGTCGTTCCCTTGGTTGTCGTCACCATGACTTAACACAGTCAATCCTTGTCGAGGTCACCTTCGTTTCCATACTGTAAGCTACGATCACGAGTACCTTGATGTTGTCGCGATTGTTGCCTCTAATATTGTCGCCTGTAATGGTGTCCTGCGTCCTTTCACCAACAAGGTCCATCTTTTCACATTCTGTGCCACGTCCTAAGGCACTACTCATGGTGCGGGCGGTTACACAGTCCGCTCTACAGTCAATCGTCATCGATTTTGTCCCGATTGGTTCGTAAGAGTCGAATCCCATGAGTCGCTAGCTGGGGTTAAGGAGACAAATCGCTGTTGTTCGTTGCCGGTAACTAGGGTCGTTCAAATGCTGAAGTCGGTAAGGTACTACGTTTACCCTCTTGTCCATCGTTCTTGCAAGTTGACTGAGTAATACACGGTATGTCGCGAGAGTGTTGCAGAAGTGATCGCACTTCGGGATCTAAGGCGTCAATACACTAAGTTCCAACAAACAAAGATAGGTGAGGAATATATAGTCCAATCATTTGACGCTGAGCCATCCAACTCAGGGACGTTCTTACTAGCACCTAACATTCTATACAGTTCGCAAGGCGTTCAGATGTGTGATCCGGTGATACTCGATAGCATCAAGATTCGTAAGGATTCAGAAAGGGGTGAAAAGATCATGTTCGAGTAGGAGACAATCACTGCTATGACACCTATAGACTGCTGAGTGCTAACATAACATCAATTAACAGAGCGGAACCCCTTTCACACTCGTTAAGCCTCACTGGGACTCACATGCACCCCACATTATTATTATGTGTGCACCCATAATAATAAGGCAATTTGCATGCTTATCTCAGTGCCTCTTAACTCGTGCTAAAAGGTTCCCCGAATTCGAGCAATAAGACAGATGACATCACAACACAGATCATGAAAGTTCAAGGAGTGTCACACATAACATGGGATGTTAACATATAAGTTCATACTGTAGTTCCAAGTGTGTATTCACGTGTGATGTTGTCTAATAGTAAATACTAGAGATACTGTGCAATAGTAAACGAGAAACGAACCTTGCAGTCTGGAGCTGAGTGTCATGGTCGATTTCGGATCCGTTCGGTTATAGTCTGGTTTTATAAAAACGTTCTAAAACCAAGTTCACTATAACCAGTGGCTCTGATACCAAACTGTCACACCCTCAAATTACCACTTAGGGAGTGTCCCTGTTAGGCGTGTGACCATTAGTGATGAGCCACCAATTACATTGAATCCATAAGTTTAAAATAAAGTTTCATCATTTAATAGTAATAAAATCCAAACATAAGCAATTCCAAAAACCATCAAGTTCAGCGGAAGCGTTAACGTAACATAAGGTAAATACTTTCCAAACAACCATAGTAAATAAATGTTTGATAAATAAACCCATCAATGCAACCATGACCACTCACACCCTCCAGCCATCAAGTTCCTGTTCCCAAGTACCTAACGACCTGCGAGCATGTAACAAGTGTATCAGACAAAGCTGGCGAGTTCACAGTTTTAGAAAACGTTTGTTACCAGTTGTATGCAAAACAGTTCACTGACAAATGCAAGTAATATTGTTAATATCTCAATTCCGAACAAGACGGCTCCAGAAATAAATGACTGCCCTTCCCACGTACTCCTATCTAGTACTGGGCCCCGACTGGGTCATTAGTTCACATCCGTCCTATCTAGGAGCGGTGTGAGGGTGCCAAACCTAAGTAGCGCTACCAACTAATACCCGTTACCCTCCAGGTAACATAATAAGGGACTTACAAGATTGATAGGTGAGAATATTAACCAATATACCCGTTTTTACCCAAAAGACTTATCCCTCCACGGGATACCCACTGACTATCCCCAACCACTGGGACGCATGCTCGAATGTAGTGAACTCACCTTAGAGTGCTCGGTAGAATACGTTACTTGTCCACACTCAGTTAATCAAACACGTCCTATCAAAGTTTACCAATAACAATCAGTTCTATTCTCACGTTGCACCACATATGTTGTTACACATTTCACACATCACGTTCATGAAGTATTTACACCCCTCAAGCAAATTATAACAGTTAATCACGTTACACATCATCCATGTTAACACATTTTGTGGTATCACATACAAGCTTACTTCATGTAACCAAATCCCAATGAAACTTCTTATATATATATGTGTGACCCAAAACTACGGAATGATCCAAGATAGTATGTGGCCCAGAGAATTACTTGGCCCAAATCTGAATATGCAGCCCATTACCTATCGTGTTACCCGGTCCGAACTATTGCCCCTTAACCCAACAGGCCGATCCAATAAACCCCAAGC
Source organism: Helianthus tuberosus (assembly GCA_030545235.1). Classification (NCBI taxonomy): domain Eukaryota; kingdom Viridiplantae; phylum Streptophyta; class Magnoliopsida; order Asterales; family Asteraceae; genus Helianthus; species Helianthus tuberosus. Next base: position 3,404,872 of record CM060421.1, read on the forward strand.
CCAACATACACCAAGAGAAGATGCGGCCCAAGTACCGTTCGGGTATTATTGTGTGTCTGCGGCCCATAATTAGCATCCAACCAAAGATCACGACCCAATTATCAAAAACCTATACTGACAACAGCCCATCTTCCATCATCATTTAAAGTGTAAGTCATGTGAATTAATAATTGTCCACCGTTACCCTTCAGCATTAATATTGATGATGCCGATCCAGTTTTAATAATTGTCATCAATATTCGATCATTTGAGGTCCACTAAGCAACTTACACCTTCAATTTTATTTTGATAAAAGTTGAACAATTTGATAGTATCACGTGATATTGTTTGGATATACATAGACATTATTTAAAAACATAGGCCAAGCAATATTAAATTATATCCAATTATGTTCATATCGCCTACTGTTCCATCTAATTTCACCAGGTCCAATTATTCATATCTCTAATTATCATTAACTACCTAACAAAGTTACAACTAACCATTTATCTGGATCACATGATCCTGATGATTCTTAGAACGAATTAACAGTTCAACCAACAATCATATGCTATCAACTAATTCGGATCTTAACCACAATCATCGAGCAATCATGTTATTAAATCGATCAAGACTCCCATGAACATCAGGCACTCTTATAATCAATCATCTATCACACAATTAGTAATATAATCGAACACACATGTGCAAACCCTTATTTAGTGATTAACTTCACAAGCATTAATCAATCACACCAATTTAGTTCGTACAACAATGAGTTCATCACACTTCATTCTCATGCATTCCTACAATAATAAAATTATTCTAGTCGGCCACGAATCTTCCAGCAACAATCCTAATCATGCATAAACAATAACACTTTGCACATAGCCGAAGGTAACCAAACAAGATTTACATCAATATAATCATACTAACCAAAAGGTGAATGCTGCTAGCCACGAGAGAGACAAGCTCCGAGAGGGGAGAGGACTTCGATCAGCATGGATGCAGTCGATCCAAGAGAAGGGGAAGAAAGAACGCTAGGGTTGTTGTGGTTTTTCCAAAACCAGAATTACGTGCCCCTATCTAAAAGCATACGCAACCCATGAAGGGTGGGCTCAATCGATTCGGGCCTGACACAAGAGTGGGCCGATGTGAATAGGGAGTATGTGGAGGTTTAAAGTGTGTGTGTGTTGCCCAAAACATGTGCGGCCCAACTTAACCATTTGACACTTAGACTAGCCCAACTACACACACAATCATATTCAAACACGTTTCACATTTAACAAGTTTATCATAGCTACGAGCATTTAATAGATTTATCAAAACCAAGAACGTGAAAGAGGAATAATGAGAAATCAAGATCACAAGACTGAAAGACACTAACCTTGATAGTTCGGGTTGTCACAGATAGTACATCGGGTGCCATACAAATAATGTCGACAAATCTTCAAAGCAAACACCACTGCGCCTAATTCCAAGTCATGCGTGGTGTAGTTCTTCTCATGAACCTTTATCTGGCACGAAGCATAAGCGATAACCTTCTGTCGCTGCATCAGCACACAACCCAATCCCTGACGCGAGGCGTCACAGTATACCACGAAGTCGTCGGTGCCTTCGGGTAGGGATAGAATAGGTGCATCGTAAAGCTTATTCTTTAGCAACTGAAAAGCTTCCTCTTGCTTGTCTCCCGATTCATACTTCTTATCCCTTTGAATAAGGGAGGTCTGCGGTTGAGCGATTTTAGAAAAATCCTCGATGAATCTGCGATAACACCCTGCTAAAGCTAGAAACTGACGGATCTCGGTTGGCGTCTTCGGAGTTTCCCAATTCTTAATCGCTTCGATCTTGGTGGGGTCCACATGGATTCCATCTTCATTCACTACATGATCAAGGTATTGTACCTCACGCAACCAGAACTCGCACTTCGAGAACTTAGCGTACAATTTCTCCTTCTTGAGCCGCTCTAAAATGGCTCTAAGGTGTTGTTCGTGCTCTTCCTTCATCCTTGAATAAATCAAAATATCATCGATAAAAACAATCACGAATTTATCGAGATATGGCTTGCAAACTCGGTTCATCAAATCCATGAATACTGCCGGCTCATTTGTCAAACCAAACGGCATCACTAGAAACTCATAATGTCCATAATGAGTTCTAAAAGCAGTTTTCGGTATACTCTCTTCTTGAATCCTCAGCTGGTGATAACCTGATCGAAGATCGATCTTGGAGTAGTAACTCGAACCTTGAAGTTGATCGAAGAGATCATCAATCCTCGGCAAGGGGTACCGATTCTTGATGGTCAACTTGTTCAGTTCTCGGTAGTCGATGCACATGCGAAAACTACCGTCCTTCTTCTTGACAAACAATAATGGAGCTCCCCAAGGCGAGAAGCTTGGCCTAATAAATCCCTTGTCCAAGAGCTCTTGAAGTTGCGTCGACAACTCTTGCATCTCGGAAGGTGCAAGTCGATAAGGTGCCTTGGCTACAGGCGAGGCGTCTCGGACCAAGTTAATATGGAATTCGACTTGTCATTGAGGCGGCAATCCTGACAAGTCTTCGGGGAAGACTTCAGGGTATTCTCTTACCACCGGGATATCTTCCAGCTTCGGCTCTTCGGCTTCTTTATCCACAATGTGAGCCAAGAAGGCGACACATCCTTTTTGCAAAAACTTTCGGGCCTTCAAACAACTGATAACTCTTAGAGGCGCATCATGCTTCGATCCATGCACTACAATCGTCTCTCCATTCGCCATCGGGATGCGAATGATCTTCTCATGGCATACGATCTCAGCTCGGTTGCTCGACAACCAATCCATTCCAACTACCACGTCAAAGCTTACCAACTCGACTGGCAGAAGATCAAGCGTAAACTCACGCTCTCCAAGCTCTATTACACAACCTCTAATTACTTTGTTCGCTTCTACTAGCCCTCCATTAGCTAGTTCTATTGAATACGGGATATCTAACTTACTGGCAACTAACCCAAGTATATCCTTAAATTCTAGGGACACGAAGCTATAATCGGCACCAGTATCAAACAGTACAGATGCAAAGTGTTGGTTGATAGGGAACGTACCAGTGACTACGTTCGAATCCTGGCGAGCTTCCCTAGCCCCAATGTTGAAAACTCTTCCTTGGGCTTGGTTGTTCTTTGGGCAATCCCGCTTGAAATGCCCGACATCTCCGCAACTAAAGCATCCTTACTTGTTTCCAGTACCACCCTGGTTGTTGTTTTGGTTGCGGTTTCCATTACCAACTTGGTTTCCATAACCACCACGATTACCATTTCCGCCATTTCCTCCTTAATTGCGGTTGCCATAACCACTTCCACTACGGTTACCATTTCCATTTCCGTTACCATTACCTCTTTGACCATTATTCCCACTACCGGCTCCATACCAGCATGTCTCTTTGGAATGGCCAACTTGTCCGCATATCTCACACTTTCCAACTCTACATCGTCCAGTGTGATGAAACTGACACACATCACATTTGGGCAGGGTGCCCATATATCATTTTCCTCTAACCTCAGCACCAGAAGTGGCAGTACCAGTCTTAACCCCAGCTGGTGGATTTGCATCTCTCTTCTTGTTACTACTATTGTTTCCTTGGGTACCCTTCTTGAAGTTTGAGAACTTCCTTTTGTTCTCTCCTGATGACTCGACATGAGTCTCCTTCTTCTTCCCTTCAGAGTTTGAAAACTTGTTCAGCCTAATCGCTTCTTCCGTCAGTGCCACACTCAAATCAATGGCCTCAGTGATCGTTGGGGGCTTGGATGTAGTCACCATGCTCATGATTTGGGGTGCCAATCCCCAAATGAAACATTCGATTCGCTTGAAATCTGGTTCCACCATGTAGGGGACAACACGAGACAGGTCATGGAATCTCTGCACATACTCAGCAATCTTCGAACCATCCATCTTCAGATTCCAGAACTCGGTTTCTAGCTTCTGAATCTCAGCTCTCGAGCAATACTTCTTGCGCATCAGCTCTTTCATCTCATCCCAAGTCATAGCATACGCAGCTTCCTCTCCCAGAGTCTGAACCTGAAGGTTCCACCATGATAGAGCCCCGTCTAGGAAAAGTCCAGAAATGTAGGTGGCCTGGTGCTCTGGCGCACACTTGCTCATCCGCAGAACAGAATCGGTTTTCTCAGCCCATCTAATGAAAGCTACAGCACCTCCAGTGCCGTCAAAATTCAGAGGCTTGCAGTCTAAGAACTGCTTGTATGTACAACCTGCACAGGCAACATCATTCACAGTAAGCATTAGCAAAAGCACATGGAATGTCCAAATGTATCGTAATGTGTCCTTAGGTGACTTGAACATTACCGTGAGGTGGGTTATTTCCTGAGGTACCTCCGCTATGTTCAGAGCGCACGGCCTCATGTTGTGCAATTGCTTGTGAAATCCGTTCGTGCAGTTCTACCTCTGTTATGGGCAACTGATTGTTCCTTCGAGGAGGCATCTTCTATAAAGAAGATTGTATGGGTCAGGTCTTATGTATATAATAAGTAGTACGTATATAGTAGCGTTTATCATAACAAGTAAGCATGTAGTCATCACAATCCTAGCATAAGCAAGTAAATTAACAACGTATTTAATGAGAACATTACGATTGAGCTTTCATTAATCATCGACCACAATACAGTTACATGTTTTACATAAATACCGTATCCAAAAGGGAACACAGGGTCACACTACCCTTGTCCAAAATGTCTATCAATCTACCATAAGTCATATAGTCAAAAGGTGGTCTCCAAAAGGCTTCACTAGCTAGGCTCAATAGCGGTGCCCTCACCAAAAGTAAGCTACCTACATAAAACCAAAAACCGTCTATGCTGATGGTAGTGGAGGAGGAGGTGGAGTAACAAAAAGCAAGCTGCGCACATGCGCAAGCTCCTCCTCAAGCTGGTATATATGACGCAACAGATAGCTGATCTGCTGCTCAACGGTAAGAAAGCGAGTGTCAAACTCGGGAAACAGAGTAAGCGGTGCAGGAGGATGTGAAAACGGGGACGGTGATGAACAAGGGGGTACAAAAGATGGCTGACACGGACATGGCAAAGGTCGCGGTGTCATCTCAAGCTCTAAAATCCTGCGACTCATGATCTCAAACTGAAGCTGTAATGACAATAGTAACTCATCCCGTGTATAACCAGTAAAATGCGAGGGATGGTAGGGATCAGATATCGGCATGGTGTACGGTGGGAACCATCGGAATGGCTCATCGAGTGGTGAAGAATTAAAATGAGCAGAAGGTGTAGACTGAGGCATGTGGGGAAATGCTGCTGAAACATGAGGATCACGGTCAGGCTGCTGGCTGGAAGGGCCTTCCCCTGGACGGGGTGGAGGGATGTCCTTCAAGAAAGTGAAAGGCAGGTCGACACGGTGTACATCAGACTCAATCGGGTGAAAAGGAGCAACATCAATAGGTGCAGGTGCAAGTGGGGGAGTGACTGGTTCAATAACAGGAGGGTCAGCAGGTGCAGGAACTGGATCTGGTATAAGTGGTGCAACGTCAGGTATGCCAAATGGGATAGGATCAAGATCAGGCAAAGGCTCAGGAGCTGGCATCGGCTTAGGAGCTGGTGCATCAACAGGTTGATCATCGGGAATAAAATCAGGCTTAAGTCCAGGCTCAATGTCATGTGGAGGTAATGGTGCAGCTGACATAGCTGTATCGTCATCAGAATCAGTGGCGTAACGTCGCAGTCCAACTGCCTGTAAGGCGGAAGAAGTCACAGACGCAAAAGAGTCTGAGACAGAGTGTAAGCTAGAATCAGAAGAAATCTCGATAACAGGGATCTCAAAAAGTGGAACAGCGATAACGTCCTCATCAAGCTCTCCGTCACCATGAGCGTCATCGGGAGGACCATCAACAAACAGATCGAAATCGTCATAAAAAAGATCATCAAAAGGAAAATCCTCAGGTGGAATAACCATGAGAGGAACAGGAGCAAGGATCGGTGCCACGACATGATCACCATCGGGGTGACCGATGATAAGATGATCGTGAACTGGAATAGGAATAACAAAAGGATCCTCTTCTGGGATACCATCAGCAATCGGTAAATCAACTCCAAAATCGGGCAGCGCAAATGGCTGGAATAGTCGTCGTCGTCGGACATTATCTCCGGGTCACTCTCGGTGTCAGAAGTAAAGATCTCTGGCTCAGGGACAATCTCATCATCTGAGACTACAACCATGGGGTCATCGGTATCGGACAAACCACTCTCGGAGGATGACATAGTGTCTGTAACAAAACAATCACAATATATGCACATATATCAACTACTAACATTAAACATGCAATCAATAACAATGTAATCACGTATCCTTCCTAGTCTCCCAGACTAAACCACCTAGTCTCCCAGATTATCCCACACAGTCTCCCAGACTGAACTACCTAGTCTCTCAGACTAAATCTCCTAGTTTCTCAAACTGACTCACCTAGTCTCTCAGACTGAACCACCCAGTCTCTCAAACTGAACCATAAACATAAACCTTGAAATGTGTTTCGTGTCTTTTTGTTTGTAAAATGTTTGTTTCCCTGGATATGGGCGTTTCGTGTATGCAATGAAAACATGTTGTAAAATCATTTTCGTGAGAGCCCTAATGATTGTAGTCTAGACTCGAGAAGGAATCCTAGTTCGCTACATCGAAGCTCAGATACCAAGCTGTCACACCCTGACTTTTGCGGAAGGGTGATTTGGTGTGACTTTCTTAATATCATTGCATTCAATCATAACCACAGCTATATGATAAAAACCATAGATTGTCATCCATTAATTAAGTTTAAAAACATAATAACCACATTGTTTTAAAACATAGAAATTCAAACTCGAGTACAAACCATGCAACTTGTTTAAGAGTTCACAAAGACTCGACAAAAGACATTAAATAAAACCAGGATTTGGAAGACGTGTCTCGTCCAGGAATAAGACACACTGACCAAAACCTAAGATCATGGATGACATCTTTTATTCTTAAACCAACTTGGAACTTCCGAACGCCTGCCAGATCCACTATTAATTCCCTGAAATACATGTATTTTGAAAAACATCAACAAAAGTTGAGTGAGGTCATGTGTTTGTTTGTGTGTATGAATAAAACCTTGTAATCATTGTATGTATGTATGTTTTGTAAATCCCAGTATGAAAGCAAAACAAGGAAACAGATCGATTAATGGTTTGTAAGGCCATTAAAATGCGTGCAATGGCGTAGGAAGGCTCAAACCTAGCAGATTTGTACCGGGCCTCTGGCTGTAAGGTATAGTCACCTCATGGGCCACCCTGGTCCACACAGGTGTGGGCTTGCTACACCCAAATAGATCTATCACTCATACCCCTCAGTCCTAACACGAGGATTAATGGTCTTAGGAGTGCGCCTACCCATTCACATGATCTACTATACTTTCCAAAGCTAACTATACCAATTGAAATTGTTTGTAATCATTTTGTAACATGTACTTCACCCCCGAAGTTATAAAACGAAAACAATTTAAAGAAAATGGGGGACATGAACTCACAGTATTGCGTCTTCGATCACCGTAACTCAAGCTCTTCGGATAAACACGACTACCTACAACGTACTAATGTCTATTAGACGAACGGGCCGTGCCTTGACTTAGTATTAATGTCTTTGAGTTATGTTTCTTTGTATATTCGTTATTATTCCAAGTTATATAATTATTTGTTAAAATAATAAATATTTCAACTTAAATTATATTTATTAAATTTTTGGAATAATTGTTAAAACATTTATTTTAACTTAACACTTCCCAAGTATTTATACTTGTATATCCTTCCCAAGGATGGGGGTATCTTTCACTTGTATATTTTGCTATGTATTGGGGTCGTATTCCGGTGTGTATTTATACGTACGAGAATACGTATTTTTACGGTATTCATTAAGTATTCTTTATACTTAATTTCATATTAATTATTCCGGAATATTATCTTTAATAAAGATTCAATATATATTTCCAAAATATATAATTTAAGGAATATTACATTCAGAAAAATTATTTATAATTTTTCTTTGGCAAAAATATTTGTATTTTCTCATAAGTTCAAAGATTAATATATTTTCAAGTCCAACTTGGAAAATATACATATAAACTCATTTTTCTCCAAAAATGATATTTTTCATATTTATTTGAGAAAATATATATTTCTCCCAAAAATATTGTATTTCATGTTTGTGTAAGAAAATATATATTTCTTAAAAATAATATATCTTCTAAAAATTTCAAGAAAAATATATATTCCATACTTGCCAAAAGGAATATATTTTTCCTTGTAAAAAATATGATATAGTCTTGTAGTAATTGTAAAAATCATAGTTTTATTTCCTTGGTGTCCAAAATATTATTTACCAAAATATACTTTGTGAATAAATTTTCTGGAATATTTTTGTAAGTTATATTACATAGTTCGGTTTCACCAATATTTTGTGGAAATGAGTATATTTATTCGTTGGAATTTTGGTAATATTTTGGATTGTAATTCTTGGTATTTTGATGTGTTATATTATTTCAAGTCCTAAAATAATATAACTAATAAACAAAATATACAAATAATCACACATGTGGTGTCTTCTAAATATATATTTCCTAAATACATATTTAGTCACTTTTATTTATGAAAATCAACCTCCAATATTTCTATTTTTGTGACAAAATTTATGGCAAAGTTTATGTAACAATTTATGGTTTAAAATGCACTTGTAAGTGTAGGTTAATAAATATTTTTCTAAGTGTTTGGATTTTTAGAAAATTTTGCCATAGTTTCCCCTAAAAATGGAGGTTTCCATGCTTTCAAGCATATCATTTTCTTTTGTAAAAATCATCACAATCAATCCACAAATACTAATAAACAACCTTTACTTACCAATTTGGCCAAAATCATGCATAATCTACCACTTCATGAACTTGAATATTTGTAAAAATTTCTAGGAACTTACTAGTGTTATTAGTAAGCCTTGTTATCCTTTAAAGTGTGGTTAGTTCTTTAAAAACTTCATTTTTAAAGAATATAGATGTTTACAACTTGTGATCATCATTTCTAAAAATGTTTCTTTATGAAATTTTCTTGTTTCACAAGTGTTTCTACACTTGTTTAACCACTAAAAATAGAGTTTGTTTTTGTAAGAACCAAGATTTAATAAAACTTATATTTTTAACTTGGTTTCTTTGAAAGACCATTCATAAACCTTTAGATCTACAAGTGTTACTACTCACTTTGATTATTATTTTTCAAGAAAACCATTTCGTCATTCAAGTTCATGATTCATGTGTGGATGATCCATCATCCTACCATATTTCTACTTTCTCATCCTGCTATATTATGTCTTTAATCATGATCTAGCAAGAACTTATGATGATCAACATCATTTCTATAAACAATCAATGATCAACAAGCACAACAACTCATATTCATCAAGATTACTTCATTAAACATGCTTATGTTCAAGTTTTCTTCTCATGATCTTTAGTGTTCTTCAAGTTTTTTATTATGATTCTTCTCTAACCACTAAAAATAGAAGTAATATAGCAAGATCAAGACTCTTACCACTATCACAAGGCTAGGGATGATTCAAGTGTAGAAAACAAGTGGATAAAAGCAAACAAGAGAGGTCCTTGATCTTCCACAAGCTCCTAGCTTCTTTGTATGATATCTAGCACCCTTGTGAGTATGTAGAATATATGAGGATGGATAATGAAGGTGATGTTGAAACAGCTGCTTGCTTTTTGCTTTGCCTTGAAACTAAGCAAAGTCACTGTCTGAAAAACCTGAAAGCTTGATGTTCCCATTAGCTGGATACCAGATACCAAGTGTGGGAGCACCTTTTATGTATCTGAAGATCCTTTTTACAGCAATGAGATTTGATTTTCTGGGAGCTGATTGACTTCTTGCACAGACACATGTTGCAAACATGATGTCTGGTCTAGATGCAGTTAGGTACAATAAAGACCCAATCATGCTTCTATAAAGTGTTTGGTCAATCAGCTCATCCTTTTTATCAGACATGACCAGCTTATTTGTTGCCATGGGTGTGCTGCATGGTTTACAATCATTCATATCAAATTTGGTTAAAAGTTCTTTAGCATATTTGCTTTGATGAATGAAAGTTCCATTTTGCAATTGCTGTACTTGGAGACCAAGAAAGCATTGCAGCTCACCCATTGCACTCATTTCAAACTCAACTGTCATGAGTTCTCTAAACTCTTCACACATTGAGTTACATGTGCTTCCAAAAAAAATGTCATCCACATAAATCTGGACAATCATTAAATCCTTCCCTCTCCATTTTAAAAACAATGTTTTATCAATGGTACCTCTTTTGAAACCATTTGAGAGTAGGAAGTTGGAAAGAGTTTCATACCAGGCCCTTGGTGCTTGTTTCAGGCCATACAAGGCTTTGTTTAGCCTGTAGACATGATCTGGATAAAATGGATCCTCAAAACCTGGAGGTTGACAAACATACACCTCTTCTTGAATTGTACCATAGAGGAAAGCACTTTTGATATCCATTTGAAACACCTTCATATTGTGGTTGACAGCAAAGGCCAGGAACAGTCTAATGGCTTCCAATCTTGCAACAGGGGTAAATGTTTCATCATAATCAATCCCCTCTTCCTGTCTGTAACCTTGAACCACAAGCCTGGCTTTATTCTTGACAACAATACCCCTTTCATCAGTTTTGTTCTTGAAGACCCACTTTGTGCCAATGGGACTAACCTCTTCTGGCAGTGGTACAAGCTCCCATACTTGTTGTCTTTTAAACTGTTGGGGCTCCTCTTGCATGGCTTCTACCCAGCTGTTGTCTTTCAGTGCCTCTTGGTACTTGACTGGCTGATGGAGTGATAGAAAACCAGCAAAAAGACAAATGTTTTGGGTTTGGCTTCTTGTGAGCACCCCTTCATTTATGTTGCCAATGATTTGATCAGGTGGATGAGATCTCAAGAAGATTAAATCTCCTTGGTATGGTATGATGGCATTAGTTGGTGAAGGCTGCAAATGTGTATCATCTGAGCTAACCACTGATGGGGACTTTGATGATCCAGCAGTGGCTTCAAAAGGTGGTGGAATAGGAGGTAATGAAGTGGACAACTGCTTACTTTTATCCACTGTTTGAGGACTTTTGTCAGCAGTGTTTGAGGATGTGGAAGCAGTGGTTGATGGGCTACTTTGGTCAACAACTGTTGAGGTAGCAGTGGTTGAGCTTTGACAACTGTTTTGAACAGCTGGTGCTTTTCCCTTTGTGGCAGACCTTTGAGGGATGATGATTTCATACCCATAGTCTGGTGTTGTATCCTCTGATGGACCTGCACTGTTAGTCTTGACAGCAGTATTTTCAAAAGTAATTTTTTCAAGATCAAACAAATCTGCAGGGTTTGCTGGGATTTTCATTGATGAAAGTTCATTGAACTTTACATTCAAAGTCTCCTCCACTGCCTTGGTCCGTGTATTGAACACTTTGTAGGCCTTGGCAGTGGTTGAGTATCCCAAATGATAACCACAATCAATTTTGGCTGCAAATTTTGAAATGGAATCTTTTAAGTTCAAAATAAAGCATGGACAGCCAAACACTTTGAAATATGAGATCAGTGGTTTGATTTTATACAGAATTTCATAAGCAGTCTTTTTGTGCCTGGGGTTTATTAAAACTCTGTTCTGAACAAAGCAAGCAGTGTTTACTGCCTCTGCCCAGAAAGTTAATGGCAAACCTGAATCTGCTAGCATGGTTCTGGCAGCCTCAATCAAAGTTCTGTTCTTCCTTTCCACTACCCCATTCTGCTCTGGTGTTCTAGGGATGCTGTACTGCCTTACAATCCCTTTCTTCACACAGAAGGCATCCAACTCCTTATTTTTAAATTCTGTGCCATTGTCACTCCTGAAGCTTTTCACTGGAAGGTCAAATTGCTTTTCAACCTGTGTCACAAAGTCTTGCAAAATGCCTGCAGTCTCATCTTTTGAGTGTAAAAAGAAAGTCCATGTAAACCTAGAAAAGTCATCAACAATAACCAAACAATATCTTTTCTTTTTGAGGCTCATGACTTGAACTGGGCCAAACAAATCCATGTGTAGCATTTGCAAACACTGGGTAGTTTTGGACTCTTCAATGGACTTAAAAGAACTTTTATGCTGCTTTCCTTTTAAACAGGAAATGCAATGTTCATGACATGAAAACAATTTTTGTGGTAGGCCTCTCACCAAACCATTTTTTGAAATTTCTGTGATTGTCTTAAGATTTGTGTGCCCCAGCCTTCTGTGCCAAAGTTCTGTCTCTTTGTTAGAGGCAGCTGAGAACAGACAGGCATCAGCTCTGGGACACTCTTTTGACATGTCAACAACATAAACATTGCCACTTCTTTGAGCAACAAGTTTAGTTTGACCAGTTTTGATTATTGCTTCAATCTTTTTGACCATTTCTGGTCCAACAATCCTACAACAGTCTTTTGTGAAGAATGACCCAAATCCCTTGTCACTCATTTGGGACACACTCAGAAGGTTGAATTTTAGATTGTCTATCAGATTGACATTTTCAAATTTTACATTTCCAGATTGCACTGTACCAGACCCCAGAACTTTCCCTTTACTATTATTCCCAAAGGATATATCACCCCCTCCATGGATTTTAAAGTCTTTGAGGAGGGCTTTACATCCTGTCATGTGCCTGGAGCCTCCACTATCTACATACCAAAGACTATCAAAGCATGCAGAAGCTCCCTGCACATGAAGTAAAAGGATTAGTTCATTAAGGTCTCCAAAGCCAACAAGGCTTTGGATGGGGTCTCAACAGTGTCTGGGATGGATGCAGAATGATGAACAGTGGTTAGGTCAGGGGTTTGGACTGTTTTAGGGCAGTGTTTCTCTAACCACTGTTGTGGGTCCTGACCAATCACCTGCTGGTAACCAAAAGGATGCCTGTTCACTCTGGGTTTAGACGGCCTTTTGTAGGCCTCATAAACGTGTGGAATCCTTTGGTAGGACTGTTTTTCCCTGCCTTTTCTGAACTGATTGGCAGGGGGTGCATCAGTAACCTGAACATCTCTTTTGACAGATGTTTGGTTCAGCTGTTTTGTGACAGCTGTTTCAACTGGCACAAACAGTGGTTGTTTCTTGGTGAATTTGACAGATGTTGATGATGATGATGGACTCAAGGATGTTTTAGCCATGTACTCATTCTTTTTCACATTAAAGTTTTTGAGATACACACATGCTTGAGTTTTGTGGTTTGTTTTACCACAAACAATGCAACTGTCTGCTGGAACAATGACACTTGTTCTGTTTAAATCATAAGCTTTCAAGTGGAAACAATCTTTTGTTAGATGATTCCTTTTCTCACAGAATTCACAAAACAAGTTATCAATTTTTTCTTTCTTCTTTCTCTTTTCAGACTCCTTTGCAGCAGAGGTTTTAACCACTGCTGGGATGTCCTTGAGAGGTATGACTTTAGCTTTTGGAGCTTTAACACCATCAGTTGATGTAAAGTCCATTGGCTTGAAATTTTCAAGAATATCACACTCGTCAGACCAAGTGGGTTTAAACTGATATTTTTCAAGTTCTTCAAAAGTAGAGGAACTCCTTGTTCTGCCAAGTGTGATTTTGTTACCAAGTTTGTCAGTGATTTTCACTTCTTGGCCATTCTTGTTTGTGGGGATGAACTCAGTGGTTACATCAGTGTTTTCAACAGTGTTTTGAACAGATTTTTCACAAGTAATGCATTCATCATCATATTTTCTATACCCAACCCCAAATTTCACATTACTTTCAATCTGTTTAGCAAGCATCAGCTCATATCCTCTGCAGGATTCCACCCATCTTTCACAAGTAATCTGGGTGGATTCCAACTCCTTTTTGCAAACTTGGTATTTTTCTACCATAGTTTGAAGTTGGGTTTTGGTTATGCTTTGCTCTTCTTTCAGACAGCTGATCTCTTTTTCCTTTTCAGTCAATTTGTTTTTAAGTTCTTTTAGAGACTTTTCAAATTTAACCTCATCAGACAAGATTTTATCCCGAAGGTTTTCATTCACCTCTTTGATGTTAGCAAAAGCAATTATGCAATTGTCAGAACACATTTTTTCAAGAACTTGAGGAGATACCTTGGCAGCTGCCATCATTGCACAATCACATTGATGATCTTCCTCATCATCAGCTTTCACCTTCTTTTCACCAGCCTTTTCTTCCTTCTCTTCTTCTTTGTCCTCTTCGGACCATGGATCTGTCATTGGTTCAATCAGGGTACCTGAACTTTCTCCCAACAGTAGTTCACCAGCCACAGCAGTAACCACTGCTTCAGTCACCTCATCCACTGTTTCAATGCTCAGCTGTTCCTCCTCAGTTTCAACCCCCTCCTGTATTGACTCTAATGCCATCAAACAAAATTCATTTTTAGAAGAATCATTAGAAGCATAGAGTGCAAAATTTTCATCACTAAGGTCTTCAGGCATACTGCTCCAGTCAACAAACCCTTGAGTGAAAAAACTTTGTTGATCTGGTTGTACTGCTGCTGGAGCAGTGGTTTGAGGTACAGGCTGCACCTGTGCCTGGGGAACAGGGGTTTGAACATATTGGATCTGTGGAACAGTAGTTTGGACATAATGCACTGGCACAGGGGCAGCAGCATAGTGAGCAGTGTTCACTTGAGTTGCTGGGGCATACTGGGCATAGTGCACAGTGCTTTGGTTTTGAGGTCTAGGATTTGAGCTAGGATGAGTAATTATGGGACCAGTAGTTTGACTCCTACATTCCCTAGCGAAATGTCCCAACCTATTACACTTGTAGCACTTGATTTTCGATTTATCCAACCAAACCCTTAGATTCCCATGCAAACCTGGGAATTTTCGCCCTGTTCTTTTGTAAAATTTGCTAGTTCTAACACTTAGCAAAGCCAGTTGGTGTAGGATGTCCATTTCCTCTAAGTCAGTGGGATCGAAATGTTGTAAATCATTGAGTTCAAAGCTTAGATTATCTGACATCTGGTTTTCGTTAGCAGTGAATGCATAACTTGCAGAGTGAGGATCAGGGTTGTTAAAATTAGCACCAGCAGTTATGTCAATGAAGTGATCATAACCCTGATCCTTACCACTGCTCCCAGATTCTTCTTGACCCAGAAGAGCAGTATTACCGAAAGTGTAATCATCAGTAACTTTTCCTGACTCTTGTAACCTCCTTTTCTGGTTCAACTCCCTTTCGTAGGTCAGGAGTCGACAGTGGAGTTGGGTCAAGGTCAGATCCTTGAACTCAGGTGAGTTTCGGGTGACAAAAGCTATGGTGTCCCATTTTTCTGGCAGTGACCTGAGGAACCTGCTATTTTGAGTTGAGTTTGTAAAAGTGGTGTTAACAAGCCTCAGTTCACTGATGAGACAACTGAAACGCTCAAATTGTTGCGTTAGTGATTCACCTTTAACGTAACAAAATGTTTCATACTGTTGGTTCAGGATTTCCCTATTGTTTTCTATGACTTCTTCGGTTCCCCCAAACTGTTCCTTAAGTGCGTCCCATAACTCTTTGGCACTGTTACAGTGTAACAGTCCAGCATATATCTCATTGGGCAGCGCTGATGCTATGATGCTAAACGCTTTAGCATCCAGTTCGATCTTTTGAAAGTCGGTTTCGGTATAATTTTCAACTGGTTTTGGAACGAACTTTTTAGCATCTTCAGCGCTTGGCACTGAAGGAACATGGGGACCATAAATGACAGACCTCCAACAACCTGTGCTTTGTTGAGCAAGGATGTGACCCATCCTCCTCTGCCAGATGTTGTACTCATTTCTTTTTAGCATAGGTGGTTTAAAAAGTGAGCCGATGTTGTTTTTATCATCTTGAGATTGTGACGTCATTCTTGTTGTTTTACAGACACTGATAAATCAACTTTAATGGTGATTAATCCTTGCTCTGTTTTTCAACGGATGAACAAACGATCAGTATCAACTATTATGAGCCAAACTATTTATGTCAAAATGATTGTTAAATCAAATTTGACTGTCCAAGCTCTGATACCAATTGTTGGATCTGAGTTTGTTTCTGATTGTATTTTACATTTGAGATTAAGATGGAAATGAAAGAGTTGTGCAGCGGAATTAATATGAAAACAAACTTTGCATACAATCAAACGAGAGTATTGTTTTGATCAAGACATTTTCAACAAGAAACCGAATGATTGAATTAACTTTCAACAACGATTACAAGTTATGCTTGAATACAAACTCCCCCTCAGCCAGAGCTCAGCGTTTGTTCGTGCAAAGAAGACGGTATTGCAAGAGCTAATAGAACAGTACAAAGTACTGAACTATTTATAGGCACTAGCAAACCACTAAGCATCTTTAGCTGACATCACCATGAAAGTGACATCTAACCTCCTAACAAACTCTAACCTCTGATCTATACAAACACTGATGTACTAACTACTGCTTATTACAATTCATTACATAAAAGACACTTAAACAGCTGCTGCATCCTTCCACTGCTGTGAACCCAGCAGTGCTTGTCCGGATCAGCAGTACTAGACTCAAGGCAGTAGATTGAATCAGCAGAGCTTTGGTCTTCCATCAGTCTTTGACTTTGGGCAGTAGATGCAAGGCAGCAGTTGTAGGTCAGCACTTAGTAAGATCAGCAGATAAGAGGTCAGCAGATATGAAACCACTTTCAGGGGGAGAGATTTGTATGTAAACATCTGCTTATTCTGGATCCACTGCTCTGATCCAGTTTTGGCTTTAATTATCTGTTCCTCTGATAGGGTTCAATCCCAACACTTGAATAGGTCTTACCATCTTGGCCATGTCTAAAATGACATGTAGGCTAGGTTTTAACTTTAAGATTCTTTTTAATATTAAGCGTAGAACAATCCTAAATTGAGATGTTTAATAAGGATCTGAATCTAATTGAGGAACTACCATCTTGGCCCTGTCTTAAAATAACACGTGGCTAGGTCTTGTCCTTTTTTTAGATTTTTCCATTTTATTATAATGGTAGATCTTATAAAAGGAATGTTATTTTTTTTTCATTTATTTCATTTTTCATGTTTAGAATGAAAATCTAAATTTAATCATTCCACTATATAAAAATAAAAGTACAGATGTGCCCTAGACGGGACTTGAAAGGAATAATGTTGTCCTCGAAGGGACTGAAAGATAAATATGTCCTTATAAGGACTATTAAAGAAACGATCTTTAGCAAAAGGAGTTTTTCTTCTTCACTTTACTTCTGAATGTTCTCTCCCTGGATGCTAGTTTCATTCTAGCCGCGGTACGAAGCTCAGCATTTCAAGGCTCCGGATGTGGAGAATTTCTAATACAGCCTCTTCGCTTGGCGACATATCCAATATATAAAAATTAGAAGCAATAATTTACAGATTAGGATTGAGAGTATTCCTATGTTAAGTCTAGACTCAGAAGGTCAAGGAATGTGCTACTGTGTCATTGAGATTAAACACAAAAGGCTAGTGTTTAATTCACTCAATAAGAGTCATATGCAAGTTCCCTGAGTTAATATACTTTAAATATGTTGTGACATCAGTAAGATGTCTTCTATTATGCCCCAAACGAATTTAAACCCGATCTATGCCTCATAAGGGCATTTTGGTCATTTAAAAGATTATAAAAGAGTTTTATTTGTAATCTGAGTTACAGGTCTGATTTATACAGTAAATACACTTAATTTAACATGTTATAACAGTAGGGTATGACCTATATGTGAAACTTATCATTTAAAACCAAACTATGCTCCTTAGGGGTATTTTGGTAATTTCACAAGGGCTAAAAAGGTCAAAACTGGAAACCTGAGTTTATAAACTTTTACTAACTGTTATTATATAAAAATATACTAAAAACATCAGTAGGTATCAACCTTATATGTTTAATATGGTTATAGTACATACTATGCGTTAAAAACGCTTAAAAAGGCGATTTGGAGCCATTTCCGGGTTTTTAAAAGAAAGCTGATATTTTTATAATTCCAGAAGGCTCAAAATATTTTATTTAACAAATGAAATCGGTAGAAAAAGGTTTGGGGTCAAAAGGATTTGTAAAACTCATTTTATGGCTTAAAAGGGCAAAATCGGTATTAACCGAATTAAACTTAGAGACCTATGTTATGCTCAGCCAAAAATTAAATAAAAATATTCAAAAATCCCAAAATATTATATTACATCAGTGGGTAAAATGTTTGATATCAAAAAGTGGGTTTAAATAGGTTATACGCTAATTACGCCGTTTAAGTAACATAAAGCTTTCAAATTACGCTAATGAGCATAACTTCTAATCTATACCTCAAACTGATGTCAAATTTTTGGTGCAAGTTTATAAATCAGTAATTAAGGTTTCTACTCTTTCATTTTTTTAAAAATCATGTTTTATAGTCAAAAGGGCATAATAGTCAACATTTAAGCATTAATCGGAAACATGCATATGAATCGGATAAGTATTGAACCAAGTTGTATAATATTAGAGAGTTATACTTATATGAAACCTGGTCCAAAATAAGCTCTAAGGAAGATCTTAAACATGCATAAACGGATCAGAACTGAAAGTCAAAGCAAAAGTCAAATTATGCGACTTTCGGTTCCGATCCGGGTTTAAACTGAAAATTGTCGAGTTGAACACGTTGAGACATGTTCTTACATTAATTACCATGTTATATTAATGATCAAATAGGTTGCATGCACCCTACATTGCTAATTTTGCTTAAATTTGCAAATAATCATTCTGTTGACTTTTTAAAGCAAGCTTTGACTCGACAATTAACATAGTTAAAGTGGGAATCTGAAAATACCCTTTTAAGGGTTTGTTACCCACATAAATACCAACTTGTAGGTACTTTCAATTCGAGAAATGACTGAGCAAATTTCATTTAATCTCGAAGTCAAACTTAATTTACGACGGTTTGACTTTTGGTTAATTAACTAAGCTAGAACGAATTAGAGAGGGTTAGGAATACTTACAAGAGTCCTAATTATGATTAGAGATCACTAGAAAGCCTGAGGTTGATCAGATGAGCTCCAGAAGTGGTCTTGTGAATTTTTGAAAATGCAAGTGATGAATGTTGCAACTTCAAGACCCTTTTATATCTATTTTGATCTCATTAGATGATGCCACAAGAGTCTACATATGTTGTAAGATCTGTCCAAGTGCCCCTCTATGCATGTAAAACCATTGGTGAGTCCCTTGTATCAGATAACAGCTGTTAAGCATCGTTTCAGACCTGAATAACTGGCATCTGCGAGTTTCTGTCGCTGGCAGGTCGTAGGCGGGCCGCGAGAGACCCTTCGCGGGCCGCGTACAAGTTGGCAACCAGCCAAACAAGTTTCTTTGTTTTGCATTTCAGTCCTTGGTCCTTTGATACGTGGTTTTGGCTATTTATCTTGCACTCTTGACCCTCAAACCTGATTTTTAAGGGCCTTAGGACATCTACAAACTTGGTTAGGTCCTTGGTTAACCTTGTGCTTACCCGAAAAGTCACGAATTTCAACGTTAACGCATTTAACCCTTCGTGCACGGTTTTGATCATAACTTTCTCATACGATAACGAAACTTGATGAAATTTTTATCACATATTCTAGTGAGTATATTTTACCATTACAAAGCTTCGGGTTTGCCAAAAGGTCACTCAGAGGTATACTTTCAACATGTTGACACATTTAGCCCCTGTAGTTTGTAATTCCTCACTTTCTTTCATTTTCTTCTTCGTATGATCCATGATTTATCCGTTTAAGATTATAAAGACCATGTAGGGTTATTGTAGAGCCTATTTATCCATTGTTGACACTTTGGACCCTTATATTCACATAGTTTCACTGTTTGTCAACTTTAGTCCCTCTAAAGTACTTTTTCACATATTCAAAGCCTATGACACGTGTCAGTACATTATTGGACGTAAATTTTCGAGGTGTTACAATTTGTGTCCATTCACTTCTATTTTGATGTCAAATACTCAAATGAGTTTTTTTAATGATTAAAAAATGGATATATTTTGGAATAAATTCTCGACAGTTGTTTTGTAAGTTTATCAAAGATAGAGCATTTGATTCTTTCTTTATTGTCTATTTATTGAATTTTTTGCAAGTTTTTAGTAATTTTATCAAAGATGATCATGTATATATCACTGTATTATCCATGTGGGCATTTGTCCAAGTGGGTTTTACTTGTAAGGTATTACATAATAATGAATATAAAGTCTTGTGGAGATTTTGTTTGTTGTTGTAGTTGTAGTTGTTATCTGGATTATTTGGAATAATTAGTAGTGTGATGATGTCATCCTATCGGACTCTCATTTCTTGATATAGTCCGGTCTAGCATGTTTTTGAATACGAGGAGTTGCTGGATATTGGTTATCATAATCGCTACTCTATCATTAACAATGTCTTCAATGTGCAAATTTGACAAGACTCTCGACTTAGCATCAATATATATTTAAATGAGATATTAACATTTTGTTTCTTTTTTCAGGTTCATCACACATATGTAGCTGCTAGATCTTATGGTGCTTTTAAAAGGTCCCAAACCTGGAAAACCATCTGACGTATTGAGAATGAGGCAGATACTCATAAAACTCAAGCACCACAACCCTCTTCACCTTAAATATTTGACACTGCCGCCTGCTGATATGGATGTCAAGGCATGTTAGTGCATATTTCATACGTCTGCCACTGTGCGAATAGTTAGATAGAGCGTGTGTTGAATATTGTATAGAATAGAGAAGTTGGACAGCTTTTGTAAATGTCAATGTCCATCCGGACGGATGGCAATCCGATCGGATGGACACATAGTGTAGGTTATGTCTATAAATAGGGACTTGGGGTTCCCATTTGGACAAGCTTTTGGTTCCCAGAGGGGGCATGCTGTCCAACTGGTCTCGTGGTGCTGTAAACGTTGAATAATCAATAGAGACCAGATTATAAGTGACTGCTCGGTGTCGTGTCTATCTTCTACTCCTTTCTTAGTCGTAACAATCGCACCAAACAAGTTGTTTCGGGACCGAAGCTCCGTCAAACTCGCCGGATCCTGGTGTCAGCAGTGGTATCAGAGCTACGGTACCGATTTAATCGATCTAACAGTCGGTTAAATCACCTAATCAATTTTGGGTTAAACGGGAGTTTTGACGTTAAACAGAGAAAATCATCAAAATAAAGGTCAATTCACGGATGGATTTTGGAATTGAAGACATCATTCTGTTTGAAATTGATTCGTGCACAATCCTGTGAAGTTTCATCATGAAATTCACACAAATAAAAGATTCTGGATCAAAAAAACGTGATATGGAGTGTTCTTGAGCTGTTAGAACATTTCCGATCGGATGGCAATCCGATCGAATGACCATCCGATCGGACGACCATCCGATCCATATCATTATCTTACTTGAAGGCTTATTGAAGGTTTATATGCTTTCAATCGAATGGCAATCCGATCGGACGACCATCCAATCCATGTCACTATTGGGTGTTTGAAAGATCAGTTGTTTTCAATCGAATGGCAATCCGATCGGATGACCATCCGATCCACAAACACATGTTTGGCCACTTTGTCCTTCGATCGATGACAATCCGATCGGATGACCATCCGTCACATGCCATTCGACCAGATGATCAAATGCCTAAAAAAAAGTTTTTTTATCGCAACGACGAGGAGAGTCTCCAGAAATATTTTGGTGATTGTCAATTTTTTTGGAATTTTAATAACCAAGCTGAGTTGTTCGGGGACACCGTTTGGGGCTTCAGTGAACATATTTGATGATGCGATCACAGATTGTGAAAGTTAGTGGGGTAGTCATGATACTGGTACAGAATGTTTATCATTCAGGGTATCTGACTATTTATGGGCCAAATTGTAAAATCCGCAAAGACGAAAATCTGACAATTGTGGCGAATATTGTGATATTTTAGTTTGGTCAAGTTTTTCGAAGAAGTTAATTAGAAACTGAATTCAGTTTGAGGGGGAATTCAGTATTAGAGACGTCAAAATTTGCAAAAATGAGGGGGAATAAAAATTTCACTGTCGTATGTTGAAATTCCGGCATTTTTGAATTCGTGACACTGCAACAGTATTCGGTAGTTTTCGACTTCAGATTGTCAAGGGGAATGTGAATCTGATCGTGAGTGTAAGCTTCCGAGATCAAGAGGATCCGAGGTGTTGATATCAGATCGTGGACGAAAGCATCAGAGATCTGAGAGTGATCGTGGATGATAGCTTCTGAGATCTAGATTATCCGAGGAGATGAATCTGATTGTGGACGAATGCTTCAGAGATCGGATTACATTACCAGATGATTTGTTTTCCGATGAAGATTTGCTGATTGTGGAGAATACCGTTTACACGGATCTGTTATTCTTACGGTGCGTTATTGTTGATCACGGTAAACGGGATATCAGATCTTCAGGGGAATCATGGATTTGAAGTTAACAAGTGGGGTATTTGAAGTTTCTATCAATTGTCGGTTGAGTTTTTGTACATTCTTAGATCAAGCAGGCGGAATGCGAAGATCGTGGTGCTAACTTGTGATATCAAAAACTGAGCTCGGATGCGGTTAAAGTTGAAATAGAGGATACTGCATAGGGCTGTCCAAACTGCTCGACGATCGAGGATCGCTCGACGATCGCTCGAAAATTGCTCGAAAAATGATCGTTCGATTCACGCTCAATTTGTAAATGAGCCGCTCGGATCGGTTCGATTTGAAAACGATCCAAGCATGAGCATAGGCCCGATCGCTCGTCGATCGATCGGTTTCGCTCGATTTATTTTTATTAAATAATTAATATATATATTTATTTAATATAAGTATAAGAATAACTAGCCCATTCCTTAACCCATAAAAATAACTAGCCCAGCCCATTCCTTACCCTATTCTAATCATACGCAGCCACAACACACTTAGATGCTCAGTTGAAGTGTTTTACACACTCAAGCAGTCACGCAGGTCGCAGCCACGCTCGTTGCACACCCCGCCCTAGCTCCGGTACTTCACATCGATCTATCATCTAACGATTTCCATCTGCAGGTACTTCACATCTTCACGATATGATCAAATTCGTCTCAAATCCATTTTCGTGGACTTCTTATATTCGTCTCATATAAACCCTTATATTTCGGATCTGTTAGATCGACCCCGTAATAATCACCGCACATCTTGGTCGTGAAATCCATCAACTTCAGTATGATTTCAGGTATACTCCGACTCTTATCTATCTATTAACTCCGGCGTTAATCATTTGATGTTTGGTGTTAAGGGTGTTCAATTGACTACTCCGTCGATGTATAAGTGTTGAGAAAAACCGATCAAAACCGAGCGAAAACGATCCGATCGATTTAAATTCGAACCGATCATGAGCACAACTTTTATGCTCGGTTTCCAAATTCAAACCGAACCGATCCGATCGATTGTAATTCGATCCGATCTCGAGCAGACCCACGATCGGATCGGATCGTGAACACCCCTAATACTGCATTGATTAGTTTCAAGTTGGTGATTATCCGTGAAGGTTAAAGTTTAGCAAATCAGAGAAGAGTCGTAAACTGTGCAAAAGACCTGAAGATTCATTCCAGGGGGAATTCGTGCTTTATTCTGACAAAAGCAAACCCGAATCATCAATCGAGGGGGAATTTGGATTGTCAGATTTCAAAATACCTGATTGAAGTTGCAGAAAAGTTGAAGATTGAAGAATATTCAAACACGGCTCAAGGTTCTCAAAGTTTTAAAGACGATTCGACAGTGACATCCGAGGGGGAATCTGTTAGTGCATATTTCATACGTCTGCCACTGTGCGAATAGTTAGATAGAGCGTGTGTTGAATATTGTATAGAATAGAGAAGTTGGACAGGTCTTGTAAATGTCAAGGTCCATCCGGACGGATGACCATCCGGTCGGATGGCAATCCGATCGGATGGACACATAGTGTAGGTTATGTCTATAAATAGGGACTTGGGGTTCCCATTTGGACAAGCTTTTGGTTCCCAGAGGGGACATGCTGTCCAACTGGTCTCGTGGTGCTGTAAACGTTGAATAATCAATAGAGACCAGATTATAAGTGGCTGCTCGGTGTCGTGTCTATCTTCTACTCCTTTCTTAGTCGTAATAATCACCCCGAACACGTCATTTCGGGACTGAAGCTCCGTCAAACTCGCCGGATCCTGGTGTCAGCAATGCAGCTAAAGCTCCTATTGTTGTTGCTTAAGTGTGTTAATGGTGTTTATGTCACCTCTCGGTTTTGTCAATATATAATAGTCCATTAAGGGAGAATTTCGAGTTTTAGACGTGAATGTAACTATGACATTTTTTGGATCCAAAGAAATTGTTGATGTGACTTCGTTTAATAGACGTCCAGCTTTCTATAAATACAAACGTAATTAACACCACATCCTGCCGCGCATTGCGGCGGGTAGTATATCTAGTTACATATTAAATGTAAAACAAAAGTGAGTGAAAACTACTATCTAAATTCTTATTTAAATGGTAAGTGAGTGAAAACTATTATCTATTTTTTTTAACGGCAAGAAACGACGTGCCAACCATCGTGACACCGGGCGCTGTTGCCAAGTTCGACTACTCGACCGCTGCCAGCCCCTTGGCTCTCCCAGATGCGCGGAAACCAGTGGCGGACCTAGAATATTTTTCATGGGGAGCGGATTTTTTAGTAATCGTTTGTGTATTGATATATCATATATGATAATTTTTTATGTCCAATTCGGGCCGGGTCGAGTCAGTTCATATAAAAAAGACAATCAAACCAAATTTCATTTAATTAACAAATATATGTCAAACGTCATTAAAAATGTATAATAAAAATAAAATATGTCTAAGTTGTTCTCTACGGTTTTTTTATTTTATAAAATGTATATAAAATCTAGCAAAGGTATATTAGGAAAATCCTATTTATGTACTTTCTCTCTCCACATGCAAGGCACATGCATATTTCACCCCCATTTTTTAAACGTTCATAACTTTTTTATACGATGTTATTTTTTTATAAAAATTTCACTGTAAAATCGAGCGTATTTTTATCTTTAATTTGAGTACCATATTGCTATATAAAATATGAAGACTAAAAAAACCCACTTAAATGTGTTGTATTTTATATGTTGTATAACATTTTTTGTGCTGAATTTTTGTACTATATTTTTGTGCTGAATTTTTTTGTCTTAAATTTTTTTTCCTCAATTTTTTGTGCTGGATTTTTTTGTACTACATTTTTTTGCTGAATTTTTTCGTGCTATATTTTTTTGTACTAGATTTTTTTGTGCTATTTTTTTGTACTACATTTTTTTTGCTAGATTTTTTGTGCTAGATTTTTTTGTACTAGTTTTTTGGTGCTAGATTTTTTTGTTGCATTTTTAAAAAACAAAATGGGTGCCACATGTCATTTTCACTCATATTTATAAGGACTAAAATGCCCTTTATTTCTACTTATTAGGAGTGCCACATGTCATCATCACAATCTTTCTTAGACTACTTAGGCAAAATCCACTTTTTAGTGGATCCTTCCCCGACATAATACAAATGAATTGTATAATAAACATGAGAATAGATAATTTACTAGAAATTATTTTAAATCTTAAACATGGGAATATGAAGTAAATAGACATAATACAAATGAATCGTATAATAAACATGAGACTAGATAATTTACTAGAAATTATTTTAGGGTATGTTTGGCAAAAGTAGCTGGTAGCTGCTGGTTGGTGGCTGGAAGCTGGTAACTGATGATTGAAAACTGATAGCTGGTGACTGAAAGCTGGTAGCTGGAAGTTGTAGCTGGTAGCTAGTTGTTGTAGCTTTTTAGATATATTTGGTGTTTAACAGTGTAGCTGAAGCTTTTAATATGATGTATAAAATGACCAAAATTGACATAACTAAAAATTTAAAAAGTTTGTGCATTAAAAAGTTCGTTATCTTTAAAGGTTAAAATAGTCATTTTTTCCCTAAAACTTATAGCTCCTTCTAAACACTACTAGTAGGAGCGTTCAACCAAAAGCTTCAAGCTCTTTCTAAACGCTACTAGTAGGAGCGTTCAACCAAAAGCTTCAAGCTCCTAACCTAAAAGCTTCAAGCTCATTCAACCAAACAAGGCTTTTTATTGAGTAGGGACTTTTTCTTAAAAGCTTAAATCTAGAAGCTCTTAAAAGCTTCTAAAATCTCCATGCCAAACATACCCTAAATCTTAAACATGGGAATAGATAATTTATCAGAAATTATTTTAAAATATCTTAAATAAAATTAATTAATAATAGCTAAATAAATGTAAACATACAAAATTATTTTATTTACTACCCTAAGTTCTGGTTTTTCTACTTTTTTGTTCTTTCACGTGAAAATCTAATATAGGGCTAAATAACTACTGGAATCATATTCAGTCATAAGAACATGTGTAGTGGTGGTGTGTTATAATGCCCCCATCATGGGGCATTATCCGACACGTGACGTCCTAGTCAGTGATGAGGCATCATAGCAAAAGTGGCGTAGTGGGGCATTATGCCAATAACCCCCATTCAATCATTTCACAATCATTTCACAATTATTTATTTTAATTTAAAACATAAAAAGCTTCATTAATTTAAAAAAAAAATTACATTACTTGAAATAAAAATAAAAAAAACCGAAAAAATTAAAATAAAGTTAAAAAAAATAACATGATCTAGAGTCCATATTTTTCTCGAATTTTTTGTCGACGCATTTGCGCAAGGATCAACGCGTCGCCTTGGAGGTGGTCGATCGATTTGGACAAAAACTCAATGTCCTTTTCCATTTGTCTCGCCTCTTGCATCTCGTTAAACTTTTTGGTTTCGGCCACTCGTTCTTGCATAATCTCCCAACGTTTGTGGCCGAGGTCGCGAATGTCTTGGAGACGACGGTTCATCTCCTCGAAATCTCCCTTTAACTCGAGATCGGAAGACGACTCGACCGTTTTTTTCCCGGTTCCCTTTCTTCTACCGGTGGGTCGGACCAACTCTTCTTGAATTCCCTCGTCAACGTCCACCGCCTCATTTAAATCAACATTCCCTCGTCAACGTCCACCGCCTCATTTAAATCAACATTGGGTTTTTTTTATAAAAATTAGAAGAAAAGTGGGAGAGAGTAGGAGATAAAGTGGGTTTTTTTATAAATAATGGGCTGATATATATAGTGGGGTAATTTATTAAATTAAAAAAATAAAAATAAAACAACTTTTGACCGTTTGCCAACGGTACTTTTCCTCGATCCTCGCCAAATTTCAGCGTTATTTTTAAAACGCCAAACCGAATTTTTTTGAAAAATAACGCCCGGTCACGCCCCCTGTAATGGTGACCGGGGCGTTATGCGGCGTTATTTTCGAATTTTTTTTAAAGAAAACGCCCCACTACGGGCGGTCTAAGTATACATGTATATTGGGCTAATAATGTAAAAAAGAAGGCTCACTTTATAAATTAATAATAGCATATTAGTTTAGCTCGTGTTTTGGCTTCTTCTTTCTATCACACAATTAGCAGTCCTGCCATTGCAGCCGGTACATCTTACAGAGACCACCAAAACAAAAATACGATCAATCCAACCTAATACTTCAATCTTCTCTTTTTAAGGGGCTAGTTTTGAAAGTTCATGGGGTGCGATTACAAAATTTCATGGGGGGCGATCCGGATTTGACGTCGAATATAACACTACTTTTCAATTTTTTAGGAGTGCAGCCACCCCCCTTGGGGCTGCCATAGGTCGGCCCCTGGTGGAAACCCGACCTCCACCCGCCCGAAGGCACAACAGTGGAATAATCGGTAAAATCTCGCCTTCCATCCAAGACGAACCGGCGCCACCCGTATTCACTCTTCACCTGGATGCCACAAAAAATAACAAGGAGAGTGGGAGTCGAACCTGGGTGACAAGGAACAGCAAGTCTTTCCACAACCGTAGTGGTGTATAACACTTATATTTTAACTTTACCCAAAAAACACTTATATTTTAACAGCTGTTAAAAATATATGAAATCATAACACATAACCTAACACCCCATAAAACCATTTAGAACCTCTTTTCCAAGTCTCACTAACGCATAACCTAATTGAAGCCTGGAGGATTATTTTTGTTTTGAAAATCTATACAATATGTGTCTTAGGCTGCACGGTATGGACTAAAAGGACGGGCCGTCCTCCACCGGCGCCGGCGTCGGCCCCACCCGCCCCCTCGTCCTCCAACCCGTCCCGTCTTCAACGTCGAAGTTCCGACGGTGGCGACGGTCTCCAATGGTGCGCCCCCTTTGTTGTTTGTTTGTTTGTTTGTGTTAGGGACTTGTACATTAGGCTTCAATACTTGTACATAGGGCATAGAAATTAAAAAAAAATAAAAAAAGTGGTGGGGTAGGATCATCCTCCCATACCCTCTAGTGACCATCCTTGTGAGGACTTTGACGTGGCGCCTACGTGGCGGATGGTCCTCCAAGGATGGGATGTCACCGTACCCTCTAGCTTGTGAGGCTAGTCGGCATGGGCATCGTTCCCGGATCATCCTGGGTCGGCGACGATCCAAACACCGTGCCGACCCCCCTCCGTCCCGTCTTGAACGTCGGGTTCTAGACGTTTGCGACGATCCAAAGTGGTGGGGCCCGGATCCATTATGACCGTTCAAAATAAAAAAAAATTAATTTTCTAATAAACATTAAATATCAAACGGTTATATTTCAAAATATACCCCAATTCACTTCCATTTTTATAAATAATCACCTCTTTAACCATTTTTTCCACAACTTTTCACCCACTACCACCCCATCTCTCTCACATTTTATAAACCACTCTTCCCTTTTTATAAAAACTCATCATATTTTATACCATTTTTTACACACTACCACCCCATTTCTCGCTAAAAAATTATCATGGCTTCACCCATGTCTTCCATTTCTTCTATTTCTTCTATGTCTTCATCGGGTTCGTCTGCGTGGTATTCATCATCTTCGGAAGAGGATGATATTATGCACAACATGATTATGAACGCGGCTCAAGTCTTCATGGCGGCTGATCAAGGGTCGTCCCAACGGGTAACTAGACGAGCAAAATATAACCGAGACCAAGAAGGTATTTTACTTTTTTTTTCCATATGTTTTATATAGATTTGAAAATGTATTTTATAATTAATTTCATTTATGTTTCGTTTTAAATTTATAGCCGGCCACGCTAAACTACTAGCCGATTATTTTGCCGACGAACCCGTGTACCCAGCCGAGATTTTCCGACGTCGGTTCCGCATGAGTCGTCCACTGTTTTTACGTATTGCAGGCGACATGGCCCAGTCTGATCCGTTTTTTACATTGCGGAACGACGCTAGGGGGCTAAGGGGTTTCAGTAATTTACAAAAATGCACGTCGGTCATTCGCCAACTTGCGTACGGTTACGCACCTGATGCATTAGACGAGTATATTAGGATGTCTGAAAGAACCGGACGTCGATGTTTGCACAAGTTTTGCGAATGGGTTGTCAAATTGTATAGCAAGCGATATCTGCGGAAACCGAACGCAAGCGACGTTCAAAAATTATATCAAGCACACGAAGAGAGACATGGTTTCCCAGGAATGCTCGGGAGCATTGATTGCATGCACTGGGCGTGGCAGAACTGCCCAGTCCAATGGCAAGGTCAGTATACTAGGGGAGATCATGGACATCCGACTATTATTCTAGAGGCGGTTGCGTCACAGGATCTCTGGATCTGGCATGCTTTTTTTGGTCTACCTGGTTCGCTCAATGACCTTAACATCATATACCAGTCACCGATATTTGAGGATGTAGTGGCGGGTACAGGTCCGGACACAAGCTTTACAGTTTCGGGGGTGGAATACAGGCGAGGTTACTACCTAGGCGATGGGATATACCCAAAGTACTCGACAATCGTTAAAACTATTCCGCACCCGACAGACGACAAAAGAAAAAAGTTTGCGAAGTTTCAAGAGGGTGCGAGAAAAGATATTGAACGGGCTTTTGGTGTTCTACAAAAAAAATGGCACATCATTGAACATCCTGCACGTTCGCAAACACCAAAGAGGTTACGACACATTATGTACGCTTGTATCATCCTTCATAACATGGTCATTGAAGACGAAGGTAGAGCGATATGTGAGTACGACGAAGACGCGTCAACTGGAAATTCTGTTCCAGTTAGTGCGGAACAACAAGATTTGAACATGTTCGCTCTACGTAATGAGTACACACATCATAACCTACAAGCGGACTTGGTGGAGTACATTTGGAACAACGCTCAAAACGAACCCGACAACGACATGGAAGACGAAGACTAGTTGCTTCTTTTAATATATTAGGATATTTTTAATTTTTTTTTTTAAGTTTATGTTTTTTTTGTTTTTTTTTTTTAGTTTATGTAATGTTTTTTAATATTAATGAAAATATTTTGTTACTTTATTTGTTAAATGTTAAAAAAAGTGGAAGATTAAAAAAAAAAAAAAAACATAAAAGTGGTGGAGGATGATGACTAGGACCAACTTAACCATGCCCTCTAGTTTTGGAGGATGGACCAATCTTAGGAGGATGATGACGTGGCGCATACGTGGCGGATCATCCTCAAGGATGATCCATCAACCATACCCACTAGCCTGATAAGTTTAGTGTTTTCCTCATTAACTGAATTATTGCAGCATCTAGAAGGAAACCAAAAGACACGTTTGTGACATTTAAATCTGGCCACGAAAATAGTGGTGTGTGTCATTCTTGACGTCATGTCTGAAATCATATCTTTAAATTTAAAATATTATATTCTGATTTTTTGAACGCCGTGGTCTTGGAGGGGATGGTATCAAGAACCTTTTTAATACTTCTATTTTTCAGAAGGGAAAATTACCAAAATAGCCGCTTGACCAACCTTTTTACGAAAATAGCCATTTGACCAGGCTTAATGGACCTTCCCATCCAAGTGAACCCCCATTTTTATGCACCTTCAATCCAGCCACAACCAAGCGGACACGTGTCCCTCTTACCTGACCAGGCTTTATGCACCTTCAATGTCAGCCGAGCCGCTACAAGTACAAGCCGAGCCGCTACAAGTACAAGCCGAGCCGCTTCAGTAGTATTTTTTAAAAAATATCAAAAAAACATCAAAAAAATATCAAAATACATCAAAAAAATATCAAAATACTCTTTTCTCCATATTTTTTTATGAAGGCCGTCTAAGAAAAATATCAAAAAAATTTATACACATACTAGCTTATATCTTTTAACTAAGAAATATCAAAAAAATTTATACACATACTAGCTTATATCTTTTAACTAAGAAATATCGTTTTTAAATATTGATATGGACAGTGTTTCTTTTTCTAGCCATATTTTTTTATTGTTTTCAGGCCAAATAAACATTACTCAAAATTACTTATCTTTAGCTTATATCTTTTAACTAAGAAATATCAAAAAAATTTATACACATACTAGCTTATATCTTTTAACTAAGAAATATCGTTTTTAAATATTGATATGGACAGTGTTTCTTTTTCTAGCCATATTTTTTTATTGTTTTCAGGCCAAATAAACATTACTCAAAATTACTTATCTTTTTATTAATTTGCAGGTATCAAAATTATTTAATATTGTAATATTTTTAGGATTTATAAGACCGTTTTGTGTAATATTGATATAAGTATAATGTTTATTGTTTCTAATTCATCTCTTATAGAAATAAAGAAATATGTGAACAAATCAATTTGATTGCTATATATGTATAAGTTATGTTAGTGTATATGCAAAGGTTCAAAAAATGGTAGACAACAAATAAGTTCGGTGACTTTTAATATAACCAGTGCATTTATATGTAAGTTAGATAATATTTTAAAAAATATACATAAATTACCGATAAAAATATATATAAATTTCCGATATAAATTACCGATATATATCATGATTAGTTATTTAAAAAATTATATAAACGATATTTCTTAGTTTTTTTTCCTGAATGTCTTGATATACTATTATTTTTTTATTCATAGGTTAAAATTATAAAAAACTCACTTTTTTTATCATATAACCTGCACAAGATGTAAAACTATTATTTTTTTATAAAAATGCAATGTCTTGTTCGTAAGTTAAAATTAATATTAATAGGTTTGAAAATAAATATTTTTTTATTTGTTTCGAAATATATATAGTCTTATGGACGTGTGCATATTTTTTTAAAGTAATTGTTAGAAAAAAAAAGAAAAAAAAATTAAACTAAACGTGACCAAAGTATGTATTCAAACAAAGATAACGAGAAGACAAAAAACACATGTGTGCAAAATCCAGATGTTATATATATACTTGCGAAATTATACATAAAAAAACACATGTAAAGGCTTGGGCATGTGTTGAAAGCTCATAAATTCAAATGAAACGGCTTGGGGGTAGGTGGCATGTTGAAGCGGCTTAGATCCAGGGTGTAGCGGCTTGGGCATGGGTTGAAAGCTCATAAATTCAAATGTAACGGCTTGGGGGTAGGTGGCATGCTGAAGCGGCTTAGATCCAGGGTGTAGCGGCTTAGATCTAGGGTGTAGCGGCTTGGAATGGGGCAAAGCGGCTCGGCTTGTACTTGTAGCGGCTCGGCTTGTACTTGTAGCGGCTCGGCTGACATTGAAGGTGCATAAAGCCTGGTCAGGTAAGAGGGACACGTGTCCGCTTGGTTGTGGCTGGATTGAAGGTGCATAAAAATGGGGGTTCACTTGGATGGGAAGGTCCATTAAGCCTGGTCAAATGGCTATTTTCGTAAAAAGGTTGGTCAAGCGGCTATTTTGGTAATTTTCCCTTTTCAGAAAGTATTCGAAAACCGATCCATCAAGTATTGGATACGTAGATGACACGTGAAACAAAAAAGTGTCAACTACAATATAACACAAAAATATATTATCGATGTAATTCCTTTTTTTTTTGAACGGGGATGACGTAATTCCTGTTGTGTATATAGATTCAGGGACGGATCTAGGCCACTTTTGTGGGTTTTCACAAAACTCATTCGGTTTGAAAAAAATTAGTGAAAACCTTGTATGATTTAGAAAAAAAATAGTGATAATTAATGATAATCTATCAAAAAAAACCTAATGAAATAGTTTTTAAATCCGCCACTGTATAGATCCTTGTATGGTCATGCTCAACAAACTCATTTTTAGTGAATGGTATTATGTATTGTTTGTTATTTATATGAGTCGTGTTGAGTATACATGGATTTTTTTTATGATATACAAATAACTTTCGTTAGAAACTTTTAAGTTTTAACTTATTCAATTATAACACAGCACGAGAAAATTTACTACCGTTTTTTATGAAGTTTTAGATTGCATTTGATTTGTGAATGATATTAGAAAGATATATGTTTGTTTGGAAAAGTTATTTGTTACATATATAATTACTATAACTAGAATTGATGATCGCGCGTTGTGGGGTCGGTTTTTTTAATGTAATTTGAGCGTACTGATTTTTTTTTAGTTGTTTATCGATCAAACGTAGATCAATGGAAAGCATCCATATAAATACGCACAAAAACGTATTATGCATGACTCATTTTCAAAATAATATACGTCAAAACGTAAATCAACTTGAATTTATACCGAAACGTACATAAAAATAAGCACGTAAAACTCAACGGGATCAAAAGGTCATTACGTCGAGTTGTAAACCAACTTGAATTTATACCAAAATGTGCATAGCCCCCAAAACGTAGACCAACCGAAAACGTAAAATAAGCACTGGGAACGTATTATATTTGGCATGGCTCATGAAACATAAAACAACTCGAATTTATAATGTCCAATGAAAATGTATTGTATTGTATTTGACATTACTCATTTTTGGAAAAAAAAAAACGTCGAAACGTAAAACCAAACTGAATTATACCCAACACAGACATAAAAATAATCACGTAAAATTCAAGAGAGTCAAAATGACATTTTACAAAGTTTTTAAAAGTTGAAGGGTGTAACTGACAGTTTTAAAGGTTGAAAGGCGTGAGGTTAAAAAAACAAACGCATTGCGTCAGTTTAGTTTTTAAAATCTTAAGACCATGTGTAGTGGTTAAGAAAAATAATGCCCCCACCATGGGGCATTATCCGACACGTGGCAGTCCAGTCAGCATGGGGCGTTATTGCAAAAGTGGCGTAGTGGGAATAATGCCCAAAAATGCCCCTTCCAATCATTAAAAAAAATAAAATAAAATAAAATAAAAAACAAACTACTTAATCATTGGCCAGTCAAACCTTCCAGTCAAACCTTTCAGCATGGGACCACTCCCATTGGCACTCCCATTGGCCCATGCATTAGTCCAGTCATCTCCTTTCAGCGTTATCATAAAAACGCCAAACTCAAATTTTTGAATTTTTTTATAAAAAAACGCCCCATGTAATGGTGGGGGAGGCGTTTTTGGGCGTTTTTTTTTTAAATTTAAAAAAAAAAACGCCCCACTACACATGGTCTAATGTAGAAAAAACGCACTTAATGTCGATACATTCAGAAAACATGAAAAGATACGTCGTTGTATCGTTGTAGACACATATGTTAAGAAAAACATATATTAACTAAAAACAAAAATGCTATTTTTAGTGAATAATAAAATGGTAAAAAAATGAAACGAATTTTTGCCATCCAAATTCCAATATTGGAGGTAACTGGCCAAAAGAAAAAAACAAATTAAAAAAAAAACTAAATATTAAAATTGAGAGGTTAGGATACGGGCGATAGAATGTTAGTGTGTGGTATAGAAATGAGCAAATGGCATCGAGTAATGTTTCGGAATCGGTACTGGCATCGAATTTTTAGAAGCAATTCGATTTTCTTTACTGACATTTTGCGTTTTAGGTATTGGTAATTACCGGTTTTCCCCTTTAAATACCGGTATCAACTGTACCGGATATTTTCGATACTAGTACCTATTTTTTAGAATTTATGGTACCGATACTAGTTCGATACCAAGCTTATCCCTAGTGTGGCACCTACCAGCTCAACCATCCCTCAATAAAGGTTATTAAATCAATCCGGTCTTTACAAAATGAAAAAACTTTTGTGACCATGATAAAAAGCAAAAAAGACTTTAGCTGACAAGTTATTCGCTTAATAATATAATAATAATATAAAATAATAATAATAATAATAATTGCAGTTAACTTATTTTGCCCTTAAAAAAAGATACTATATTTTTTTAAAGGCAAAATAAGTTAACTGCAACACTTCGGTTTTTGTACGCCACCAGTATCCTCGTACCCCCACTTTTTTTTTTCAAGATTTTAATTTAAAAATATCTAGTTTTTTACTTTTTTTTAGATGCTTTCAAGAATAGCACTTCGGTTTTTGTACGCCACCAGTATCCTCGTACCCCCACTTTTTTTTTCAAGATTTTAATTTATAAATATCTAGTTTTTTACTTTTTTTTTAGGGTTTTTTAAAGGCTTTGGTTAATTGGACACACATGGTGCCCTATACGACCCGTATAGTACAGCTATACACTTTGTATATGACTCAATGATTACCGGCCAATTATTGAGTTGTATTCATATAAACAGACCCTTTTAACCATATGTAGTGAAACAGGTTCGGAAAATAGTTAAAAGTGAGAAACAAGATATATGACGGCTATAGATTATATTTTTCATATACTTTGGATATAGATACTTATATGTAATTATTAATAATATAATTAGTATTTAATGGGTTTGCGTTCTCCTTAACGACTAGAGATTTTGCATGTGTCTCACTCAAATAGTGGATCTGCCATGTAGCATTTGCCCTGCTGCCAAATGAGCACAAATGCTTGTAGTAAGTATAATTATATTCTTTTAACATCTACCATGTAACAACTCATATCAAAAGTCATATTTAATTAATTAATTTATCTAATAGGAAACCCTAATTGAGAGACCCAAGTAATTCTGCACAAACCCTAATTTTTCCAGAATTTTCAGAATCAGGATTAGGGCCCCTAAAACTCAGGGGGGGTAATACCCTAGTTGAGGATTATCTAAATTGCGTGCAAAAGAAGTTGAAATAACGAAATCTGTTGAGTCAGCGAAGCTAGTCCCAATCGTGGCAACCCTATACCTAAAAATAGGTGTCACGCGGGCCGCGTAAGATTAAGCTATATCTCACGCGGGCCGCGACAGAGCTAAAATTTACCTATAAATAGAGGACGTTGGGACTTGAAATTTGGAATTGGAACGACGTAAATTCGAGTTACGTAGAAGGAGTTATCGTCTGTTTATTCTCAAAAACACACTGATCACGAAGTGCTGCCACAATCAAGGTAATAACTCGATCGCTATTACGATTCAACGTCCGATCGATTATAACTATCCAACGATTGTTTAAGTGCCGCTCAAATTGAGATTATACTTTATTAATTCATTGTGATTTCGACTTGAATGTTTGAGTACTGCTCAAATTCGGACTATACTCTGTCATTCGTTGAGAATCCACTGAATTGTTAAGTATTGCACTAATAACTCGTTGTGAAGGTTTAATCTCGTGAATTGTCGTAACTGTTGTATTAGTTACTAA
Organism: Helianthus tuberosus; assembly: GCA_030545235.1. Classification (NCBI taxonomy): domain Eukaryota; kingdom Viridiplantae; phylum Streptophyta; class Magnoliopsida; order Asterales; family Asteraceae; genus Helianthus; species Helianthus tuberosus. The sequence continues at coordinate 3,441,316 of CM060421.1, forward strand.
CTGATTGTGTGTGCATTGTTAATTAAATTAGGTTAATCAAGGCTAATCAGTAGGCTTATATTCTGCTCGTTAAATCTACAATGTGAGTCATTCTCTTTTTATCAAAATACTTTTCAAAAGCATGTTTTTATCAAAATTATAGTTACAGGGATTAAGTCTTTGTTATCTGAAATTACTGCCAGTATGTGGGGGGGATGTGCACATAGCTACTAATTATTTATCACTTGGGATGAAAGGACCCTACAAGTGATATGTCCACAGTCACAGTCCGGTAAAGTGACAACTGGATCAGTTAATTTAAAAGATGAGGCAATTGTAATCGCTCTTAATACTGTACATTATAATAAACAGGATGTTTTACTAAATAGAATGATTCACTCAGTATTTCCCGCTGACAAAACCTTTTTCAAACATGTTTCAGGTGATCTGTTGTGAGCAAAGGAAAAGTGCCAAGTAGCACTACAAGCTTAGAAAGTGGCTCAATGTAAATAAATAAAGAAACATGTTTTAAAGAAATAAAGGATTTCCCAGTGAAATCAAGTGTTTGTAAATTATGGGAATTATCCCTATATTATATACAAACGAGCAGTTTTAATAATAATTGATCCTGTTTAAAAAGTCTTCCGCTGTCGCTAAATTAAATACCACGGGATTTCCTGCCCCGCGGCTCTGGACCGGGTCAAACCGGGGCCAAGGGCCGTGACAGGAAAAGGTGGTATCAGAGCCACTGATTTAAGCTTACTATTGATTTTAGCCTATTAAAATAATTAGGAAATTTAATTGCTATTCTGTGGAAATATGTTTTATTAACTGATTAATCGTTGAGTTACAGTATGGGTAAACACAAGATTTCTGCTATCTACCACAAATTAGATACTGCACCCACAAGAAAAGGAACCTCTTCCTCCAAACAACCAGCAGATCTAGATGAAGGGATTTTTGTTCGTAAAGCAAATTATGAAAACCCTCTCACCCAAGATAAAAGAAATTCGATTCTTAGAAAGGGACAAGAGAAAATAAAGAAAACCCAAGTCAAGAAAGTGAGGTTTAATCCAGAAATCCAGGAATTAGGCAATAAGTCCCCTTGGGAAGATACCTTAGATGAAAAATGGGCAAACCTTTATATGCTAGCTACCGTAGCAGAAAATGCAAATCTCTAAATTTTAAAACCTGGTCTAGTAGAAAAGTAATACCCAGTAAATAAATAAATTATAGTGTGTTCACTTTCCTGTAATCTTTTGTACAAATCCGTATGCAATAAACTTAATGTTTATTTGTTAAACTTTGTTCCAAAGTTTTAACTTAGCATTTTTGTGCATTTTGCATATATGCTGTCCAGCATGACTGAGATATCGGAAGCATTTCAGAATCTCAACCTCTACCCAGTACCAATTGAAGTCTCCCACGACTTTACTGGTTATATTGCTGACATAGAGGAACCCGTGGAATTCCAAGCTTCACCGCTGGAAAAATCAAAACTTAAAAAGAAGAGAAGATATGTAGGATGGAGAAAAGTACGCAGAAGAAAGCCAGCTACTAGGAAACTCCCTAAAATAGAAAACCCTATAGATAAAGGGAAAGGAATCGAAATCGGAGAAAACTCAAATCCAGCAGAGATAGAGAACAGGAACGATTATAAACAAAAAGGAATAGAAATTGGAGAGAATTCTAGACAAGCTGAAGAAATTACATTCCAAGACGAAATCGTCCGTCTACTGGCAAATTGTGATGTTATTAGCCCTATCCATAATAACCTATATCCTTACCTAGAAACCCAACTACCTGTCAATCTGGAACCAGCTATTCCAGATCCACTAATCCACACTCTACCTTTAGGTCAAATGGAAGAATGGTGGACAAATGACTGGCCATTCCAGAATATTGTCAACAGTCCTTATTCTTTCCTTCCACAGTGGGAGCCAGACCCTATCCCCAATCCTCCAATGAGTAATGAAAACCTAGCCGAACTCCGTCAGTACGGTGAAGAACTGATAAATACAGGAAATAGGATTAGGGATATGGGAGAAAGGATTACCTGGAAATATGACAAAAGGGAACGTCGCTACTAAACTTCTTGTGACCAAAGAATAGTGGGGTTGGGAAGAATGTCTGTATATTAATAATAATAATTAAATATAACTCTGTAAAATGAGAAATAAAACATTGTAAGATAAACGGTGTGTATGGATGCCTATCTAATATATATAAAGCAAAATAGAAGTCGAAACATCGACAATTTTGGATATATATCTGTGTTACTAACCAGATTTTATGTGCTTCTGTGAAATTGTTTATTCATCACTCGATACTAATAATTATATTTTAATAATTATCAGATGAAAAATGCTAATAATGAACCAGTTAATGAAGGGAATCAATCCGAACAAAATCAGGAAAACCAGTATATGACTAGACAGGATATAGAAAATATTGTTGCACAAGGGATAGCCAATGCTATTCCAGCATTCGTTGCTGCTGTTAAAAATCCAGTAGAACCGCAACAAATCATTCCTAGTAAACGTACTCAGGAAGATAATTTTAGTCACAGTGTAAATGGAGGCAGCAATCATGATGATAATAATCTACGACAGGCTCCACCTCCTAAGAAAATGAAAGCCGCAACACCTGGTTGCACTTTCAAAGAATTTCTTGCTTGCAAACCTGCTGAATTTGCAGGTAATGAAGGAGCAACTGCAGTACTGCGTTGGTTAGAGAAAACCGAAGCAGTAATTGCAATAAGTAAGTGTTCAAAAGAAGATCAGGTGATGTATGCATCAAATTTGTTCAAAGAAGGAGCATTAGAATGGTGGAATACGGTGCTACAAGCAAAAGGAAGAAGGATGGCTTATGCCATGAAATGGGAAGAATTCAAGAATCTTGTAGAAAGGAAATATTGTCCTGAATATGAAAAAGAACAACTGGCAAATAAGTTCCTAAATCATCGTATGATAGGAGTAGAGTGTCGCGGTTATACTTCGACATTCTTTGAATATGCACGAGTGGTACCTACACTGGCTTCGCCAGAACCGGTACTCATTTCTCAATACATCTGGGGATTAATTAGTGAAATCCGCAATATTGTTAAAGCTGCGAGACCTCGCACTATTGACGATGCTGTGGAATTAGCTAATACCCTAACTGATGAACCGGTGCGAACAAGAGAAGAAGACAGAAAGAAAGAATTGGCTCAAAAGATTACCCAAGGATTTCGTGTGGGTAATGATAGTAATCGATTCAAGAAAAGAGGAACCGGGCAATCCTCAGTTCCTCCGTATTGTAGAAATTGCAAAAAGAAGCATTTCGGAAAATGCAAGGGATATTGCAATTTTTGCAAAATTCCAGGGCATCAAGAGGAGAATTGCAGGAAGAAATCTCTAATCTGCTACAACTGTGGAGAAATAGGTCATTTTCGAACCGAATGTCCTAAGTTGACAAAAACCGCAGACAATAAAGGCAAACCAGCTGATGGAACAACAAAGAAGAATGCCCGAGCATTTCAGCTAACTACTCAAGAAGCTGAACTCATTCCTGATGTCATAGCCGGTACGTTCTTGGTCCATGACGTTTATGCAAAAGTATTATTTGACTCTGGTGCAAACCAAAGTTTTATCAATACTTCATTTTGCCAAGCTCTTAATTTACCTTTAACCACCCTTAGGAAAATCTTTACAGTCGAAACGGCAGACGGAAATTCTGTTAACATAAATAAGATTTTGCAAAAAGGTAAGATAGAACTGTTAGGTCATAAGTTTTCTGCAAAACTGTTACCTATGAAGTTAGCCGAATTCGATGTCGTGTTAGGAATGGATTGGTTAATAGCCAACCATGCTCGAATCCTTTGTGACAAGAATTCCGTAGAAATCCATACTCCCACAGGAGAGGTAATTTTAATTACCGGAGATAAACCACAAAAGCCACTAAAGTTCATATCAGTAATGAAAGTTGCTAGTTATGAACGAAAGCAAGGAATGGTGTATATGATTTCTGTAATCATTAACACTAAAAATAAGGAACTTTCAGACATCCCTATAGTTTCAGAATACCCAGACATCTTTCCAGAAGAATTACCTGGGTTACCACCAGATAGGGAAGTAGAATTTAGAATTCATCTAATTCCAGGTACTACACCAATAGCTAAGACACCTTATCGATTAGCACCCACTGAAATGCTAGAATTGAAAAAGCAGTTAGATGAATTATTAAGCAAAGGATTTATACAACCTAGTTCATCCCCTTGGGGAGCACCAGTGTTGTTTGTGAAAAAGAAAGATGGATCGATGAGAATGTGTATCGATTATAGAGAACTAAATAAAGTTACAATTAAGAATCGATATCCATTACCTAGGATTGATGATCTTTTTGATCAACTTCAAGGAGCTAGGTATTTTTCTAAGATAGATTTAAGATCTGGATATCATCAGTTAAAAGTTCAAAAGGAAGACATACCTAAAACTGCTTTCAGAACTAGGTATGGTCATTATGAGTTTACAGTCATGCCCTTTGGACTAACAAATGCCCCAGCAGCATTTATGGACATGATGAATCGGATCTGTAAACCATATTTGGATAAATTTGTTATCGTATTCATCGACGATATACTAATTTACTCCAAAAGTCAAGAAGAACATTGCAAACATTTGCATGCACTCTTAACCTTGTTAAGAAAGGAAAAGCTTTATGCAAAATTCTCAAAGTGTGAATTTTGGTTAAAGGAAGTGCAATTTTTAGGTCACATGGTGAATCATGAAGGAATTCATGTAGATCATGCTAAAATAGAAGCAATTACCAAATGGAAGGTCCCACAAACAGCTATGGAAATTAGAAGTTTTCTAGGCTTAGCCGGATACTACAGAAGATTTATTAAGGATTTCTCTAAGATAGCTGTACCTTTGACTAAGTTAACCTGTAAAGCCACTAAGTTTGAATGGGGACACAGGCAAGAAGAAGCTTTTAAGATTTTGAAGCAACGATTGACGAATGCTCCAATTTTAGCATTACCCGAAGGAACAGAAGATTTTGAAGTATATTGTGATGCTTCAAAATTAGGATACGGATGTGTATTGATGCAACGCAAGAAGGTAATTGCGTATGCTTCCCGGCAGTTGAAAAAGCATGAGGAAAATTATACAACTCATGACTTAGAATTAGGAGCCATAATTTTTGCCTTGAAAATTTGGAGACATTATCTGTATGGAAGTAAGTTTACTGTTTATACAGATCATAAAAGTTTAAGATATATATTTGGACAGAAAGAATTAAATATGAGGCAAAGAAGATGGATGGAAATTCTAAGCGATTACGACTGTGATATTCAATATCACGAAGGGAAGGCAAACGTAGTTGCAGATGCCTTAAGTCGTAAGTATCATGAAAAACAACGACGAGTTCGTGCTCTTAGATTAAATCTACAAGTAGATTTAATAGAACAATTAAAGAACATTCAAGAAACAGCAATCAAGGACGATGCTGAAGGAATGAAAGGTTATATAAAAGAACTAGAGCAAGGCAATGATGGAATTTGGAGATTCCACAAGAAACGAATTTGGGTACCTAAACAAGGAGAGTTAAGGAATAAGATTTTAGAAGAATCTCATAAATCTAGGTATACTATGCACCCTGGAAACAATAAGATGTACCAAGATTTAAGAAAGAATTTCTGGTGGACAGGAATGAAGAAAGATATAGCAAAATATGTATCTAAGTGTCTTACTTGTTCACAAGTTAAGGCTGAACACCAGAAACCCTCAGGTTTACTACAACAATTGGAAATGCCGGTATGGAAATGGGAACTTATAACAATGGATTTTGTTACTAAGTTACCCAAGACCAGAAAAGGTAATGATGCGATTTGGGTAATTGTGGATCGATTAACCAAATCAGCTCATTTCCTACCAATGAAGGAAACCTTTAGTATGGAAAGGTTAGCCAAGTTGTACGTAGACAAAGTAGTATCTTTACATGGAGTCCCACTCTCCATTGTTTCAGATAGAGATAGTCGTTTCACTTCCCATTTCTGGAAAAGTTTCCAGCAAGCAATGGGAACTCGACTAAATTTAAGCACTGCATATCATCCTCAAACAGACGGACAAAGTGAAAGAACAATACAAACACTGGAAGATATGCTTCGAGCATGTGTAATTGATTTTGGTGGATGTTGGGATGATCATTTACCATTAATTGAATTCTCCTATAACAATAGTTATCGTTCAAGTATTGAAACTGCTCCATTTGAGGCACTTTATGGAAGAAAGTGTAGAACTCCAGTTTGTTGGGCAGAAATAGGAGAAAGTCAATTGTCAGGGCCTGAAATAGTGCAAGAGACGACCGACAAGATAACTCAAATCAAGGAAAGACTGAAAACAGCTAGAGATCGCCAGAAGAGTTATGCAGATAATCGCCGCAAGCCGATAGAATTTCAGGTTGGAGATAAAGTACTTTTGAAAGTTTCTCCTTGGAAAGGAGTAGTTAGATTCGGTAAGAAAGGAAAGCTAAGTCCAAGGTACGTAGGACCATTTTCAGTAATCCAACGTATAGGACCAGTTGCTTATCGTTTACAACTACCTGAAGAATTAGCTGGAGTACATGATGTATTTCATGTATCCAATCTCAAGAAATGCTTATCAGATGAATCACTGGTAGTACCTCTTCAAGATATAGAGTTAAACGAAAAGCTGAAATTTGTTGAGAAACCTCTTCAAATTGAGGATCGAAAGATCAAATTTCTCAAACATAAACGACTAGTTTTAGTCAAAGTTAAATGGGATTCAAAGCGAGGAGCTGAATACACTTGGGAGCTGGAATCAGAAATGAAGCGAAAGTATCCTCATTTATTCCAGTAAATCTCGAGGACGAGATTTTTATTAAGGTGGGCAGAATGTAACAACTCATATCAAAAGTCATATTTAATTAATTAATTTATCTAATAGGAAACCCTAATTGAGAGACCCAAGTAATTCTGCACAAACCCTAAATTTTCCAGAATTTTCAGAATCAGGATTAGGGCCCCTAAAACTCAGGGGGGTAATACCCTAGTTGACGATTATCTAAATTGCGTGCAAAAGAAGTTGAAATAACGAAATCTGTTGAGTCAGCGAAGCTAGTCCCAATCGTGGCAACCCTATACCTAAAAATAGGTGTCACGCGGGCCGCGTAAGATTAAGCTATATCTCACGCGGGCCGCGACAGAGCTAAAATTTACCTATAAATAGAGGACGTTGGGACTTGAAATTTGGAATTGGAACGACGTAAATTCGAGTTACGTAGAAGGAGTTATCGTCTGTTTATTCTCAAAAACACACTGATCACGAAGTGCTGCCACAATCAGGGTAATAACTCGATCGCTATTACGATTCAACGTCCGATCGATTATAACTATCCAACGATTGTTTAAGTGCCGCTCAAATTGAGATTATACTTTATTAATTCATTGTGATTTCGACTTGAATGTTTGAGTACTACTCAAATTCGGACTATACTCTGTCATTCGTTGAGAATCCACTGAATTGTTAAGTATTGCACTAATAACTCGTTGTGAAGGTTTAATCTCGTGAATTGTCGTAACTGTTGTATTAGTTACTAACTGATTGTGTGTGCATTGTTAATTAAATTAGGTTAATCAAGGCTAATCAGTAGGCTTATATTCTGCTCGTTAAATCTACAATGTGAGTCATTCTCTTTTTATCAAAATACTTTTCAAAAGCATGTTTTTATCAAAATTATAGTTACAGGGATTAAGTCTTTGTTATCTGAAATTACTGCCAGTATGTGGGGGGATGTGCACATAGCTACTAATTATTTATCACTTGGGGTGAAAGGACCCTACAAGTGATATGTCCACAGTCACAGTCTGGTAAAGTGACAACTGGATCAGTTAATTTAAAAGATGAGGCAATTGTAATCGCTCTTAATACTGTACATTATAATAAACAGGATGTTTTACTAAATAGAATGATTCACTCAGAATTTCCCGCTGACAAAACCTTTTTCAAACATGTTTCAGGTGATCTGTTGTGAGCAAAGGAAAAGTGCCAAGTAGCACTACAAGCTTAGAAAGTGGCTCAATGTAAATAAATAAAGAAACATGTTTTAAAGAAATAAAGGATTTCCCAGTGAAATCAAGTGTTTGTAAATTATGGGAATTATCCCTATATTATATACAAACGAGCAGTTTTAATAATAATTGATCCTGTTTAAAAAGTCTTCCGCTGTCGCTAAATTAAATACCACGGGATTTCCTGCCCCGCGGCTCTGGACCGGGTCAAACCGGGGCCAAGGGCCGTGACATACCATTTGTTCACAAGTACGTTCGGTTCTTAACTTAAAAAAAATTACGAGTTATATGAAAGTCAAATATAGGCCGGCGTTAGTTGTGTGAAATTAGATAACCAAAATAACTTGAAGGTCCCATAATTTGAAATACACACACTTTAAAAAGGTAATAGTTTTTGTTTGGTGACCCACTAATGACATTTAGTATTTGCCCAAGAGTGATTCTATTTACACTCAAATTTTTACTAAAAGTGATGTGATATTAATAAATGAGTAAATTTAAATTTATAACTTTTGATATGTAATGTTTTATTCAAAAACGAATACGGTTTTATGATGTGCTTATTTTTATCTACGTTTTGATATAAATTTTACAAAAAACGGAATATAAAATTTTATAATGACTTATAAAATGTTATATTTGATACGGCTCCATTTTTTAATAAAATTTATATCAAAACGTAGATAAAAATAAGCACATCACAAAACCAAATTCGTTTTTTATAAAACATTATCGGAAGTTATAAAAGAAAAACACAAATTTGAATTTATTAATGTCACATCCCTTGATGTAAATAGTAAAAGGACTCGAGGCATTCTTAATCCAGAAGATGGATTAATTTTATATAAACTACCCCTTAGGATTTGGTTAATTCTATATACTAACAAATACAATCGTAAACACTTCTAATATTCAATTGGTCTGTTTTACTTGCACTATTACAATATCTTTGTTTTTTTGTCTTTGGTTTTTGATTAGTTTACATTTATAACCCTTAACTTCAATAGACTTATCATATGACATTCTAAACACTAATAAATTTTTTATAAACGATTTACGTTTATACCCTGAGCTTTAGTAGATTTGTACTCCCAAACTTTAATAGAGTTATCATACAGCTTTTCAAGTTTGATAAAGTTATTGTTACTATTTTTTTAAACAAATATTTGTTCTTTTATCTTTATTTTATGTATTTATTATTTATTTAAGTTATTATAACTAAGACTAACTTTTAACTCTCAACATGTTTACCTAATTGTGTTGTCTGCTTATTTTATTTTCGTTTAAATTAAAGTCTACATGATTTGTATTAATAATCAATATACCAGGTAACAAATCTAATTATTTTGTATATTTACCTTATTATAGTTAAAGCTATCACTAAGACTCTAGACATGTTTACTTAGCTGTGTTGATTATTTATTTTCCCGTCGTTTAGATTAAAGTTTGCATGGTCCATAATATATCATTGATATATCATGTAACAAATGCATTTTCGTCATCATCCCCTACGACTTCGCTGCAAAGCGTGGTCTCCGGTACTAGTTTCTAAACAAATATTTTTTTTACAAGACAACATAATTAATTAATTATTATGAATTATTAGAGAAAGTGGCAGACATAGACCACACCAATTTTGTTTTATTTCTTTTTCTTTTCTATATAACGAATGTAATAGATTCGATAGAAAGTGGATTTGTGAAAATAAGAGAGGAATATAGAGAAAGATATATTGAGAAAGATTTAATCTCAATCTCTTTGTTTTATAACACGTTATCAGCACGAGGGTTCTCTACCAAGCAAATCAACAAAAGCAAATGAACTATTACCATACTCAATGTAAGAATTTCATACATTTAAATACATACATATGTGTACATATATATATATATATATATATATATATAGGGAGAAGATCATGCGAGAACCACCTCTTATTGCGAGAACCGCGAGAACCAATGTGAACACACCAAAAATGCCTAAAAATAGCTAAAAATCACACAAAAATTTTTTTTTTGATTTTTTTAATATTTTTTAGGTTAAAATCGCTACTTTTCGAATCCAAAAAAAAAAAAAAAATTTTTTTTTTTTTAAAATTTTTTTTTTTTTTTTTTTAAAAAAAATTTTTTTTTTTTTTTTTTGGATTCTAAAAGTAGCGATTTTAACCTAAAAAATATTAAAAAAATCAAAAAAAAATTTTTGGATTTTTTTTTTATTTTTTTTAGATTTTTTTTAGATTTTTTTTAGATTTTTTTAGGTTTTTTGGGGGTTTAGTTTTTAGCATTTTAGCTTAGGGGGGGGGGGGGTGGGGGGGGGTGGGGGGGGGTTTAGGTTTTTGGGGGGTGGGGGAGGGGGGTTTAGGCTTTTTTTTTGGGGGGGGGGGGGTGGGGTTAGGTTTTTTTAGGTTTTTTTTAGCTTGGGGGGGGGGGGGGTGGGGGGTTTAGGTTTTTGGGTGGGGGGGGGGGGTGGGGGTTAGGTTTTTTTAGGGTTTTTTTTAGGTTTTTTAGCTATTTTAGGTTGTGTTCACATTGGTTCTCATGGTTCTCACAATAAGAGTGGTTCTCGCATGAGCCCCTCCCTATATATATATATATATATAGGGGAGGGTTATCTTGAGAACGCTAAATATTGCGAGAACCGTGAGAACGAATGAAAAAACCAATCAAAACCAATAATTTTAAGACAACCCTCATTGTAATTAAGATACAACATCGAAAAAAGAATTTACAACATCAAATAATTCATTTCTTCTTTCAAAATCACTCTTTTTAGATTTTTTACACATGTGTAAATATAACAGATTTACACATGTGTAAATGACAAACTTACACATGTGTAAATTTTCTTTATTTATGAATTCACGTAAATTTAAACGTGTAATTAAATTTATAACATTGTATTCGAATAATAATGATAAGTGTAGAAAAAAATTTTGAATTCGAATTGTTTTTGACCAAGTTCTCTCGGTTTTTTCATTTGTTCTCACGGTTCTCACAATATTTAGCGTTCTCATTTAAACCCTCCCATATATATATATATATATATATATAGGTTGAAAGCCTAAGGGTGCACCAGTGGATTGTAAAACCATACACCTTTAGGATGATCTTTTAGATCCCGTTTCTCCTTTATATATATGTATATTTATAATATAGTTCTTTGATAAATAAAAATGAGTACATGGTACCTATTGCTATGGGAATATAATAATAATGGGACTACTAACCATCTAACATTTATTTATGAATTTAACATTTATACATCTAACGTCTATTTACGCATCCAACATTCATTTATGCAGGCTAACATTTATTTATGCAACTAACATTTTAATTATGTGTATTGTTATATTTTATCTCATTTTAATAAGTATGTAATCCTAATATTTATATATTTGTATTTAGTAACAAAATGGCAAACATCGCGAAACTTGAATTTCCAGCATTGAATATATCCGGAGAAAATTATATGACTTAGACAGCAAATGTCAAAAGACACCTAAAAGCAATGGGTGTAATAGAAGTCATAAATGAAGAGAATAATTGTTCGGATCAGGAAAAGGCCAAAGCTGATGTGTTTATTCATAAACACATTGATAATTTACTACAACATGAATATTTCAATTCTGATGATCCATATGAATTATGGACGGATTTGAAGAACAGATTTGATAATCAAAAGGAAATTTTACTTCCTACAGCTAAAAATGAATGGAACAATCTGAGGTTCCAAGATTTTACAAAAGTAAATGATTACACATCTGCTTTATTTAAAATATGCTCAAAATTAGAGTTTTGTGGGCATCCTGTTACTGAGGAAGAAAAATTGGAGAAAACTTACTCCACATTTCATGCATCACATATAAGTTTAGCACAACAATATCGATTGTTGAGATTTTACAGATACTCTGATTTGAATGCACATCTCCTCGTAGCAGAACAACATAACATACTTCTGATGAAAAATCATGAAGCCCGTCCCACAGGATCATTAACTATACCTGAAGCAAATGTTGTTAATAATTATCAAAATAAAAGGGAACAAGGCCGTGGGCGAGGCCGTGGGCGAGGCCAAGGACGAGGCCGTGGCCGCGGTCATGGGTATTTTGGTAAAGGTCATTATAATGGTCACAACCATACTTTCAAAGGTAATAAAAATTACCAAGGTCGTGGACGCGGTCGTGGCCGTGGCCGAAATCAAAGAACTACAAATTATCATGCTCCACAAGATAATACTTCCAATTTTCATAATCAAAGGAATGAAGCCGGTGTGTCCGAAAAAAATAATAATTCTTGTTATAGATGTGGAAGTATAAATCACTGGTCAAAAACTTGTAGAACAGATCCACATCTATGTGAGCTTTACAAAGTCTCTCTTAAAGGAAAAGAGAAGGAAGTAAACTATTTGGATAAATCCGATAAAAATGTTGAGCTAAACGCCGCGGATTTTGGTGAAGACATTTAAACAAAATGTTGCTTGATCTCAATGATTTTATGTAACAATTAAATGTGTATTTTTATTATGTCTTTCTTTCATATAATGTTTTTTTAATAAAGTTATTATTAATAATTATAATATGTTAATCATACTCTTATTATTTTTCTTTTTATAATTGTAAGATTAAAATGGATATCATTGAAGCTCAAGATCGAATGAATGAAGCGAATATTTGTATAGCGGATAGTGGAGCCACACACACTATATTTAAATCTAAAAAATATTTTTATGAATTGAAACCAACAAAGGGAACTGTCAATACAATATCAGGTCTTAAGAACTTGATAGAAGGAGTGGGAAAACCTAATATAGCACTACCAAATGGAACAACACTTGAAATAGAAAATGCTTTATTTTCCCCCAAATCAACAAGAAATTTGTTAAGTTTCAAAAACATATATCATAATGGATATGATACTCAGTCAAAGACTGTTGATAATGAAAAATATTCGTATATCATGAGCAAAGATCAGATATTGGAAAAACTGCCAATGTTTCAATCTGGTTTGCATTATACATATATTGATGTGCCTCAAGCACATATGGCAGTAAAAGAAATTTTTTGTGATCCTGAAACATTTAACTTATGGCATGACAGATTAGGCCATCCAGGATCTACAATGATGAAAATAGTGATTGAAGATACTCATGGACATCCATTGAAGTATAAAAAGATCCCAAAATCTGATAAAATTCCTTTATGTGTATCTTGTTCTCTGGGAAAATTAATTACAAGACCTTCGCTTGTAAAAGTTGAAAAGGAAATTCCAATGTTCCTTGAAAGAATTCAAGGAGATATATGTGGACCAATCCATCCACCATGTGGACCATTTAGATACTTCATGGTTCTAATAGATGCATCAAGTAGATGGTCTCATGTGTCTTTGTTATCAACTCGCAATATGGCTTTTGCAAAATTTCTTGCACAAATTATTAGATTGCGAACACATTTCCCAGATCATACTATTAAAAGGGTGAGACTCGACAATGCTGGTGAATTTACATCACATGCTTTTAATGATTATTGCATGTCTGTATGAATTATTGTTGAGCACCCAGTTGCTCATGTGCACACACAAAATGGTTTAGCTGAATCATTAATTAAACGTCTACAACTAATAGCTCGACCATTAATAATGAGGACAAAACTTCCTGTATCCGTTTGGGGTCATGCAATCTTACATGCTGAATCATTAATTCGCATAAGACCAAGTGCAAATCATGAATACTCTCCCCAACAAATTGCATCTGGCCAACAGCCAAATATTTCCCATATTAGAATTTTTGGATGTGCAGTTTATGTCCCAATTGCACCACCACAACGCACAAAAATGGGACCTCAAAGAAGATTTGGAATATATGTTGGATATGATTCACCTTCTATAATAAGATATCTTGAACCTTTAACAGGTGATGTCTTTACAGCACGGTTTGTTGATTGTAAATTTAATGAAACAACTTTCCCTGTATTGGGGGGGGGGGGGGGAGAATAAAGATAAAAATAAGGAAAAGGATGTAACATGGTGTGAACCTTCATTATTATATCTGGATCCAAGAACTAAACAATGTGAGACAGAGGTTCAAAAGATAATACACTTGCAAGAAATTGCAAATCAATTGCCTGATGCATTTACTGATATAAATAGGGTTACTAAATCTCATATACCAGCTGCTAATGCTCCAGCTCGAGTTGAGATCCCTAATAAGGCAATAGATAATAATATGACTCATGAGTCTCAGAAACGTTTAAAACGTGGAAGGCCAATTGGTTCGAAGGATAAAAATCCTCGAAAAAGAAAAGTGCTTATAAATGAAATTAACCAAAAAGATAAAAATCTTGATCAAGCGGTAAATACCGAAACCTCTCATGAGGAAGATGTTGATGATACTAACAAAGAGATATCAATCAACTATGGTCATACACATATAATATGGAACCGAGATGAAATGGAAAATATGGAAGAAATATTTGCATATTCGGTTACCAGAGAGATTATGAGCGGAGATGATACTCCTGAACCAAAGTCTGTCAATGATTGTAAAAATAGACATGACTGGGGAAAATGGAAAGATGCTATGCAATCTGAATTAAATTCATTAAACAAACGAAAGGTTTTTGGGCCTATTGTTATCACACCTAAGGCAATAAAGCCTGTAGGGTATAAATGGGTTTTCATACGAAAACGAAATGAGAAAAATGAGATTACAAGGTATAAAGCCAGACTTGTAGCTCAAGGTTTTTCTCAAAGGCCAGGGATTGACTATGAAGAAACATATTCTCCCGTGATGGACGCAATAACCTTTCGATACTTAATCAACTTAGCAATATCTAAAAAGTTAGAAATGCATCTTATGGATGTTGTTACAGCTTACTTATATGGATCACTTGATAGTGACATATATATGAAAATTCCTGAAGGATTTAAACTCCCTGAAGCGTTAAGTTCAAAACCCAAAGAAATGTATTCGATCAAATTACAAAGGTCTTTATATGGGTTGAAACAATCTGGGAGGATGTGGTACAGTCGTTTGAGCGATTACTTGATAAGTAAAGGTTATACAAATAATCTTATCTGTCCATGTGTCTTTATTAAGAAGACAACGTCAGTATATGTGATCATAGCTGTATATGTTGATGATCTAAATATAATTGGGACTCAAAAGGAAATTCATGAAGCAATTATTCTTTTAAAGAAAGAATTTGAAATGAAAGACCTTGGAAAAACCAAATATTGTCTTGGTTTACAAATTGAACATATGAACAATGGAATACTTGTTCATCAGATGAATTATACTGAAAAGCTATTGAAACGTTTCAATATGGACAAGGCAAATCCTTTGAGCACCCCAATGGTCGTTAGATCACTTAATGTTGAAAATGATCATTTTCGTCCTTGTGAGGACAACGAAGAAGTTCTTGGTCCAGAGACACCATACCTTAGTGCAATTGGAGCACTTATGTATCTTACTAACTGTACGAGACCTGACATTTCTTTTGCAGTTAATTTGTTAGCAAGATTAAGTTCAGCTCCCACTAAAAGACACTGGAATGGGATTAAACATATTTTTCGATATCTTCGAGGTACTGTTGATTTAGGCTTGTTTTATCCTAACGATTCAAAAGAAGGGTTAGTTGGTTATGCAGATGCATGTTATTTATCTGATCCCCATAAAGCAAAATCTCAAACTAGATACATATTCAAGACTGGAGGAACTGCAATTTCATGGCGTTCTCAGAAACAAACACTCGTTGCAACATCTTCAAATCATGCCAAAGTCATTGCACTACATGAAGCTTCAAGAGAATGTGTATGGTTAAGATCTATGACACAACACATACTAACATCTTGTGGACTAGAGAAAAACATAAATCCAACTCCAATCTATGAAGATAATGCAGCTTGTGTCGCGCAAATGAAGGAAGGGTATATCAAAAGTGATAGAACAAAGCATATACCACCAAGATTCTTTGAATATACTCGAGACCTTATTAAAGACAATCAAGTCGAGATGAGATATGTCCAATCCAGCAACAATTCAGCCGATCTTTTCACAAAAGCACTACCTACAGCAACTTTCAGGAAACACGTTCATGATACTGGGATGCGACATGTACGGAAAATGTGATAATCCACACATGACATTTTGAGGGGGAGCATTATACACGTTGCACATTTTTTTTCTTAGCTATGGTTTTATCCCACCGGGTTTTTCTTAGCAAGGTTTTTAATGAGGCAACATATCTGATCCACTGTGTATAATGCAAGCTGCACTCTTTTTCCCTTAGCTATGGTTTTGTCCCACTGGGTTTTCCTAGCAAGGTTTTTAACGAGGCAGTATTTCAAAGCTAAGCACCAAAACGGAAGATCAACATAAAACAAAGAGCTAATGATTTATTCATCAAAT
This sequence comes from Helianthus tuberosus, assembly GCA_030545235.1. Classification (NCBI taxonomy): domain Eukaryota; kingdom Viridiplantae; phylum Streptophyta; class Magnoliopsida; order Asterales; family Asteraceae; genus Helianthus; species Helianthus tuberosus. The sequence continues at coordinate 3,457,769 of CM060421.1, forward strand.
AAATAAATGGGCATATGTCTGAGGTGGAGTATTATGAATTATTAGAGAAAGTGGCAGACATAGACCCCATCAGTTTTGTTTTTTTTTTCTTTTCTATATAACGAATGTAATAGATTCGATAGAAAGTGGATTTGTGAAAAGAAGAGAGGAATATAGAGAAAGATATATTGAGAAAGATTTAATCTCAATCTCTTTGTTTTATAACATTAATTATTTAGTAGAAGTCAGATCTTTTTCTTTTATTGTTTCTCTGTTCGTACGATTGTCGGCCACAAAAGTCCTAAACAAGTGAAAAATGGAATTACTCAAACCTAGAGCCTAGAGGGCAAGTTTTATCATTACATGTATTCAGGGTGAAGGGAGTGGTTAAACAGGTGAAAGTGGCAAACTTTAAAATGGACCAATCAGAGAGTGCCACGTCAGAGAGGAGAAAAAGTTTAAACTTTGCTGAAAAGTGTTGGCAATGGTTAAACACTTAGGAATTGGTAAACTATTTTTTTTTGTCCTACCCTCCACCACAAATACCCATCACCTTCACTCACCATAAAAAATCAGTCGACATCTTCACCCACCGGAAAAATCAGTCGACATCTTCACCCGCCGGAAAAAATGGTGGAAGTGGGTTTGCGGCTGAAGGTGATGACGGTGTTGGGTCACCATCACCACTCGCCACCACCACAACCACGGCCACAACAACCACCGGCATCGTCGAACCACCGGAAAAAAATGGTGGAACTGGGTTTGCGGCTGAAGGTAACACCGCCGTGGCTCCGCCCATCGCCGCCGCACCTGTTCTTTGGTCCACCGGCTATATAGCCGTTACACAGAAAACAAGACACCAACTTGTTTTCTCTCTCTTCTTTGGTCACTCGTCAAAGGTTCACCGATGGATGAGGTTTGCCGATCGGCAAAGGTGGCCGGCGGCGGTGTTACCGCTCGGCAAACACCTTTGCCGATGAGTTTGCTGCTCCACTCCCTTCACCCTCATATTAATGATTTTTGCGGTTTCAATACGAGTGCGTTACCGACACCAAACCAAACCAAATGGAACCGATGCCAGACGAATGAAATCGGTGCCATTACCAGAGATGGTAATGGGCTGGGTATGTGAGTATGGCTAATCTCGTACCCATATTCGGTTATAAAATCTTGTCTCACACTCGGGCCATTACCCGTGAGGGTATTTGGTGGGTATTTACCCGTCAGGTATCCGGTAACCGGTATACCCACAGGTGTCGCCGTGTCGGATATACCCGTTGGGATTTTCATGTATATATATTATATTTATATTTATTATTTACTTTCCTTTATAATATTATGTTTAAAAAATCTATATATTAACACCTCCAGTTGTAAGAACCGTGAGAACTTTTTGATCCGGGGCGAGTTGGACCAAATTTTTTTTCATAAACGTAGATGCTTGTATTATAAACACATTTGTAAAAAAAATTTAAAAAAAGAAAATGTTGTGTGTGTAGTTTTGAACACCACAAGTTTGTGTTTACGGGTACCGTAAATTTTAAATAAAATTTACGGGTCCCGTAAACGCAAACTTTGGGTGCTCAAAACTACACACCCGACATTTTTTTTTTGAATTTTTTTTACAAATGTGTTTATAATACATGCATCTACGTTTACGAAAAAAATTTTGGTCCACCTCGCCCCGTACGGTGTAGTTCTCACGGTTCTTACAACTGGAGGTGGTTCTCATTTTAGCGGTCCCCAATAAATATATATATATAGGGGATGGATCATGAGAAAACTAGTTTAAATGAGAAAACTAAAAAACTAACTAAAAAAGCCTAAAAAAAACCTAAAAACATACCAATTTTTTTTTTTACAATTTTTAATAAAAAAATCGCTAGTTTTTATGCCTAGAAAAAAATTTTCAAAAAAAAAAAAAAAAAAAATTTTTTTTGGTTGTACTGCAAATGTGCACTAATACATAAAGTTTAAACCACTTAACCCACCCCCCACCGACACCCCCTGATGTGTGTAAAATGCAACATATAAATTACATCAAATAAGACATAAAACTAACCCTTTTTAAGTACTAATATTGGAAAAAGAGTGTTTTTGTCTTCCTTTTGTATTTTCAGGATTAAATGAGCTAAAAAACGCAAAAGAAGCAAAAAGACAGCTAAATCCAACATAAATACAAGAAAAGGAATATTAGTGGACTGCCCGACCCCTCAACGGCACCTTCCAAAGCAAAATAGAGAAATCAGAAGACTGAACACACCCCGTGCTCAGCCAGCACGGGGCCGTGCCCAAGAAGCAGTAGAAAAGACAAACCTATAGAAGCTTCTATTGCCCATCACGGGGCCGTGCCCAGCGGACACGGGGGCGTGTCGAAAGTACAGCAGGCGCATTTATTGTAATTGCGAATTACAATTAATGAGGAGAGAGATTGTCAGACGGACACGGGGCCGTGCCCAGCGGACACGGGGCCGTGTCCAGCTCTCTGTTCAGCCTATAAATAGGAGGGCTTGGATTCATTTCATCTCATCTCATCCCTTGGCACACCACCTCTCTCACACTTCATCCACCACCCACCACCATCACAACACCATCATCCACCACCATCATCCATTGTCCATCGTAGAGTGTGTGAGTCGTCTCGGGATCCAAGATTGATCGTAAGAGTTCTTGACAATCAAGGCCATGTTTGCCTAAGTCTCTTACATCACTTGGTGAAGACAAAGTGTCTAGTATAATACTTTTTATTTCTAATCTTTTGGACTTTTTATTTGGTTTTGTATTAATGACTTTAATAACTAGTTACTTATGTTGAAGGTGATCTTTCCTTATCGTTTGTCCGTGGTGTCTTGACATTATTTTACTGTCTATATAAAATAAAAGATTTTCACCATTCATATCTCCACGGTCTATATGGAGATATGTTGGCTACCTGGTAGGGGGTTAAGGGAACGGTTTGGTAAAGGTCTTGCCATTGTTCAGCGTTTAGAGGTCCTGCAATGGACCTGGGTCAAATTTAGTAGGACCTCCTTCAATACTTCACGGTATTGGATGGCGGGGGTCCAAACTCTTTGATCCCCTCATAAGTTAACTACTATTAATACTATAACCCGGCTATTTAGGACTGTATCCCTGCTGACTCAGACTACTTAGCCGAGGGTAACGTCACCGCCAAAAGCGGGGCCTACCACAATACTGCATTAATAACTTAATTCATTATCTTCCAATAATCCACCCTTTTAGGATTGTATCCCTGCTGACTCAAACTACTGGGGTGAGGGTAACGTCACCTTCAAAAGAGGGGCCTACTACAATAACTAAGATAATCTCTTAATTATGTGCAAAAGTGCGGAAATAATCAAAGGTTATACTAGATACGAGTCGGAACCAAGTGATTCATCTTGTCTATCTGTTTTTCTTTTATTTTTATTTTTAGCATTTTAGTTAGTTTTTAATTTTCTTAGTTTAAAACATTTTTCTAAACTTTTATTTTGGTTAGACGTTGAGGATAAACCGGTACTAAAAGCTCTTGCGTCCTTGGACGACCTCGGTATCTTACCAACGCTATACTACACTCAACGATGGGTGCACTTGCCCATATGTGTGTTTAGTGTTAGTGAAATATCGTGTTTTAAAAATTTAAAACTTGGCTAAAATAAGTGTTAAAAAGGGCTTAAATTATACACCTAATATATATAACACTTTACCGCACATCAAGTTTTTGGCGCCGTTGCCGGGGACACAAGGATTTTAAGAAAGTTAGGAATCAACGGCCTAATCATTTTTTATTTTTCTTTTTAATTTTTTTAGGTTTTTTCTTAGTTTTTCAGCTTCTGCAGAGCTCAGCACGGGCCGTGCCCGCTGAACACGCCCCCGTGCTCAATCATTGGAACTGGCAATCCTGTTTTACATCAGACAGTAAGCTGAACACGGGGCCGTGCCCACTCAACACGCCCCCGTGCCCAAGTTTCAGTTACTGAAAACAGAACCGTTAGATCCCGGCGGTTGGTAATTTCTGACATAAACATGAGTGATAGTAATTATTTTTACTTTCGGCACTCTTATGGTACGTGGTGTCAATTATGTGGTGGCGAACATGAAGAAGTAAAATGCTACTTCCTAAGTTATAGGCCCCACTACATGGACCCACCAACTTCTTACAACCTTAAGAGGGGCGAAAGTAAAAATAAGCACTATTTCTCCCTCGAATGCGCCCAGCCAGATATTCTAGGAGAAATGCTCCTTGACGAGTTATTTCAACTAGAAGAGCTAATTCTGAAATGGTTAGAAGAGCTTGGGAAGGATTTTATTGATCCACCCCAAGACGATAACCATGAAGAAAAGTTGGAACCGCATTTGGAACCGCATTCCGACAACCTCGTTGCTCCCGAAAATGCCTTAGTACCTAGCAAAGACTTGGACGATAGTCGTCCCTGTGCCGATTGTGCCGTGAAGGACTCTCCATCGACTTCGTTCGGTGCATACATAGACCTGAGCGATTCGGCATACACCTTCTTTAACAAGAGCCCGGGAAAAGGTTGGACTTGTCCACCTAGAATGAAAATAAGAATTACCCTCACCGACAACCTCTTGCGTTCTCGCCTTAGTCTAGGACAATTAAGGTATCTTAGGCACTTTGGGGTTGTTCCAACCAGTAAGGAACCACCCGATTTCGACGAAATCCTTAGAAGAAGCAAAACTCCATAAAACAGCCTCCAGACACGGGGCCGTGTCCAGGTCAACACGCCCCCGTGCTCATCAAAGAGATTCTCTGCTGATTTTGTCAGAATACGGACAAAATGTGTCAGGAATTCCTCTGCACACGGGGCCGTGTCCAGTCAACACGGGGCCGTGTCCAGTGCACTGTCGTTTTCTTTAAATGCAGCCTGAATCCTGTTCATTTTTTACCACTTCAAAAGACAGAGATTCCTGGGATTTTCACTCATACCATCCTAGGTAAGTGCTAAAAGAAGGTTCCCAAAGACCCTCTTGTCCCTTCCACTTTTACTCATTTCCTCCTCTTTAAATTTTTTTTTCAAAATTTCCTCCATGGAAGCTTGGAAATCTCTTGATTCCAACCCTCTATGTGAAGTTTGTAAGATTATTTGCTAAGGATTCTTGTTTAAAGTTAGTTGTATAACTTTATTTTAAATTATCTAAGCCTAAAAAACTAGCTAAAAATCATGAGAATAATTTAAAACTCCAAGACTCCCTAGCATAAAATCCTGCAGACAAATGAACACGGGGCCGTGCTCAGTGAGCACGGGGCCGTGTCCGAGGATCTGTTTTGTAAAAATTTAGCTTTCTTCGGTTCCCTTCGCAGAAAATGGCAAGCAGAACAAGCGGATCATCTTCAAGAAGTAACCGACAAGGGAGGAGATCTTCAACAGCAGAAGACTCTCTTGTAAACTATGTTTACGCTCTAAGAGAGGCTATTGACGAAATGATGGGAGTGGAGGAAGCATTGGTCGACCGTATCAACCATCTTACAGTGGGGCTGGAGGGCTATCTCCATGAAGTAAACCTCTTGCACCAGAGGTTGAACCTTCTCGCCTCCCCACCTTTGGTACCTATAATAACCCAAAGGGCGTGGAACGTGGTACCCGAAGTTGTCATTCCAGCCGAATGGTACTCCATGCACCAAGAACCTCCGCAAAGAGTGGTGCAAGGATTCCCGGTGAATGTTCCCCCTCAACCACCAGCTGCGGAGGAAAATGAAGGCGCATTCTTCCTTCCTAGGGAAATCGAAGAATGGCTTTAAATAACATTTAGGGAAGAAATCATTCGGCTAAAAGTTCTACTATATCGGGAAACTATTCTCGAAATTTTCTTAAAATAAGTAGAACTTCTTATGATAACCTCATGCACCTGCTGACCTATTTAGTTAAGTTTTAATTTTATCTTAATTTAGGACTATGTAAGTTCTCTCTATGATGAAATGAAATGATGGTTTTAAGGTTTGGATGGTTTGTAATGAATAAAACACACTCATGGTGGTAAAGGATGAAAAGGGGAACGAGAAAAATAAACCCATGCACAAGAACAAGGCAACCCGACAATTTCAGATGGTTCAACACGGGCCGTGCCCAACCAACACGACCCCGTGCTGAGCACCCTGCAGAAAAACACCCAGTTCAGGTAACTGGAAACGGGCCGTGTTCACCCAACACGCCCCCGTGTCCAGACTTCTGATTCTCTTGTTTTAATTCTGTTACTGGCACTTGAACACGGGGCCGTGCCCGGACAACACGGGGCCGTGTTCAGTGCCCAGTAACACAAATTTTTGCTTTTTAAACACTATTTTACACATCTAATCAACCTAAAAATTTATTTTTGGGACACATTGAGGACAATGTGTAATTTAAGTGTGGGGGGGATGCTAAAACCTTGAATTTTGCAAGTCCTAAATACAAGCCTTACACAAAACTCTATTGGAACCGCTAATCACCCCAAAAAAAATTTTCAAAAATTTCATTTTTTTTTACTTGTCTAGATTTAACTCGGAAAATTCAAGTTCTCAAAAAGGTTATATTTTTACAAATTTACAACCGATAGCGTAGTGATAAAAAGAACCAACATAAGAAAATTATGAAAAGGCATAGCAAACTTATTTAAAATTTGATTATATATACTTGATCACATAAAAACCCATTCCCACAAAAGTGAGTTTTGAGCCTTTATTGAGCACACAATTACATATCATTTGACTAAATGCTCATTTTTCGTTTCTTGTGTGAATAGCCGCTTGGTTCTTACGACTCTAGAACTTGCCATGACAATACATTCCCGGTCCTTATCAACTTAAACCCAAGTAAGTAAATGATGGAGGCATTAGGACTAACCCTTTTTATTTCTACACCATTATTTTTCTTTTTCTTTTACCACCTACCCAAAAATCCCCCTAGTTAGCCCCTTTGAGCCTAAACCTTTTCGTTTCATCACCCAAACAAAAAACCCTTTTACCCACCAAAACCTTTTTCATTTTTAACCCTTTATTTTAGTAACAAGTTCGGTTCTTCGTAAAAAAAAAATGTGTGATAATGATGAAGCAAAAAGAAAATTAACAAACAAGTTAATCAAAAATAACTTAGTTTGAATAAAAGCTTCATCAAAATAAAAAGTTGCAAAAATACGAAAACCGACACTTGTTACGCTTTTAGCCCTTTTTCTACTAACCACTAACCCAACCACCTACCTTTAACCCTAGCCTAACCCTTAACCCACAAAGTCCTCTTGATATCTACAAAGGTATAAAAGTTAAAAAGGAGGAGGATTGATTTCTTGGCAAGCCTATGGTAGGAATAAGTTCCATGCCGCTCTCGAGTGATTCACTAAAAATACACCTTCGGCCGAGTGTGAGTGATTTCCCCGTGAGGTATGTGAACTTGTATATAAATAGAATTTTAAAAAGGCATGTTATGCCCAAATAAGTAATTTCTTTTATGAAAAGTTCTAAATAAATCATTACGAATAGGAGTGTAAATAAATAAAAATAAAACCCAAAAAGATCTTGGAAATCCCGACACTCTACGACAAGCCCAAAACCTTCTCTTCTACCTATTCCATTTGGGAGTGTAAGCCACATATTAAAGAGTTTTGCTTGAGGACAAGCAAAAGTTCAAGTGTGGGGGTATTTGATGTGTGTAAAATGCAACATATAAATTACATCAAATAAGGCATAAAACTAACCCTTTTTAAGTACTAATATTGGAAAAAAAGTGTTTTTGTCTTCCTTTTGCATTTTCAGGATTAAATGAGCTCAAAAACGCAAAAGAAGCAAAAAGACAGCTAAATCCAACATAAATACAAGAAAAGGAATATTAGTGGACTGCCCGACCCCTCAACGGCACCTTCCAAAGCAAAATAGAGAAATCAGAAGACTGAACACGCCCCGTGCTCAGCCAGCACGGGGCCGTGCCCAAGAAGCAGCAGAAAAGACAAACCTATAGAAGCTTCTATTGCCCATCACGGGGCCGTGCCCAGCGGACACGGGGGCGTGTCGAAAGTACAGCAGGCGCATTTATTGTAATTGCGAATTACAATTAATGAGGAGAGAGATTGTCAGACGGACACGGGGCCGTGCCCAGCGGACACGGGGCCGTGTCCAGCTCTCTGTTCAGCCTATAAATAGGAGGGCTTGGATTCATTTCATCTCATCTCATCCCTTGGCACACCACCTCTCTCACACTTCATCCACCACCCACCACCATCACAACACCATCATCCACCACCATCATCCATTGTCCATCGTAGAGTGTGTGAGTCGTCTCAGGATCCAAGATTGATCGTAAGAGTTCTTGACAATCAAGGCCATGTTTGCCTAAGTCTCTTACATCACTTGGTGAAGACAAAGTGTCTAGTATAATACTTTTTATTTCTAATCTTTTGGACTTTTTATTTGGTTTTGTATTAATGACTTTAATAACTAGTTACTTATGTTGAAGGTGATCTTTCCTTATCGTTTGTCCTTGGTGTCTTGGCATTATTTTACTGTCTATATAAAATAAAAGATTTTCACCATTCATATCTCCACGGTCTATATGGAGATATGTTGGCTACCTGGTAGGGGGTTAAGGGAACGGTTTGGTAAAGGTCTTGCCATTGTTCAGCGTTTAGAGGTCCTGCAATGGACCTGGGTCAAATTTAGTAGGACCTCCTTCAATACTTCACGGTATTGGATGGCGGGGGTCCAAACTCTTTGATCCCCTCATAAGTTAACTACTATTAATACTATAACCCGGCTATTTAGGACTGTATCCCTGCTGACTCAGACTACTTAGCCGAGGGTAACGTCACCGCCAAAAGCGGGGCCTACCACAATACTGCATTAATAACTTAATTCATTATCTTCCAATAATCCACCCTTTTAGGATTGTATCCCTGCTGACTCAAACTACTGGGGTGAGGGTAACGTCACCTTCAAAAGAGGGGCCTACTACAATAACTAAGATAATCTCTTAATTATGTGCAAAAGTGCGGAAATAATCAAAGGTTATACTAGATACGAGTCGGAACCAAGTGATTCATCTTGTCTATCTGTTTTTCTTTTATTTTTATTTTCAGCATTTTAGTTAGTTTTTAATTTTCTTAGTTTAAAACATTTTTCTAAACTTTTATTTTGGTTAGACGTTGAGGATAAACCGGTACTAAAAGCTCTTGTGTCCTTGGACGACCTCGGTATCTTACCAACGCTATACTACACTCAACGATGGGTGCACTTGCCCATATGTGTGTTTAGTGTTAGTGAAATATCGTGTTTTATAAATTTAAAACTTGGCTAAAATAAGTGTTAAAAAGGGCTTAAATTATACACCTAATATATATAACACTTTACCGCACATCACCCCCCAAAAACCTAAACCCCCACCCCCCCCCCCCCAAAAACCTAAATTCACCCTCCCACCAAAAGCCTAACCCCCCCACCCCCCCACCCCCCAAAAACCTAAACCCCCCACCCTCCCGAAAACCTAAAACTAAACCCTAAACATAAACCCGAAAAAAACCTAAACCCCCCACCCCCACCCCCACCCCCACCCCCCAAAAACCTAAACCCCCCTCCCCCCCACACCCAAAAACCTAATCCTAATCCTAAACCTCCAAAAAAACTAACCCTAAAAGCTAAACTAGACTAAAAAAGCTAATTTTAAGCATGTAATGCAATTGTAAACCCGAAAAAAAACTAAACCCCCCCACCCCCACCCCCAAAAACCTAACCCCCCCTCCCCCACACCCAAAAACCTAATCCTAATCCTAAACCTCCAAAAAAACTAACCCTAAAAGCTAAACTAGACTCAAAAAGCTAATTTTAAGCATGTAATGCAATTGTAGTACATGTTATATTGCACATGTGCACTACTATAATAATAGTATTGAAAACAAGACGACACCATAAATCTTTTTTTATGTCATAAAAATATGCTCGAATATACTTGAATGAAAGATACAAAAATTTGTGATCTTATGGTGCCATTTTTGTTTTAAAATGATAACGTATGGAGAAATGAGAAATGTTTGAAAAGTTATATATTTTTTTTCCAATTTTACCCCTCCTTCATTAAAAGTCTCCCCCCTCCTTTTTAGTGCTTTTTTTGTTAGTTTTTTGGTTTTCTCATTTATATCTAGTTTTCTTATGATCCTCTCCCTATATATATATATATATATATATATATATATATATATATAAGTGTGTATGTATTATGACAAATAAATACATATCAGTATCACCATAATGATATTTGAGATATTTATATATATTATAAAATTAATCTCAAAAAATAATTTTGCATTTCACAATAAATATGAATAATGTTATCAAAATATATATTTCAAATAAAAATTTATTTTTCAAATAATAAAGCTATAAGAATGAAACATTACTAACAAATATGAATAGTTAAAAGTTTGCAGGTATATATTTCGGGTAAACGGGTATATATTTCGGACAATCGGGTCGGGTATCATCTAATCACATACTCGTCCCATACAGCGAAATATGTTTTTTCCATACCCATACTCGCCCCAATACCTGTCGGCTATCGGGTATACCCATCCCAAATGCTTCGGGTTTCAGGTATACCCGTTGGACTCGAGTATATTTGTCATCCCTAGCCATTACATGTATTCATATTTATGGTTTTAGGTTTCGATACGAGTCGGTTTTAGTATTTTTCGATATTTTTGCAGTATCGGTACTGAAACTAATACGACTCAATGTAAAACACTCTTTTTACATATTACAACTTTCAATATTTTTACGGTAACTAAGACTAAAGGGTATGGTTAGGATGGGCTTGAGTGGGATGAGCCTCCACGTAGGCGCCACGTAGGCGGCTCGTGGGGGATGAGCCTCCATCATATTTGAGGGGGATGGAGGCTCGTGGGGGATGGGGCCCCACCTCATTATTTTATAATTTTCTAAGTTTTAATTTATTAACTTAATAAAAACTTTATAAAAATTAAAAAATACAACATAAAACAACATAAATAATTTCATTTCATAACATAAAAAAAAATTACATTTCCTAAAAAAAAAATTACCGAAAAATAAAAATAAAAAATTACATAACCTAAAAATAACTACTCGTCTTCGTCTTCGTCCTCGACACCGTCCGCTACGTTAAAGTTGTTCCAAATATGTTCTACCAAATCCTGTTGAAGGTTTGCATGCGTGAAGTCGTTGGTTAGCGAGAACGAGTTTAAATCCTGTTGTGGCGGATCTACCGGGACAGTATTCCCGTATGACGCATTCTCATCATACTCACAAATTGCCCGACCTTCGTCTTCAATTATCATGTTATGGAGCAAAATGCAAGCGTACATACAAAGGCGCAACCTCTTCGGTGTAAACGCACGTGCCGGTTGTTCAAGGATGGCCCATTTTTTCGTAAGACACCAAAAGCACGTTCGATGTCTTTTCTTGCAGCTTCTTGACGCTTGGCAAATTTTTTTCTTTTTTCGTCATCGGGATGTCGAATAGTCTTCACAATTGTAGACCAAGACGGATATATCCCGTCAGCAAGATAATACCCACGTCTATACTCAACCCCAGAAACTGTAAAACGGGTGTCCGGACCGGTTCCATTAACGACATCGGTAAAGATCGCCGATGGGTATAACACATTGAGGTCGTTGAGTGAACCAGGGAGACCAAAGAAAGAATGGCAGATCCACAAATCTTGTGATGCCACGGCTTCAAGTATCACGGTTGGATAGCCGTGATCACCGCGAGTATATTGGCCTCGCCACGCAGTCGGGCATCTATGCCACGCCCAATGCATACAATCAATACTACCGAGCATTCCCGGAAACCCGTGCCGTGCTTCATGAGCTTGGTACAACTGCTGAACATCATACACGTTTGGTTTACGCAAATATTTTTTGCTATACAGTTTCACCACATTACGGCAAAACCGATACAAACATTCCCGCGTAGTTCTTGCCGACATTTGTAAGTATTCGTCCAAAGCGTCGGCCACTGTCCCGTACGCCAGTTGGCGAATGGCCGCAGTACACTTTTGTAACGTGGTGAACCCTTCATAACCGCGAGCATCGGGTCGTTGCGTGAAAAACGGGTCTAGCCCCGCCAAATCATCAGCAATCCGTGTGAATAACCGACGACTCATTCAGAATCTGCGTCTGAATATCTCGGCATTGTAAAGGGGTGCATCCGAAAAATAATCGTTCACCAATTTCTCGTGCGCTCCTGTCGTAAAAAATATATAAATACGAGGAAATAAGGATAATAAAATTTATTAATGATAAACCTTGGCGGTCTCTGTTAACCCGTATTCGTTTGGTAATAACGCTTTCAGATGAGACGTCTTCCTCTTCGTCTTCCTCTTCGATAAGAATCTCCGCCGCCCGTAGCACAACGTCCGCGATAAACATCTCCTCTTCCTCATCCGAAGACGAGGACCACCAAGAATTAGATGGCATTGTGGATTAAAACGTAAATTTTTTTTATAAAAGTGGAGAGAAAATGGTATAAAAATGAGAGGGTTGTGGGTTGAAAGTGGGAAAAAATGGTGAGATAGAGGGTTATTTAAATTGAAAAATGAATTTTTTTTTTTTAAGAAAATAGCCGTTCAAACGGCTAGTTGTTTGAAAGTGGGTCCGGCGCCTTCGGCGCATGTGGGACGATTGAGCCGAGCCGTGGCTAAGGGGGGCGGTGTGGGGGACCGGCGCCGGTCCTAGCCGGCCCCCATACCCTTTAGTCTAATTATTTACCAGGAGTGCAAAACAAGTACAATTACTCTTTCCTAAAGGATAAGTTTTGTCATTTTCAGAAATACTGGGGGGTATATGTAATTTGCTTTTGTTATATATATGTGACCATGTTTGTCTTTAAGTGTTCATCATCACCTACAATGGGAAAAGGCAGTGAAATCAAGCTTATTGGAACCCCTCCAAGTCCTTATGTGAACCGGGTTCAAATTGTCCTCAACCTCAAGTCAATTGACTATGAGTTCGTTGAAGAAAATCTCGCTTGCAAAAGCGAGCTTCTGTTGACATCGAACCCGGTTTATAAGAAAGTACCGGTTCTTATCCATGCGAACAAACCACCCATTCCCGAGTCTCTTATCATAATCGAGTACCTCGATGAAATCTATTCAGATGTCCACCCAATCCTCCCCTCGGACCCTTTGGCTCGAGCTGATAACCGATTTTGGGCTAACTACATGGACACCAAGGTATGTAAAAAATTGAGTGATTTGATTTTCGGAAGCATTTAACATGGTTTTTACAAGCAAACTAATGTTGTTGAACACTAAAATTTGAATTAAATTTATCATTTATTTTACCCATAATTGTGTAATGATACAATTGTTGCATTTATTGATTACCCTACTAATACATATATATATATAATCATATATAACATTTATTCAGCAAAAAAATCTCAATGTATTTATTTTCATATTAATTGCATCCATGATTTTTTTTACTTGTACTCGGTTATAAATATTAAAACAGTCAGTAAACTAAAAGAAAAAAAAATGATGTTTCTAGCGAGGACCGGTAGCCCTCATAAATTAGTAGGTCCAAAATAATGGTGTTGCATTATCACCATCTTTCGATGTCTACCCCATCTTTCATATGTTGGAATAAAATTTGAACTATTATTTTTTAGTTGTCTACGTAAGCTTTTCTATAGTTGCCTCTTTTTATTTTTCTTAAGAATGTAACTCTTTTTTCTAAACCTTAGATTGTATTGAATTTACAATAAGTTTATTAATAAGATGGATGTATGGTTTAAGAAATTACAAGAAATGAATTATCGTATTTCCACCTTTAAGGCATATTTTACCTATTAATTTTTTTTGAACGGCAAAGGTTACATTACACCACTCCTAAATTACACCAAATTTTATTCCATGCCAGGAATTGAACCCTGGTCCTTCCCCAAGAGGCACAAAGCCTCTACCACCCCACCAAAGTGGTGATGACTTTTTTTTACGGCAAATTTAGATCACTGACGGACCAAGTATCATCGTGCCACCAGCAGAACCACCCGATCATATCCATCTCCACTAGACATAATGCCTATACACCAATTCCGGAGGAAGCCCAATGAATATGAGAAAACTCCCCTTGTGGGAATCGAACTCAAGACCTATTAGTCCAAAGTCTTATCCCAACCCCAAGATACCACTAGGCTATAAAGCCATAGGTTTACCTATTAATACCTACTATGTATTTATTTATTTATTTTTTTGGAAGGCCAGCATTAATACCTATGTCTACATTGATTACAGAGAATTTGATATTTTTTATTTGAATTTATTAAATTGTCATATTGAGAATCTTTTCTTTGATTTTCTGTGAAAGAAAATTAAAATTTTTCTAGTTTAACTTAAATATAATTTCACTAAAGCTGAAAGGTATGGGGCATCATCACACATCTACCTCAGCAACTTTTTTATCAATAGCATCTCTACACCATCTATTTATTATTATTATTATTATTATTATTATTATTATTATTATTATTATTACTATTACTATTTATATTATTATTTTTTTTTTTTTGGGGGTGGGGGGGGGGGGGGGGGGGGAATAGCGAGCATATGTGGAACTGAGGTGTCGTTGACATAGCACAATGAAGCCCTCTCCATACCCTACAACTTAATAATGAATATTTTAATTGCCCAATCGGATCGTATTTATATGTATATTAATCAAAATTCTCTACAGTTTTTCCCCTTGTTCGAAGAGTTGAGGAAAACACCAGAGAAAGAAGGAAAAAAAGCAATAGTGAAACAAATAATCGAAGGATCTCAGTTATTGGAAGAAGCATTTGTAAAGTTTAGCAATGGGAAGCCGTATTTTGGTGGAGATGATGTAGGATATCTAGATGTTGTTCTTGGATGTTTTCTCGGTTGGACAAAGTTAGTTGAAAAACATAACGAATTTAAGATATTTGATGAAGCTAGAACCCCAAAATTGCTAGAATGGACAAACCGTATACGGTCGCATGAAGCCCTTAAGGATGTAATCCCCGGGAGCGAAACACTGATGAACTTTTATATGATGCTGATGAAGTATAGACCTTAAGAGAGGCTTAAATTTATCCTTGTGTTCTATATCTATTGTTATAATAGGTACGTTCGTGCATCCTATTTTAGTGGGCTTTGAAGTTGGTTTTTTTTTTTTTTTTTGTGAATAAGTAAAAAACACAATCGTGCTTTTTTACTATTTGTTCCAATTATTAATGTTATGACTTTGGAGTTAGAATTAAATATAATGTCTCTTAAAAATAAGTTGCAAGAAGTATATCAAAACGGACTTCGATTAACCTTATTCAAGCGGCATTCAAACCTTCTCATTGAGCTTTACAATGTGAGATTTTAAGTTTTTGTTTGATGTTTAGGTTGAAGATTTTAGAATTTATTGTTTACATCATTGTGTCTTTTCAATATTTGCATCATTGTGTCTTTTTTGTGACTCATTGTTTCTTTTTTCTTCGACATTGTGTTGTATTTTTCAACATTGTATTATATTTTACTCGACATTGTGTTATATTTTGCGATCTATTGTGTCTTTGTCGATTCATAGTATCTTTGTACACTTGTTATTTTTAGGACCTTTATAGAATAACTTTATCCTTTTTACTCTAGTTTCTACAACTATAACTCTGTTTATTCTTTGATCTCATATACGATATTAACAATTCATAAATGAATACACTTTGAATCAAGAATTTTTTTATAAACACTTGGGATATATATTTATTTATTTCTTAACAAAGACAACAACGACACCGAGATGACTATAACGACAATGATGATAACTACAGCAGCAATAGTAACAGTCGTAGTAAGAATAATAATAACTCCTACTATGCTAATTGAAAACAACTTAATAATAAACTGATTAGAGTACACAACAGTTTAAAAGGTTAAAAGGTTCGGAAATGATTAGCTGTCATGAACAGTAAAAAGGACAAGTCAGAGCCTTGTCATATCACCCTCTGCGTGTGAAACCTCTTGCCCAGCCGCAACCAGAGCATGTAGGAGAGCACACCCTTTTACCCGCAGGTCCAAACCCTTCAACCCCCAAATGGGCAAGTCCCTCATTGTAGCCAAGGATCACTGGTCAAATGCTTCCTCTTATAGAAGATTTTTTCCCTATAAATCACAGCCTCTTGCTATTCATTCCAGCCATTCTAGATCAACTCAGATCACCCTTGATCTCTGATCTTACTTCTCCTCTCTAGAACTTGCTCCATGCTTGTTCTATTCTCGGCTCACTACAATATTATCTCACTTAGCATAGACATTCTGGGTTGAACATCCTTCAATCCAGAATTCAAAGTGAATAATAACAAAGTGATCCGCCTCCACGTGCTACAAACGTGGGGGGACCCCACGACCTGTGTTAGGCTAATCGAAACCTTGAACCCTTTTACCCGGAGATATCGCTACAGGCCTTGGTCTTGTATTTGTTGTAGCAACAAGTTGGCGCCCACCGTGAGGCTACGCCGCTTACTTTATCTTAAAAACCAGTTGTATAGCTCCATTTTCTCTTTACATCATGTCTGAAAGCGAATCTCCCGGCGAGGTAAATCGGGTGCCTAACAACACCGATTTAACACCAAATTCTGGTCAGATCTCACCGGTCAAATCTACACCTCTTTCTACTCCCGGAAGTACTCCACCGAGAACTATGTTCCCAGAGTTCATTTCTTTTCAATCACCAACCTCATCTCGATCAGGTGTTCCATCTCCTCAAATCGGTGCAATGCGTACACCGGAACGCATAGATCTAACACCCGAGGGAGTAGCTAGAAATTTCTTACAACTGAGATTTCTTCTCAACTAGCATGTGAGCCTAGAAAGGGAAAAAGATATGGGAATAAGACTAAATTATGAGGAGTCTGAGCCCTCATTATCACCTGGCCCTCCATCTCTTCCTTTTAGCAGCTCACGTTTAGCCACATCTTACCTTAAAGCTGGTCCTAATGTGATAGACCAACCACTCAAGCCCTTAAGCTTTTGGGAGGCCAAGTCCAACCGCTTTTCCCTTATTTACCTCCCGACTCGTTACAACCGGTGCACCTATTGGGCATAAAACCACTCTTGGTCAATTATGGCAAGTCACCAACTTCAAGTGTTCCCCCTCCCATTGCTACTTCGTGGTAACAAGCCATGGCCACCCTGCCTTTGGCTCGAGGTATGGTCATGAGCACATCCATGGGAATGCCTTATACAGTACCATCAGAAAGCCTTCAAGGCTTTAACCTTATGCCCCAGCTGATGACACAGATGATGGCATCTTTTATGAGTACCATCAGAAAGCCTTTAAGGCTTTAACCTTATGCCCTAGCTGATGACACAGATGATGGCACAATTTCATTTGCAGCACGTGAAAGCCGGATGATGACACAGAAAGCCTTCAAGGCTTTAAACCCTAACTTCATCAACCAAGTGCCCACCACTCAACAGGGTACCTCAAGCGGTAACCAAGCTTCAAGGGTAGTAGAAAACCTCTCAAAACCCTACAAGCCCAACAACTTGTCTTGCTTCTCCCAACAAATCGTTGATTACGAGTTGCAAACCCAGATAAAGATGCTATCACGGTGCTGAAAACCACCTCCAAATCTTCGCCGGGGCAGCAAGAATTGAAAAATTGCCCAGCCTCGAATGTTGTCTCATGTTCACGCAAACCCTTGAAGGGTCTTCATGCATATGGTTCAATGACCTTTCTGAACGAAGCATTCAGACCTTTAACGATCTTAGCAAAGGTTTTTTGGCCAATTTCCCATAACAATGGAAGTATTTCAAGGACGCCACGATAATCTTCCAGATCAATCAACGTGATGATGAAAGTCTCAGAGACTTCATCGAAAGGTACAAGAAGGAAGGTTTAACTTACGCCAATGAAAAGATTAGGGTTGCAGGGTTCATGAATGCTAAATTCCAAATGTCTCACAAGAGATTTCAATAAACACCTGCCCAAAACCCTTGAATAAGCACTCAAAAGGGTTGAAGCCTACATTCGAGGAGAATAAGCTGTAAACATCAAAGAACAAAAAAAAGAGAGAACTCTTAATTGGAGCTTCCAGTATGGCTCTTATGACAAACGGTTCAAAGGTTCGGAATCCAGAAGGTCTGAAGGCCGGAACCCTCCAAGCGGAGAAAAAACCATAAACTTTACAGCCTTAACTAAGACTCCACAAGAAATCTTGGCAACTGAAGAGGTCAAACACAGCTTCTGCCCTTCTCAACCTTTGCCAAAAAAAAAACAAAAAATTGGAAAAATCAAGCGAGTATTGTGAGTTTCACGAATAGAAAGGTCACCATACCAATGATTGCTTCCAACTCAAAAAGAGGATCGAAGAAGTCGTCAAGTCCGAACTAGCTCACTTGGTTAAAGGGGTCAAGGACAAGATGGTTGAAGAAAAAAAAAAGTAGGATGTAAACATGGTCGACCTTGAAAATGAAGCTTCCCACAAACGCCATCATTTCAAGGCATGGGAACGCCAATATGTTTGCTCCCACCACCGGAATGAGAGTTTCTTTCAAACCCTCTAGTGATGGAATCCAACATAGGAACCATCAAGACACAAAATGCTTACATTGACACCGGTGCAACCACCAAAATCATGTTTGAGAAATGCTTTAACCCTCTCAGTGATGATGAACGTTCAAAGCTTCAACAGTCTGAATCCTCCATCTAAGGTATCGTAGACATACCAATCAAGCCTTTAGACCAAATAACCTTTAATGCTTGTTCAGCGAGAGAAAAAAGGGATGAACCGAATAACTCACTTTTGCGGTGATCAATATCCCTTCCAACTATGATATCACCATAGGAAGGCTAGGGCAAAGTGTGTTCGGAATGGCAGTTTCACTTGTTCAAGGCACTGTGAAGTTTCCCACTAAAAAGGGGATAGCAACCCTTCAACCTACCCAAGAAGCTTTTGCGATTGAATGGGAAAGCTCAAGAAAGGACGAAGACGATGAACAAGGGTTGGACATAAACTCAAAATATCCTCAACAGGGGATAAGGGTAAACACTAACATTTCCAATGAAACCCTCTCATTCCTTGAAAAGATGCTCTTGCACTATGTCTTTGCTTGGTGCCCGTAAGATATAACCGGCATCTCTCGTAGCATTGTTGAACATGAGTTAAGGATCCTACATGATGTTAAGCCCATTATACAAAAGAAACGGAGTCAAGCCCTGAAAGAAGCCTTGCAGAGTGCCAAGAGATGGAAAAACTTGTTCTAGCCGGAATCCTTCGAGAGGTCAAGTATCAATCATGGGTGGCCAATCCCGTAATGGTTTGAAAACCCGACAAGTCTTGGAGAATGTGTATCGATTTTAAAAACGTGAACAAAGCATGCCCAAAGGATTGCTACCCACTACCCCAGATAGACCTCAAGGATAACTCGCTAACAAGCTTCCCGTTCAAGTGTTTTCTTGACGCCTAAAAGGGTTACCATCAGATCCTAATAAAAAAAGAAGATGAAGAAAAAACCACATTCCACACTGATAAAGGTATATCTTGCTATCAAAAAATGCCTTTTGGTTTAAGAAATGCAGGTGCCACTTATCAACGTCTGGTTGACAAGGCGTTTGCCGAACAAATAGGCAAGAACATTAAAGCTTATGTTGACGATTTGGTGATAAACAGCAAAACGGAATACCAAATGCTCGATGACATACAAGAAACCTTCCAAAACTCAAGAAAGATCAACATGAAGCTTAATCTAGTCAAGTGCTCGTTTCTAGGGCACATCATGGGGAAACAAAGCATAAAAGCCAACCCTCAAGGGATGTGCTAACAAAAAAGACTTTCGATGGAAAGCTTACAGCTTTGAAGCGTTTTACCTCAAAAGGAAGCCTTCAACCAAATAAAGCGACACTTGGCTTCACTCCCAGCCATTTTGGCTCTGGAAACAGAAGGAACGACCTCTATCTACCTTTCGATTGCTGAAAATACCATAAGTACGGCTCTGATAATTGAACAAAACAAAGTTCAGATACCCGTTTACCTTTTCAAAACTTCAAAATTAGCAGAAATAAAATATTCTTCTTTGAAAAAACTTGCTCTAGCCCTAGTCCAAACAGCTAGAAGGTTTCGAAGGTACTTTCAGTCACACCCGATACAAGTGGTCACTGACTAACCTATTAAGAATGTGCTTGAAAAACAAGAAAATTCCGGACGATTAGCCAAATGGGTTGTGAAAACTAGGTGAACACAAAATCACCTATGTCCCGAGAAAAGCTGTGAAAGCCCAAGTCCCAGCTGACTTCATCATAGAAATCCCTAAAGAAGTCACAACGGAAGTCAATACAGCCTCCACTGAACCCTCTGACCCCCATACCTGGAAGCTCTTTACCGACGGAGCTTCCAGCATTGAAGGGTCAGGAGCAGGGCTAGTTCTAATTGATCCTAACAAATTGGAATTCACGTATGCCCTTCGTCTTGAATTTCAGACTACAAGCAACGAAGCTGAGTATGAAGCATTGATTGCTGGGCTCAAGCTTGCAAAAAATATGGGTGTCAAAAGGCTTCAAGTCTTCACAGACTCGTTACTTGTTTCAAACCAAGTAAGTGCCAACTACATAACCAAAGAAATAGGGGCTCAAAAGCTTCAAGTGCTCACAGACTCTCTCAAGCCAAGACAATAACAGCTACATAGCAAAAGAGCCCAACATGAAGAAGTACCGATAGAAATCAAAGGAGTTAATGAACAGATTTCAAACATGTGCCATCAAATAAGTTCCAAGATCTCAAAACAAGAGAGCTGATGCACTAAGCAGGCTTGCATCTCTTACGTTTGCCCACCTCACCAAGAAGGTACTAGTTGAGGTACTAACAACCCCATCCATCCAAAAACTTAAGGTTCAATATGTGATCACTAAAGAAAGGCCAAATTGGATGACTCACATTGCAAAGTTCCCCAAAAACGGTGAATTACCTAATGACCAGACTGAGGCTGAAAGGGTTCGTATCAAGTCAAGGCAATATGTGTTTCAAGGAGATATCCTTTACAAAAAAAGGATACCTTGCACCACTACTTCGATGCGTTGGCCCGCAACAAAGCCAATATCTGATCAAAGAGGTTCACGAAGGGATATGTGGGGCTCATTGTGGCCCAAGATAGGCAGTGTCAAAGCTGATGAACCTCTGACACTTTTGGCCTTCCATGCATCGAGATACCTCCGAACAACCGCGAAAATGTGAAGCTTGTCAGCTACACGCTCCGGTACCCAAAAGCCAAAACATGACCCCGTTCCCATCTACTCGGCTTGGCCATTTCACAAGTGGGGAATAGACATTGTTGGTACATTCCCACCAGCCAAATGAGGAGTCAAGTTCTTATTGGTAGCCGCGGATTACCTCACCAAGTGACCAGAAGTAAAACCATCGGCAAAAATCTCAGGAAAACAGTTCACAAATTTTGTTTAGGAAAGCATAATCTATCGTTTTGGGCTCCCAGAGATACTAGTCATGGATAACGGGAATTAGTTTGCCGAGAAGCCATCTAGCTCCTGGTGTAAGGGGTTCAGAATAACTCAAGTATTCAGCTCGGCAGCTTACCCATAATCCAATGGCCAAGATTGATAGGACAAACTGCAACACTGTTGAAGGGATTAAATCTTAATTGGGAAGATACGGCAACAACTGGCTTGAATAACTTCCCAATGTGCTATAGGCAATTCAAACAACCGAGAAGACGAGCCACAAGAAAACACCCTACAGCCTAGTGTTTGGATTAGAGGTTGTAATCCCAGCTGAAATCAGAGTAACAACACAAAGAATATTCAACATCGACCTCGAGTCAAATAAGAAAGAGATGATGTTGAATTTTGAATTCCTCGAAGAGGCTCGTGATCAAGCAGCTATACAAAACGCAAGGTACAAGAAAAACAAAGAATCATATTACAATACACGGGTGAAGTATGAACGCTTCAAGCCTGGGGACCTTGTGCTTCGAAACAATGAGGTCAGCAAGAAAGAAAGCCAAGGAAAGCTTGGCCATAAGTGGGCCGTCACTAAACACATTCCTTAAATTGTAGCCATTTTTTGAGTGTTTATTTTTTGGTGTCTAATCCGCATATATATCACCATTGCCCTTGATTTTCTTGACTGTATATCTCTTAAATGTCAACATATACACGTGTAATTTAGTTTACGAAGATTTTTCAATGCCGAGAACCTCGATCAGAGAGTAATAAAGGCGTAAGGTTCACAATGGTGTAAAATTAAAATGGGATATACCGGGCTAGGATTCGAGTTACAGGAACAAGGGCCAAACCAACCACGCAAGAATGGAATCGTCGAGCGAAAACACTTGACAACCTCCTAGGGCCATACACTATCATTGAAGCCCACAAAGGGGGATCATACAAGCTGGCAGGACCACAAGGCAAAAAGCTTCCCCGCCATTGGAATGATAAAAACCTCAAAAGGTTCTAGGTTTAGCCAAAATGTGTTACAAAGAATTCCAAAAAGTTGTTCTATTCCCTTTACTGTGAAATGACTGAACGATAAATTTTAATCAAAATTTGTCTATCTATCCTATAATCAGGTTGAGAACCTAGCAAGAAACTCCATGGCAAGGGCCATGTAAGGGGATGAGCTCCCAGGCCACATCGCTCAATAGGTTCAAGGGTTGAATGGACCTATATAAGGGGTGAGTTCCTAAACCAATACAACTCCATGAGACTCAGAGAAATCTTAAAAATCATGTCTCATCAACGGGTTTGAATAGCCTACACCAAATGTTCCTTAAGCCCCAACATTGGCTTACGAACCAAAAAGACTCTAAGTGAATGTCATACATAGGATAGAGGTTGTATCTTCTTGTTAAAAATATCCTAAGGCTAAATGACTGCAGCACTGAACCTTTGAGGTATAAGTAACGTAAGATGCACCGCCCAAAACAAAAACAACATACAAAACCAATGAAAACACAAGGGAGTAAACAGAACAACACAATAAACATAGCAAGATAAGTTAGCAAAGGCCATACTGGCCATCAAACATAAAACATTGTCCACAAGTCTTCCAGGCTTTAACCACCAAAGGACCTAAACGGTTCCCTTAAAACAAAAAGATGTTTAAGCAAACAACCCATAACATTGTTCGACATGCTAAGAAAGCTATGAATTAAGGTTTCTTCTTCATTTGGCAGCATCAGAGATGATAGACTGTGCTGCATCATCATCTTGGGTGTTTTTAGCCTTACTCTTTTTCCTCCCTATGACACCCACTGTCTCGAAGGCTTCAAGGCTTGAACCCTTTGAGCCCTCACCACCTTCAGAACACGTTTCCTCGCTATCTCCAGAGCAAGGACGTTTCTTCGAGAGGGACTTCAACACTTCGTTACAAATAACCTCATTAAGGCCCTGGGGTATTAGCTCCCGCAAGATAGGCAAAGGTTTACCGAAACACTTGGAGACTTCACCAACATAAGGGTAAACCATATGCTCAATCTTAAAAACTGTTCACTTGAAGACTTTGAAGGCTTTGGATTGAAAAAGAGAAGACTTTTCCTACGGCTCTCCAGGTTCACAAAGCTTTGTAACCAGCAAACAAACCTTGGTGTCTTCCATGAACAAGAAGCTCGGTGTACACATCACCCAAAATCTTTTTAAACTCCGATGAATGGAGAAGATAGGTAACCACTTGCTGTAATCCATGCTCAATGAGCCATCCATTATCACTAGTTTCCTTGGAAAGTGGAGCCTTTAACCCTTCTTTCTCCTCTAATAAGACTTTTTTCTGAACCTACAAGGCAGCCTTATCGACCCAGACTTGAACCTTGTCAGCCTCCAAGCGTTTTTCCAACTCAACCATCTCAATCTTGTGCTGGGAAGAAAGCTCATCAATCCTCAACATCAGGTTTTCTCCTTCTCAACATAATCCTCAGCTTCTTTCAAAGCAACCATTGATGCTTTCATCTCATCCCTCTTCTTCGAAAAGACTTCATATTCTTGTATCTTTTTGCGAAATCAGGATACACCCTCTAGAAGCAAGGCAGCAAGGTTGCAAGCACCTATCATCATCATCGAGATCATCAGTTCATCGTCCATAGACGAGCAAGAACCTCGAACAGTGGGAGGAGCAAAATGGGTAAGAACATCCTCATAAACGGATGAAAACTTGAAGCCGTCACCAACTGTGACCTTCCAATCCAACACATAAACCTCTTCTGGATTAACATTGATGGACCCTCCACCACCCTTCCCGAAACCCTTAAAGCTCACAACCTTCTTACCCGTTGCTTTACTCTCCTTACCAATCACCAAGGGCAACTCCTTGTCTTTTTTTTTTATTTTCCCTCAACCCCAACTTCCAAGTCATCTGAAGTCTCTATGTCATCGCTCAATTCCACTAGCTCAAAAGCCTATGGTTGGTCGGCAGCCCTTAACATACGTCGGGTTAAACAACGAATAGAAGCTTTGGAAGCACCGAACCTAGTAAAGCCTTTGACATTTGGAACGTTCACATAACCTGAACCCTCGAAGCCGTGTTCAGCACCTCGGGTAACAACATCTTCGCCAGGGGTAGTGTAACGCCCGGCGTCCCTAAACTTTAGGCTATTGGCAATTTTAGTCCTTGAACTATGTAGTCATTAATACTTTTGGTACTTGGTGAATTCTATGCTATATACTAGATACTTGAAATGCCTAATTCTATATACTTGGAATGTCTAAATCTAAATACCTGAAATGCCTAATTCTATATACTTGGAATGTCTAAATCTAAATACTTGAAATGCCTAATTCTATATACGTGGAATGTCTAAATCTAAATACTTGAAATGCCTAATTCTATATACTTGGAATGCCTAATTCTTAATACTTTGGTGCTTGACTCTTGAGGCTCGGGAAACTTGAGAGTTGGTTGAACGAGGGACTGGAGTCTTGTCACTGGCGGAAACTATGAAAACTATGAAAACTATGGAAACTATGGAAACTTGTTTTAATAATGTAATCTAGTCACGTGATACTATTGCCCAACAAATACGCAACGCTTGATCTAAACGCGCGAAACGAATCAAAGACGGAAACGCGGAAAGGATGGATTGGCCGAGTGGCAATCCGATCGGATGACCATCCGATCGGATGACCACCCGATCGGATGGCCACTCGATCGAGTTTCCATCCGATCCGTGCACACCGCCTTCACATCTCCTCACACTATAAATAGGCCTGTCTCATCACCATTTTCACTGATGTGACAGCCTCACTCGACCAAGACGCACACATTCCTCTTTTCCTCCATTTCTCGGTGATTTTGGTACGTTTTACACTAGATTCTTGTACTTTCTTGATCTACACATCATTCTCTACGAGATTCTCCTTTGAAATCTCACTTTTCACCGTGAAATCTCTTAGATCTGAGTTCTTAAGGATGATGTCATCATGGTGGTTTGTACAAACTACTATATGACGTCATTCATGATAGAATCTAGCTTAGATCTAAGGAATTTCATGCGTTTTACACTAAATCTTTGCTCGATCTAAACTTTTCAAGCTAAAACTTATGTTTATCTTCATCTTTTCTTAAACTTTTACTAAAACGGTGAGATCCGAATCTAAACGGACTGTAGACTTGATTATTAGTCTGGAGTCGGTTTGGAGAAGGATTGTTGCAGGAGAAGATGACCGGAGTACGGATTCTGACAACGACCGAAAGGACAGGGGTGATTCCCGCCCGATCGGATAGGTTGAACACCGAGGTGTTTACCATTGTCTCAATACGTACCATAACGTCGCTGTTTAAACAGAAACTTAGAGTTTTACAAAAAAATTAAGAACGGGCAAGGTAACCCGATCGAGTGGCAATCCGATCGGATAGCCATCCGATCGAACAACCACCCGATCGAGTGACACTTGCCTTTAACCCTAAACACTCCTGAAACTTTGAAGTCCTGATCGTCGAGTGGCGGCTCGATCGGATAGCCATCCGATAAAGGCAAAAATGGATCTTGAACTTGGATCGAGTGGCGACCCGATCGGATAGCCATCCGATCGGACAGCCATCCGTTTCCCACACTTTTGTCAATTTGAATCGAGTGGCAACCCGATCGGATAGCCATCCGATCGGGCAGCCATCCGTCCCATTTCATACACGTGTCATCTCAATCGAATGGCAATCCGATCGGATGGCCATCCGATCGGTCAGCCATACGATCAGGATGACTGATCCGGCACTTGGTTAGAATCTCGTTATTCTGCCCGACTCTTATCTATTGTAATCTAATCAGGCTAATTCTAAAGTGCTCCCTTTGATCCAATAACAGTTGAACTGTTAAGCAATCACTGTGACTATACTCGATCCCTTTTTGCCTTAAACTTTGGGATGTAACATGTATTCTATTAAACTACGACACTTGAGACTTTTGCAAACTAAACTCTATCCTACGTGTATGTGAAACGTGTGATTCTTGTATTCTATTTGTGCTATGTGAACATTTAATCCAGGGTGTGTAGTTCCGCCTTAACAATAGTAGCGCTATAGGAGATGCACCTCCCCATTACTCTCGGGGGTATTGTTAGGAGGATTCTAGTTTTCCTTGAGACTTGGGAAAACAACAAAGCATCGGGATACTTGGACTATCACTTGTTGGACTGCGAACACTATCATGGCTGAAACTATCTTGTTACACTTACATACGGATATGAGTTGTTTTAATCTAGTATGCTATTATTCAAACTTGTATACTCGCCAGTACGTTTTGTACTGACTTTATTTTAATATATGTTGCAGGCTGACAGGATGCTAGGATTCTTGGAATCAAGCTAGGATGATTCTTAGAAACTCATCTAGTTAATTAAGTTTTTGAACAATATTTGAGACTTGATGTACTTTGATACCTTGTGATGGTTGTTTGGTTTTAGACAATGTTGAATCAATCTAATTTATAATGGAACTATTTAGTGTTATGGAATCTCATGAGCAATCTGAACGCTTAGTGCTCGCACCCCGATGTTTCAGCCATCGTTTGGGGTGTGACAGGTTGCCTCAACATCCCCAAACACAACATCAGAGGTATCATCACTGTTTATAAAGCATAAGGCAAAACATCATACCCTGATCATCCCTCATGAGCACAGGTCACGATCTAGCTTGTCCCACAAGACGCTCACACCCATCAACACTAAAAGGTGTTCAGGAAAGGGACGAAGCTTCGAATGACATTTCCTAATGGCTTTTAACAACCAACTATCTAGTTTAGACTCAAATGGCTCAAGCTTGTTTAACACGGCATCAGTGTACCTCCAAACAAGCTTGAAGGGAACAATGGACTCAAAAATCCAGAAAAATCGGTCATTCCAAGAACCAAAGGTAGTAACCATTGAGGAAATCAAATAAACATCAACTTGGAATGTCTCAAACGTGACACAATCGTCGTTCTTGGCCAACCGGAAGAAACAGCGGAACAACAACGATGGGTCATACCCTGTTACAAAACCTCAAAGTGTAAAATCCCAGCAAGACCTTGAGGACGCAACCGACCAAACGACGCACGATAATACTCTAAAATATTCAGAACAAAGACCGAAAATGGATGACACAAGTTGGAAAACTAGAAATGACAGCAATAAAGAGCAATCAAACCAGCGGGACACTGATCGATCGATTTATCTAAAAACTCGGAGCCACTGGAATAAACTTTAGATCGATCCCCCATTCTTTCCAAAAAGCCTCAACTTCCTCTCGAGTGAGACAAGAATAACTCACATTCAGATCTTTGCTAGCACCAATGAGATATGATCGAAAGAAAAAAGAAAGTGAAATCTAGGAAGTTATTATCACGCAACAGGCAAAAACTGCTATCCATGACATCGACTGTCATTTCAAAATTCAAATCTCAAAACTCAACCGCTCAGAACCCTTTAAAGCCTTGAAGCCTCGAAGCCTTTAAGCAATAAAAGTAGTGTACAAAAGTCAGAAGCCTTTGAGCCTACACCTCTGACTTGGGGGGCTGATGACGTAGGTAACTCAAACCTTAATAAACTGATTAGAGTACACAACAGCTTAAAAGGTTAAAAGGTTCGGAAATGGTCAGCTGTCATGAAGAGTAAAAAGGACAAGTCAGATCCTTGTCACATCATCCTCTGCGTGTGAAACCTCCTGCCCAGCCGCAACCAGAGCATGTGGGAGAGCACACCCTTTTACCCGCAGGTCCAAACCCTTCAACCCCCAAATGGGCAAGTCCCTCACTGTAGCCAAGGATCATTGGTCAAAGGCTTCCTCTTATAGAAGATTATTTCCCTATAAATCACAGCCTCTTGCCATTCATTCCAGCCATTCTAGATCAACTCAGATCACCCTTGATCTCTGATCTTACTTCTCCTCTCTAGAACTTGCTCCATGCTTGTTCTATTCGCGGCTCACTACAATATTATCTCACTTAGCATAGACATTCTGGGTTGAACATCCTTCAATCCAGAATTCAAAGTGAATAATGACAAAGTGATCCGCCTCCACGTGCTACAAACGTGGGGGGACCCCACGACCTGCGTTAGGATAATCGAAACATTGAACCCTTTTACCCGGAGATATCGCTACAGGCCTTGGTCTTGTATTTGTTGTAGCAACAATACTATTTATATAAAGAAATTACAAATTTATCAGAGTTTCATAAGATTATATTTACCGAGATTTTTGGATGTAATATCTTATAAAAAAACTGTTTAAGTAGGAATCAAATTAATAATGATCCAAACTTTAGATGGTGGACATAGTGTACACGTAATCTCTGTATAGGTAATCCACTATAAACAAATCATTAGGGTGTACGGTGTGGGAGTCGGCAAAGGGCGGCAAACGTGTTTGCCGATCGGCAAACACCGGCGCCGACCCAATGCCGACGCGGCAAAGCAAACGAATCGGGGACAGGTTACCGACTCGGGGAAGAAGGAATTTGGAATGTGGGCCAGGTTATTAACGGTAATATTACCGTTCAAATAAAAAAAATATTTTTTCTTTAAAAAATTAAACTATAAATATCAAACCAAACCATAACCAAATACCTTCAAATATATACCCAACCAAACCAAAAAATACCACCAATTCTTCCCAAACATTTACAAAACAAAATGGCGGATGAACTCCCGTTATGGTTCCCACCCATGAGTAGCGACGATTCATCCGATAGTAGCATTTTTTTTTTCAAAATCTCATCGAAGAAGCCGAACTTTAAGACACGGGCACATCTAACCGAAGGAGATATATTGAACGTCAACGTGAGGAGGGGCATGAGACACTCATGGCGGATTATTTTGTCGAAGACCCGAAGTACAACGAAGATATCTTTCGGCATAGGTTCCGTATGTCGAAACGTTTGTTTCTAAAAATTGTGGCCGACGTGGAAGAGAACGACCCGTGGTTTGAAGAGGCCCCCGATGCGCGAGGTAAGAAGGGCTTTACGCCGTTGCAAAAAGTGACATCGGCTATTAAACAGCTCGCAACTGGTAACACTCCAGATGAGAACGACGAGTACTTGCATATGGCCGAAAGAACTTCCCGCGAGTGCCTAGAATATTTTTGCGACACAGTTTGCAAAATATACGGTCCAGAGTTCTTACGTAGACCGACAAGCCACGACATGGCACTTTTATACCAAGCTCATGAGGAAAAACATCACCTTCCAGGTATGTTCGGTAGCCTTGATTGCACCCATTTCGTTTGGCGATTTTGTCCGACAGAGTATCGAGGCCAATATATGCGAGGAGATCATCGATACCCGACTGTTATGCTCGAAGCGGTTGCTTCTCAAGACTTATGGTTTTGGAATGCTTTTGCCGGTCCACCGGGTTCTCAAAACGATATCAATGTTCTACAACAATCTCCGTTATTTTTAACGGAACGAAATGGAACCGCGCCAAAATGTCCATTTTACGTTAACAACCATTTATACAAACGTGGTTATTTGCTCGTAGATGGAATCTACCCTTCGTGGTCCGTGTTTGTGAAGTCGATCCCTTACCCTCACGAAGTAGACCAAAAGAAATTCAAGAGGCAACATGAGGCGGCAAGAAAAGACGTCGAACGGGCTTTTGGTGTTTTGAAGGCGAAATGGGGTGTGTTGAGTCGACCGATGCGAGTAAAATCCGTTAAAAAAATTAGGAGTGTCGTGTACACGTGTATTATTTTACACAATATGATTTTGAAAGATGAAGGAAAGGCGATAGCACCGGTGCACATTCGGGATCCTCCGGTCGAGCCCGCTCTAGACGATACGGTGTTGGGCGAGTTGATGGATGAAGACACGCATTGGAGACTAAAACACGATCTCATAGATCATCTCGCAAGTCAAGATTTACCCCACCTTTTGGTCGATTCCGACGAAGACTAGTTTAAATTGTTTCAAGTTAATGTAATTTTATTGTTTTTTAATTTAGTGTAATTTTGATGTTTTTAATTTAATTTATGAAAGTTTATTGTTTTTTTAATTTAATGTATTTATTCTACATTTATTAATATTAAATAAAATAGTGCATAAAAAAATAATAATAAAAGTTTACCACTTCAGCAAGTGTTTAAACCATTGCCAACAATTTTCAGCAAAGTTTAAACACTTTTGACTGATTGACATGGCGCGCTCTGATTGATCGGTTTTTTGGTTTGTCACTCCAAAGTGTTTAACCACTCCCTACACCCTTATTCTCACTTTCATCTTTTGAAGCAGTTGAGTCATTTTCTCTCTACTGTGGTAATGTTTCATATATGGAATATTTTCCCACATGCACCATAGTACTTAGAGTAAAAACCAATGTTTTTATTTTATGTTTCATAATCACAATATTTATTATTGCAAAACAGAACTATTCAAACATGTTGATAATTATTTCAATATAAGTAAATAATACTAGTTATAATCCGAATTAATCCATTTTAAACGTTGCATCTCCTTATTTTGTCCCTTCCACAAATATAGGTAGTTTGAGTTTCTAATTTTTTTTAATATAATAAAAAGAATATTAAGACTGTGAAAATGATTTTATATCTCTTAAGGATACACTAAATATCTTATCTTACTATACTAATAAATGAAAATCTTTTTTGGACACGTGTCACTTTCTGGTGCTCCCTCTCACCTTATTTTCCTATTTATCTCTCTTATTAAATAATAATAATAATAATAATAATAATAATAATAATTAGATAAGAATAAATATTTGTTTTTCTATAAATAATTTTAAACAAAAATTTAGATACAAAAATTTAGATAATGATCATATTAAATAATAATAATAATAATAATAATAATAATAATAATTTCAAATAAAATTAGATAAGAATAAATATTTCTTTTTTGATAAATAATTTTAAACAAAATTTTAGATAATGACAAATGTTTGTTTTTATCACTGAATATTTTTATTTCCATATCTTTTTAATTTTTCATTATTCATTTTGCTACATACAAACTAACTTTTTAAGTTCTAAATTTATGTCGGATATTATTTTTAATGTATTATTCAATGTAAGTGACCTCTTACATAAGATAATCAAAGTTTCGAATACTATTATTCATTCAAAAATTTTAGATAATGACAAATGTTTGTTTTTATCACTGAATATTTTTATTTCCATATCTTTTTAATTTTTCATTATTCATTTTGCTACATACAAACTAACTTTTTAAGTTCTAAATTTATGTCGGATATTATTTTTAATGTATTATTCAATGTAAGTGACCTCTTACATAAGATAATCAAAGTTTCGAATACTATTATTCATTCAAAATTTATGGATTAGCATCTTATTAAAAAAATTATTCGGTTAAACATCAAAGTCAAATATTCGAAATAGGAATATGTATATGTTATTTAAATATTGCTTATAATATGTCTCTATATAATAACGATATTCATTTTTATGGTTGATGAAATATATAAAAATGTGGGGATCAATCTCCACGTTTTTGTACCGTAAACTCTCTTGAATACAAATTTGAGATGAGTGTTTTATGAGTAAAATAAACAAATAAGCATGAAGGTGCATAAAACTAACTAAGGGGCTGTTTGACAACTTCTAAATGGGTAAGTGCTAAACCTTTGTAAAAGGTCTGTACCATTAAGTGCCGAACCAATAAGATGTCCGAACCATTAAGAGCCAGTATGATGCTTAACCGTTCAAAGGCAAATGTCTGACCAATTCAGATAAGAGGTCTTAACCATTCAGACTCGGTATATTGCTTACTCATTCAGAGACAAATGTCTGAATCATTCAGACGTCTACTCGCAAAACAAACGCTTTGAACCATTAACCATTAAGAGCCTCATTAAGAGCTAAACAAACAACCCCTAAAATCATTGTATCTCATAATTTGAATGTATCATAAGAACGAGATTCAACCCCATGTAATACATGTGTTTTTACCTAATAATAAATACAAAAACGAACTAAAATGTTATATAAGTAAATAGTACATTAAAGTTCATTTTTAAAAGATAAATCTTGACCGTTGTATGTGTTAACATATGATATTATATTTTATTCAATATATGCAATACACGAGTATTTTTAAAGATATATATTTTTTATTATTTATTATATATTATATAAAATTAAATTTATGCAGCCCGTGTAATACACGGGGTTCAAACCTAGTGATATTAATATATATCACCACTTAAGAGAGATTGTTCTTGTTGTCACTACATATGATATAAATCACCACTTAAGAGTTAAGAGAGATTTTTATTGTTTTCAAATTTCAAGTTCAACTGCTGATAAGGAAGGCCAATGTTAATGAGACCAGCTAAAAAGGCAAACAAAAGCCCAATCGAAAAATAACGGAATCATTCTAGGCTCTAGTAGAGCCCATAGTAAAAATATTTTTAGTAAGTGGTAACCTCTAAATCTATCGAACGAGCTCAAGCTCGAAACTGAAAAGCAGTTTTGTGAACTATATGAGCAGTGATGTTGGGAAGTTAAACGTGTCTAGTGCCTTTAACGTTTGATCTCGCCGGAGTATTTACTCAAGATTTGTGTCACTTTTTTACTTCTTTGAATTTCTTTAGTGATTTTGTTCTTCTACTATTTTTCCTCTCTTTATATTTTATAAATCACTATACTTATGTCATGCCGTGTATAGAATATAACATAACGATGTAGGATTCTCCTATATATTAATAAATGAATCAAATGAATGAACAGTAAACTATAATATAATAAAATATTATATACAGTTTTTTTTATAGTTTTATTATCTTAATATTATAATAATTGTTATCTCCTTTACTTTTTAAGTCTGATAAGTTTGGTGTTAACTGGTACTTGTATCGAAAATACCGGTTCATTATCGGTACATGAAGGTAAAAACCAGCACCGGCCTGGTATATAAAACGCCAACAGTCGGTACCGGATTGAGTTTGATAATCTTTTAGTTCGAGAAATTTGGAACTGCTACCCAGTACCATTTGCTCATCCCTGATCACGGGTACCGTACGAACACCAACAGTATCGTACAACTTTTTTTTAGTTTCAGGGGTAGGGACGAGCTCGGTGCCAACTGATAACGAATCGGTATTGGTACCGAAAATACCGGTTACGGTATCAGTATATGAAGGTAAAAATCGGTAGCGAACCGGTACTAGGAACGCCAAACGTCAGTACCGAACTGGTACTTAGGATCTTTCGGTTCAGGAAATTCGGTACCGGTACCCATTACTATTTGCTCATCTCTGACTACGGGCTTCTACCGAACAACATCATTACCATACAACGTTTTTAGTTGATTTTCTTTCGGTTATTTTTTAGTGTTTTTTTCTACATTTTCTTTTTATTCTTGTCAGCGATTCCGTGTGCAACGCGCTCGTAGTGATTTCAAACACATGTAAACACAGACTAAATAACAAAAGAAACTCGCCGCAACGCGACGGCGGTTTTTATAATTAGTTTATTTAATGTATCACAAACACCCCATCTTGGAGTCTTGGGACTGATTGTTCCAAATAACGTTTGCCCTACCATGACACCATCATAAACATAACGAACAGTGATAACTCTGATATCATTTGGTACCCTATAGCAACTAATATTATCCGCTTTGTTCCGAAAAAAATGATATGCTAGACAACTATGGTTCACTTGTATTTCCCCGTCAGTTTTGACCACATGTGCCTCAATTGAAGAAAAGGTGTAATTTTGTCCACATGAACCAAAACCGAAGAAAAAGTGAGGGGTGTTGGTGGCTTTTAAGTTTATTTATTTTACTTTACTTTTTACATTAACAATATTTTATTCGTTTTATTCAAACTTTAGCGTTAAGGTCAGGGGCGGACCTACATATGTCCGTGGGTGGGCGGCCGCACCCCTTGAAAAAAAAAAATTTAGTGTTATTTTTCGCGAAAAATCCCGACCGCACCCCTTGAAAAATTTCGACCGCACCCCTTGGAAAATTCTGACCGCACCCCTTAGAAAAAAAAATGTTAGAAATTTATATAAAAAAAATTTGTGAACACGGATTTAAACCCGACCCAAATTATGTAAACAAGTTAGCCCACTAATCCACTTAATAAAACTTGTATTTAGTCCATCAAGCCCAAATTAGTTAGTATCAAATTAAGGCCCAACCCAAATGCAACTTTAATAAACAAAATAAGTCCACTTCTCACAAAACCCAATTGCCAGCTTTGTTTGCTGGACACAGGCAAACAGCGACTCCCGCCCTCCCCTGCTCACTGCCAGCGACCTTTCGACACTGCACCCCCATTCGATTTCCGACAATAGCTGCAAAATTCCGGCCACCAACAGCCTCTAATCGCAAATATTAGAGAGGTACATGTTTTGTTTTTGGTTATTTTGATGTTTAGTTTATGTGATTTTGTTCAAGACAATATGATGGGTTAAAAAAGTTTAAACTTTTATGTGTTTTGAGGTATTTTGGGGTTGTTCTAGTCTTTAGTAGGGTGGCTTCGTTGATTATATGATTTTTGGTTGGTAAAAAATAATTACTAGGGCTTGAAATTCAAATTTTTAAATTAAAAATTAGGGAATATGGCTATGGTTGAACACTTGAAGATCCTTGTTTATTTTGTATGTGATAGGATTAGGAAGAAACCATGAGTATGGAAGTTATAGCGCAATTTCTTAAGAGAAAAGGGGTTGAACCACTTTTTTTTCGTCGGATTCTTCTAATTAAAGACC
This sequence comes from Helianthus tuberosus, assembly GCA_030545235.1. Taxonomy (NCBI): domain Eukaryota; kingdom Viridiplantae; phylum Streptophyta; class Magnoliopsida; order Asterales; family Asteraceae; genus Helianthus; species Helianthus tuberosus. The sequence goes on from CM060421.1 coordinate 3,492,879, forward strand.
AAGGTATGTTTTTTTTTTTAACTTTGATGCCTTTTTGTTGTTACGTTACTTGCTTATGATGATTTTTTATGATGTTTACTTGTTTTACTTGAAACTTTGTTTGTTAATATGATAGGAAGTTAGGAACTAGGGTTTGATTGTTTGAAAACTGAAATTGAACCGACTTGACCCGCTATGAAACTTTGTTGGTTTATGTTTACTTGTTTTACATGACCCGACCCGATCCGACCCGCTATGAACCGAAAATTTTTTATATAGCTACGGGTCTAAAATCTTTAAAAAATTTTCGCACCCCCAGGACAAAAATCCTGGGTCCGCCACTGGTTAAGGTCCTAACAAACATATGTGTTACGCTCAAGTGCACAATGAGGACAAGATGTCTAATTTTCATATTTGTGGAGTATAGGGACAAGAAAGGCGATGAAACGTACCATTTTCCTTAAAGATTTGACGAACATGGTGATTAACAAACTCGGTTTCACCATCACCGACCTTCACCTTTAATACCAAATAAATATAGATTTAGCCTTTAATGGATAAAGCCATAAAAAGCGAGTATCCACAAAGACAAAATAATAGGCGCCGGACCACACAAATCACAGTGAATTAAATCTAATGGATGCGAAGCACATTTTCATTCAAATCAGGAGGTAATCAAAGTCCCTTAGAAAGTTGACACGGTGAACAAATAATAAGTTTAAGCAAAACCGAAGTAATGGACAAACAACCAAGGTGGTGTTTGTTTTTTGGGCAAAAGCTCTTCTGAGCACTTATGTCTGCGTCGCGCAGACCTTTGGGTCCTGCAGCTTGATTGTTTTCTTGAAGAGCTTCTCACTAAAAACATCTTCCCCACCTCTTCCCCACGCAGACATCAACCCAAGTCTTCAAACCTCTTCTTCCTCTTCTCCCTCCAGCCGACACCACCTCCTCTGCCACCACCTCCACCTCCGACACCACCTCCTCCGCCGCCCACCTCCAATCTGCCACCACCTCCACCTCTGGAACCGGCTTAGACGACAGCTTAGCCGGCGGCGCAGCGGCTTTACCGACGGCAACGATCTTTTCCACAAGCTGTGACACTTCATCGTTGTCATCATATCCGAGCAAATCAAAAGGGTTTATGGTCGCCATTTGTACGGTCAAGATCGAAAACCCAGAAAAACCCTTGAAAATCTTGAAGATTGGAGTGAGATAGAGGAGGGTTTGGTGAAACCCTAGCCGCAATGCAAGTGTTAAAGATAGATGAGGGCAGTGGACGGTGGAGGAGGTGGTGGCGGATGGTTGTGGTGGCCGTGGTAGATGAAGGCAGAGAGAGTGAGAGAGAGAGAGAGAGAGAGAGAGAGAGAGGTGTTGTGTTGTGTGTGTTGTGAGAAGAGAAGGGTTTTTGTAGAAGTAAAAAAAGCAAACAGTCTTCTCCTTGCAGACTGCAGACCTTTGGTCCACCTCTTCTCCTGCAGATGTTTGCAGATGTGGTCCGCAGACTGCAGACCTTTTACCTCTTCAAAAACAAACAGAACCCAAGTTTATTTAGAAGAGAATCAATGTCAAAGGCCAAATGACCCATACGATTATGCCATAACTCAACAGATGCCTTATTTTTAGAAATCGATGCCATCAATGCAAGTTGTCTATCACGTAGTGTATAAGGACCATTTTCATATATGACTTGTGTTAGGGCTTGTCTTATGTGCCAGTCCTAAATAGTCTAGAAAGGTTGGGAAAACAAAACATCAACCGGATGGTCAGTATTCAATTTGCTTATCGATAAAAGGTTATTGGTGAGTTAAGCGATAACCACGACATCTCGTACTGCTATATTATTGGAGATTATACAAGTACCCAAATGAGAACACATGCAAAGAATTATTGTTGCCAAAGGTGACTTTATAGAATTACTAGAATATGGATTCGTCTCATGCAAATTACCCGATGAAGGGGTCATATGGGCCATAGCACCCAAGTCTACATACCAATCAGGAGTACCACTAAGAACATGGCACTGAGCGTGAAAAGCTAGCCAAATGAGCGTCTTTTGAATGAGCAGTTGAGGCATAAGTGGACAAGTGTTGGCATAGTGGTCATCCTTTCGACAACGTTGGCAATGAGGTGAATGATAATAACAACCCCTACCATTGATGTTGGAGCCGCGAGACGAATTGTTTGAGCAACCTCTTCCACGAAATTTAGTGACAAACCTATTCTGTCGAGCTGTGAAAGCTTCCGGAACAGTGGCGGTGCCATTTAAAGACCAAAAAAAAGTTCATGACTTTCGACTTGAGCCAATAAGTCAAGAAAAGCAGGGGTGGTTTGGAAAACCTGAATAAGGGTCGAGAAGGTTTCAAATAAAGAGCCCAACCTAGACAAAAAACCAATTGAACTTGTCCATTTGATCCACGGATTAATGGAATGCAGAGAGTCGATCACAAATCGCTTTAAAGTAGGATGTCGTCGAATATTATGCACTCGTTCAACAGATGGGCGGTGGAGAGCCCTAAAACCTTAGCAACAACTTCCTCGGTTTGCGATGAATGAAACAGGATAATGGCGCATTGGTCAGTATCTAACCAAGCGGTGTATTCCGGGTTTGGGGAGTCTTTACCTTTGAGAGATACAGTGGCAATACGAGGTTGTAAAGAACTATCCACATGACCTTTTAACTTTTGATAAGATAGAAGGGGTAGTACCTAATTTTTTCGAAAAAAGATTACTAGAGGATGGAAGTTTAATGGTGATCATGTGAAGGATAGTTGCCATAAGAATGGTTCCATCATGGGAAGAGGCCATGGAGAAAGGTAGCGACCGATGATCAAATTAGGGTTAGAAAGTTTAGTGAGGAGGAAAGGAAGAAGGAAAAGGATCGATGGTATAGTTTAGGTTTATACCATGTAATGAGGGGATTCTCTCTACCAAATTATGGGAGAGATTGTAATATTTTTATAATGAACAATGTACAAAATACAAGAAGAAAGATATACAAATCCTATACATTAACTAATTGACAAAAATAAGGTATATTATTGTGACTTTCTTTTTGTGAACAACAAATCTAGATTTTTTAGAGTAAATACACCTAAACCTCTATTTTCCACTATTTGAATCACAACATTTTGGTTGTAAGCACACACACCACCTGAATGTCCCTTGAGGACTATTGTTATGATTTGGTGTGATCCCTAATAGCCATGTCTAAACGCATCCAAGGTTGTGGTTGTTTGAAGTTGGGATAATTTATCTCTTTTTTATTCATCCAACTGGTGCATATATGTAGCAAGGAGGGGACACAGGGTTAAATGTGTTCTGTTGACGGGTCGAAGTTCTCCCAATTATTGGTGAAGCTTTATTGGGGGTAGAGGGGTGCTACGATCCCTATCTATTTTTCGCTCGTAATGTTAATTTTATCGATTTTTTTTTAGCGTAAAATATTAGATTTTTAAGAGTCCGACCCCACCGATTTCGATTTTGAGACGTTTAAGCTCCGCCACTGCTCCCAATATAATAAATCTTTTTTAAAACCTTCTTTTAACACTTTATCACAATATAAAATTAGTTTAAGAGTGAAGGGAAAATTACTTTTTGAGTCCCTGTATTTTAGGGGTTTTAACCATCTGAGTTCAAAATCAAAATGTTTAACGCCCTTAGTCCCTACAACCACTTTTCTTAACCATTTGAGTCCAAATTTTTAACACTGTTAGAATTTTTTGGTTATCTGTTGTTAAATGACCAAATTACCCTTATAGTTAAAAAAACTAATTTTTTATTAGATTTCTTGTTATAGGTGCGTATAATATTTGTTATAGGTGAGTATAATATTTGTTGATTCTACTAATGATGATGCCCTTAATGGCAGAAGAACCAACGGAAAATGAGAATGAACTGGGCCCAATAGAACCCGAAGATGCTGCCAGTAATCCTAAAGGTAACAGTGGTGAGACGATGGTGTGGGGGTGACAGTGGAGGTGTAGTGGTGGTGGTGATGGTGTTTTGTGGTGGGGGATGGAGGTGGTTTAGAGAGAGAAAGAAAGATGAGAGATGCAGAATTTAGAGAAAGAGAGTGAAAGAAATCTAATAAAAAATTAGTTTTTTAACTATAAGGGTATTTTGGTCATTTAACAACAGATAACCAAAAAATTCTAACAGTGTTAAAATTTGGACTCAAATGGTTAAGAAAACTGGCTATAGGGACTCAGGGCGTTAAACATTTTTTATTTTGGACTCAAGTGGTTAAAACCCTTAAAACACAGGAACTCAAAAAGTAATTTTCTCAAGAGTAAATTAAAGAAATTGAAAAACAAAATATTGCGAACTATTGCCAACACTCGATTATTGTAGATCAACCACTGCCAAAGCACTTATGCTTTTAAACGAGGAAAAAAGTATCCGAAAAACTTCTATCGAATTAATAACCTTTTAAAAAACCCTTAGGGAGAGATGGAAAGGGATGGTTAGTTAATTCTATTTGGGTCTGTCAATGGATTGGATATTGATCTATATCCAATTCGAACCATTTAAATCACTTATTGAATCATAAAAAATATCCATTGATCCATTAATTAATATAATGGATCGATCCATTAGTAATTAAAAAAAGTAGAAAAAGAAAATAATTTTAAATGGATCAATCACTATTTGAATTGATCCATATTAAAAAAAAATATATAATAAAAAAAACTCTAAAACATACAAAACTAAAAAGAATTCTAAAAAAATAAAAAAATTCTAAAAATTATAAGAAATAAAAAAATTCTAAAAAAAAATAATTCAAAAAATTATAAAAAATCAAAAAATATCTAAAAATTCTAAAAAGTCAACAGAATTCTTTAAAAAAATAAGAATTTCTACAAAAACCATTTTTTAGATTGTTTAGAAGTGTTTTAGATTTTTTTTTTGAATTTTTAGATTTTTTTTTATTTTTTAAAATTTGTAATTTTTAATTTTATAGAGTTTTCTTTTGATTTTTTTATTTATTACAGTTTTTTTAGTTTTTTATTATATATATTTTTTAATATGGATCGATCAGGATAGTGTGTCAAAAGAATGGTATATCATAGATGGAAACTTTATTCAACACAAATCGTTGTAATGAATACAAGTGACTCAGAACTCACACAGAAAGATAAACCCTCACACGCAGATCATCAACATGATGATGTATGCCACTCCTCAACGATCTAAACAGACTATAAATGATCTCAAACACAGAAAGATCAGATAACCCTAGAATGTTGAAACCCTTAGAGAGAGAATATCTAGTGGTGCACAAAAAACCCGAACCCGGACCCGAAAAAAAAAACCCGGAACCGGGTATTATAAAATCCGGGTTTTTTATACCCGAACCCGAACCCGACCCTACCCATAGGGTAGGGACCGGGTATGCATATTTAATCTAAAACCCGAACCCGGAACCGGTTTTTTTTTATACCCGGTTTATACCCGAAACCCGGTTTTATAAATACCCGAACCCGGAACCGGGTTTTATAAATACCCGGAACCGGTTTTTAAAAAAACCCGATTTTGATGTAATCTTGTTTAATTATGTATGCATTAAGACTTCTAGTTCTTATGATTTAACAAAATTATGTATGCACTTTGATGTAATCTTGTTTAATTATTAGGTTTCTAATGATATTTGTCACCGCTACTTAATTATTTAGTATATTTCATTACAAGTGGAAACAAATATGCCAATATATGTTGGCCCTTCTATTTTCTTTGTTTGTTTAATATCATTATTAGTTTTTGTATTTAATAAATTGTGCCTCTGTTTATAAAGTTCAAGAATAACCGCATGAAAAACTATAAATTGTGCCTCTGTTTATCAATAGATTTGATGTCTATGTGTGAGAGTTATGTTTGATACATTTTATAAGCATAGTTCCGGTCGGGTTTTTTTAATACCCGGTGCGGGTTTTTTCCCAACCCGATACATACCCGAACCCTACCCGATGAATACCCGAACCGGACCCGAACCCGGAAATAGGGTATTATAATACCCGGGTTTTATAAAACTCGACCCGAACCCGGGTATATAGGGTATACATTATTGGTAGAGAACCCGGACCCGGACCCGACCCGGTTTTTAAAAAAACCCGATTTTGTAAAACCCGATCCTACCCGAACCCGATCCTACCCGAAACCCGGTTTTTAAAAAGACCCGATTTGTGCACCACTAAGAATATCTACTGAGATGTGTGTAAAGAGTTCTGAATGAACGAACTCACAGACTTAACACTCTCTTATATTATATGTCAACGAACAAACCCTTATGGGCCTTCAGCTCCTCAGCATTCTGATCTTCACTTAAGCCATCTACATACCTTCACTTGAGCCCATCTACATTATACCAGCCTAGGGTAACACCCTAGGCCCACCCTACAAATATAACAAACAAACGTGTTATTTATGAATAATTAAATTGTAGTTACAAGGAAAGTTATAAAATGCAATTGATATTTATCTTTTTCACATAGTGATCCATCTATTTAAAATTATTTGGATATAGATTGGATCGTGATCCATTATGTTGGATATTGGATCGGATCATGATTCATTTAATTTGGATCATTAATAGATCGGATCATGATCCAATCCATATCCATCCATTGACGGGCCTAATTCTATGTTTTACAAGAGGTTGAACAAAATGTACGTGTAAATTTAAAACTAGGATTAGTGAGGGTGTAAGTTAGCCGTATCATAAAAATAGTAGTATCTGAAAACCTAATGCAATAAGTTATGGACGTGATAGGAAATGTGTCCCTTTTACATTTTGACGTGAGAATGGCTTGAGCAATAAATCGAGAAAACCTTACTTGAAACTCTAGTTAGTTAATGCCTAACATTGCTGTAAGGATATAACATTTCTAAAAACTCTTGTAAAATCTTGTTGCACTTTAATAAAGCCATCCACAGACTCTTGTAACCTTACGTCAAACTCTTTATTTAATTAATGCCTAACATTACGTATTTACTTACGTGTGTGCTTATGTTTAAATATGTGTACCATGTATCTATCATCTGTTTATTCAGTGATCACATGCTTTTGATCTTGTAAGGACACGATTCATAGTAGGATCACAATCTTAAGGCTAACCAAGAAAACAATTTAGCTCTATATTTTTCTTTTTTACGTAAAGGCAACTAGATGTCTTGTTGCCCGCCATAAATCTTGCTATATCGGTTCTTTTTCTTGAAAAAAAAACATCATTGTGAAGTTTTTATACTTAACTATTTGTAAGTGGGTCCAAAACTATATTTAGTTATTTATAAGGGATTTGTAAGTGGGTCCAAAACTATATTTAGTTATTTATAAGATAAATTATTATTTAATCTACATTTCCATTTCCATCATATACATTTACAAGCTTGGGGGAATAGTGCCAGGCAGCTGTCTGGCACTCCCCTATTAGACCAACCTATTTTTATTTTAATTTTATTTCTAGCTAAAAATTATGGTTTCATCATTTGTTTAAAATTACGTTTTCGCCCTTAATTCAAAATAAAATCATATTTTTGCGCTGGCTCAAAATTTACACTTTTGCCCCCAGTTCAAAAACCTATTTCTGTTAGTGCATATGTCTGTTGACTTCGTCTTGTATCGAGTTATGTAACTAGATTGATAGACCAGAACACGTAGTTTGAGAAAAACGGGAAACAGGTCAGAACCAGCCACCTCGTGCGAGGTGACCAATTTGTGCGTGATATTCGCTAATTTACACATATTTTAGTCCCCCATTTTATCCCCATTTTATGCGTTTTCGGCCGTAAAACCGTCATTCGGATACTTAATTATGTATACTTTTGTTAGCATACCAGACAAGATGATAGCGAAAACGAGGACTTTCCGGACAAAACGACGAAGCTGCGAACATTCTGTTAGAAAACTGACCAGGGCGTGTGGAACAGTCGTGCGACCTAATGCACGACCGTGCATCTCCGACAAATGAAAGCCAGTCCGGCAATGAACGAGGGTGCGACTCAGCGTGCAAGGCAATCAAGGCCATCCCGGTGATGCACGGGCGTTCCATATCTTGCACCCCGTGCGGATCCGATGTCCAGCCAAACCCCGGAACTGAACGACCAGTGCAACTAGGCGTGCAACAAGAAGCCGGAAACGAACGACCGTGCCATCTGAAGAATGGTCGTGCGAGACCGAAGACCAGTCAAGATCTGTGACGTCATGCAGTATGGTGCACCATACCTACAATAATTGCTAAAAGTGAACGGTCGTGCAACAGGAAGCACGACCGTGCGAGACCGAAATTTTATAAAAACTTGCAGAAACATTCTGCTCGTAACTCTGGACATTTTGGAAGCGATTCTGGCGATTTTCAGGCTCCGGAGGCTTCTGCTTTCACCCGGATTCAAGCCACATTGTGCCGATTAGCTTTGTTATCTTCCAGATTCTTAATCTTATGCTTGTTTATGGTTTGGTTTTCTAATCTTTCCATTATTTTGTTAATCTTTCAAGCATTTAGATTAATGTTTATGTATTATTGTAGCCTTTGGGTAAAAACACAACAATCCCTTGCTTGATTATAGCCATTAGTATGTTAATCTTTGTTTGTAATGACATTTGGAAGTATTTTCTATGTTAATCTTTGATGATTAGTTTGCAACCTTGTTATTGATATTGATTTCTTGATTATAAGTAATTGTGTTGGATGATTGGTATTTGGTTAGTTAAGATAGTTGAAAAATGAAGCTTAATTAATCTTGTATTAGTAAACTTTAAACTTGGTTAACTAGTTTAACTTGGTTAAAATGTGTGCACCATGATACTAGAAATGGTTAGTGGTTTAATAAAATGTAATTATTGTTAATCAAGAAAGCTTGCCGTCACGTAAGGACCTTAACGGGTTAAATGGTGTCATTATAAATTCTTGCCATGATTTGTTAGCTTAGTTAGTAGTTTAGGCCAAAATTGCTATCTTGGTGAATTTATGTGCAAGATTTGTAAAACGAACTCGGTCGTGATTTAATCTAGTTTATGCTTGTCTTGGTGGTTGCATTGTGTTTATCGGTGTCGCTTTCCTTGTTTAAGTGAGGTTAGAAAACTCCTAACGGATGACTAACTTATTTTTAAGAGATTTTCATAGACATTTATCAATTGCACGTTAAAGAACAATTTTAGGTGGTTAAAGTGTGTTTATCGTTTTAACTTTCCGAATGATTGTAATGTTAGGATTCCCGAAAGGGATACTAATTGTCTTAAATTGGAAAATTGATCAAATGCTTCTAGTGCCAAAACCGACTTAGTTAACATGCTTTGGTTGTGTATTAAGCAAGGCTATTTATCTATTTTCATATTTGAAATCTATTATGTTTTTATAAGTAGTTGTTTATGCTTACTTTAGTTTATTAAAAATCAAACAACTTATGTTTTTACCGGTAGTTTAGTGACAAAGGTCTAGTATTATTCCTCCGCCCATTTCCTTGGATCGATACTTGGTTCTTACCGATACTTTACTACATATATGACGGGGTACACTTGCCTCTTTCGTGTGTGTTTTGATGTTAAAGTAATAATCACTTTTATAAATTTAAAACCGAATCGTGTGTAATTTCATTGCAAAATTATGTATATATACGCACACGTCAGTGCGACCTGGCCAGGTCGTGCGACCTGGACCAGGTCGTGTGGGACTGTTTGGTGCCACCTGGAGTTCCTATATATAGAGGGTCTTGGGTCTTCATTTGTAACATTCTGATTTCGGTAGCGAAGCTCTGCCGAAGTGTCGCCAGCTCTTGTAACGTTGTGAAATCAATACAATCGACATTTAATCTACTTCTAAGTGCATATCAAGCTGAATGAAGATCAAATCAATGAATTCCGCCTTTGATTTGGTCTAGAACTCTTCTGATCGACTCATTTGATCGATTCAACTATCCTACAATTTCTAATTCTATTCCCAGTTTAAATTTACGGTTTCGTCCTCCGTCTAAAATTACGCTTTTGCCCCCCCCCCCCCCCTTCAAAATAAAAATATGTTTTTGCCCCTAGCTCAAAATTATGATTTTGCCCCCAACGCATATTTACCTTTTCGCCCACAGTTCAAAATAAAATTATGTTTTTCCCCATAGCTCAAAATTATAATTTTGCTCTCAGTTTAAAATTATGATTTTGCTCCCAGTTCAAAATATTTTTACGATTTTGTCCTCTGTTCAAAATTAAGATTTTGCTCCCATTTCAAAAATTACGATTTCTCCCCCAGTTAAAAATTATGATCTTGACATCGTTTTACTTTTTTTTTTCAAAACTATAGTACTGTTTTATTTTGCTTGATTGACTCAATGTAACTTTTATTGTGTCAAGCCGTTGTCTAACGCTCGCTCATTGGTCCTGACAAATTAGTATTTTACCCCCAGCTCAAAATTACAGACCTGTTATTGTTTTAATTTTTTTAGCAAAACTATGGTAGTGTTTTCGTTTAATTGGTTGTCTCGATGCATTTTTTTAGATCGTTTTATAAGTAGTATGTACAAGTAACCTAAATTCATGCATACATGTTATGAAACTAAGAAATATTTGATTTAACGTCCTGCAACGCGGGCGAGCATAGGTGTAATTTTTATTCCTCAAGGCATGCCTGGTACATGCTCATTTGTCCTGAAAAATTACAATTTTGCTCTCAGTTTAAAATTATACTCTTTCTATCATTTTAGTTTTTTTTTTTAGTAAAAGTATGGTAGTGTTTTTGTTTTAATTGGTTGATTCGATGTAATTTTTTTTGAGATCGTGTTATGAGTAGTATGTACAAGTAACCGAAGCACAGACATACATGTTACGAGAGAGAAATATACGGCTTGTTGCCCCGCAACGCGGACGGGGCAAAAACTAGTTTGATAACATAACAGAGAAATTGGATGGGGTTATAGTAAAGGACAATAATCCAGGGAATTTTTCAAACAATGACGACTAACGAAAGTCAAAATTTTAAGAAACCGAGTCCATAATTAATTTTGTGAAACATAAAGAATAAAAGTTGTAATATAATCCATGGTTGTAAAACAAGGTTTCCAAGGCCGAGTACTCTCCGGGTAGTCGCTACAAGGTAGGCTGCCGATGTGACTTTCTCTGACTCCGCCTAATTACCCGGAATCGGTCAAACGCGGTCAACCTCGGCCAAAATCGTATCTAGTAGGTCAACTCGGGCCGAGTTTGACTTAAAAAATAAAAAAAAACATAATTTCTATGCCTATCATATTAAAGAATGAATATTATTTTCACGTATTTTTTATAGATGTTAGTAAATTTATGTTATTTGACATATATTTAATTTCCAAAAACTAATCTCTTTATAATTTAACATGTCCGAGTACTCTCCGAGTACTCTCCGCCAAGGCCGAGTACTCTCAACCCCCCGGTCAACCGACTAGGGAGCGCCTAGCGACTTTTGCAACCATGATATAATCTATAAAATGATAAAATGAAAATTTTATTAACCTGATAATATCAAAACCTATTGCCAAAAGTCGGTTGTTTAGATGAACCCATTGCAACAAAGTTCTTTTATTGAAACAATAACCTTTTAAAAATCCTCGATTATGTTAGAAAGGGATGTGTAGCTAATGGTATGTAGAAAACTAGAGGCCTGAAAGAGGTAGGACATGTGCCTTTTTTACCAACATAATGGCTGGCTTGAGCAATTAATTGAGATAACCCGTAACGTTTTGAACACGAAACTCTATGATGAATAGTTAATCCTAAGACGTTGTGTACTCGAGCGTGACCCAGCGCGATGGACAATCCTAGCGCCCCAAACCTTATATAAATCTCTCATCTATATTATTTTTATACCACTCTCTGCCATCATTCTCTTCACTCCATATTTTATAAAAATTTAAGAATTTACTCTAGAAAATATGTATCCTTACAACCCGGGTTTCGTTCCTCCTCTATCAAGCGACGACCAGAACCAAACGAACGCTTCTAACCAACTCGTTGCTCCGGTTCCCACCCGACTAACTGCCTATGGAACTGGGTTTGTCGAGTATAGTCACAACCAAATCGGTTTCATGAACCTCTTGAATCAACCCCTCACATGGGTCCCAATTCAATACGGTTGGAATTCGAACTTCAACATGAGAGGTTACGGCTCATCACAAGGTTTCGGTTCGTCACACAGCGAGCTCGACTTTGTCCCGGAAACACAAACTGAGACACAACCGGATGAGTAGCCGGAGACACGAATGGAGACACCACCGAACCAAATCAAACGGAACAAACGAGTGTCACATAAAAAGAAAGAAACAACCGAGAACCGGGCGAAAAAGAAGCAAGCAAATATGAGATGATGAAGAGGAGTCCACGTTAGCCCGAGCTTGAGTCGACGTATCAGAGGATCCCGATATTTGTAAGATTTCTTATAGACTTTTTATTTTGTATTTTTTAATTTATCCTATAATTTGTTTGCTAAAAATTGTACTAATTTTTTGTATCATTTTTTAACAAACAACCAAAATAAAGTTGTGTTTCGGAAACGAATCCGAGCACTCTTTTTTCATCTCGTCGGCGGGGGGTCAATTACCGGCTACCAGATTCTATATCGGGCAAGTGGACCGATATGAACAACAAATGCACAATATTTCAATCAATTTATCAACGTTGAAAAAACGGTTGGAAAAGCAGCGAGAGCGATGAGAGGATATAATGCAGTCGACTTTCATATAATATCAAACAGCACGAAGGAATTTCCCATACTTGAATGTTTAGAAGCTTCTTCGTAATAGCTCTAAATGGGCCAACGTCCCTACAATGGGAGGAACTTCTTCCGCCAGGTCAGAAAATAGTAGGTCGGCAAAGAAGTCAAAAACCTCCGAGTCGATTGAATCCGAAACGCCAACATCTGACGCTCGAAACATCAACTTAAACGATGTTAATGCGTTATTTCCAAGGGAGGAAGGGACAGATGAGCGAGAGGCGGAGCTACCACGACCACCCGGTAGAAGAAGCGATGGAAATTGAGGCGACCGGAGTCATCATCGGGGGATCTGACTTGAATGAAGCGTTTTCCGAGATAAACCAAAGCCTTCAAGACATACCTGACCTCGGGATTCAACCATACAAGAGAACTGGGAAGTGGTCGAGTTTATGAGTGATAGACTATTTGAGTAAGACTTTGAGTTTTACTCGAAGCCGCACGACAACTTAATCGGAAAGGCGTTGGAAATGGCTCTAAAATGAAAGACGATTATCGAAAAAATATGGACTTTGAGTTTTAGAGTGTTTTTTTTAATTTTATTGTAATGTTTTTTTAATTTAATAAAAGGTTATTTGTTTTTTAATTTTACAAATTTAGAAATGAAATAAAAAATTTAAAAATAATAATTAGGTAATGATTGGTAAAGGATTACAGGGCTTCATCAACTACACACATGTTATGTAACCCTCACATTTCATTTTTTACTACTTATCATAAAACCTCTTAACCGTCTAATAGGGGATTATAAGAGTTATAACTACAAATATCCTAACCATAAATTTACTAAAAAATAATTACTTTCGTCCCTTTTTTTTGTATATTTTTTGTTGTATTTCAAAAGTTCCATTCATAAATAATACTTCCTTTTAACATTTAGCATTTGTTGAAAAGTCTTATTCTCTTAACTCCAAAGATTATCAAGGTGAGAATGTAAGAAAAGTTGCAGTTCTTGCATGGAGGGATCGGTGTTCCTGCACCCCTTTTCACCGCTTGACTTCTCACAATCTCACCCTTTCCCAATCCTCCAACCTTATTCCCGATCTCACACGTGGAACGATTTGATGTTAGGTGGCCCTTTCCTGATGGTGCTTTCTGGGTGCCTGGGTGGACCGTTGACCGTTCACCCTTCAATATATTCCATCAATTCATTGAATTAATATAATCTTAAAATGAAAGGTCGGTGACCCTATCAAATTACCATATTGCCCATTCTGTCGTTTTCTTCTTTATCTCTTGAAATCTGTACATCGCCTTCTTCAAACCCACCACCATCTTCATCACCATTTTGGCTTCAATCCATTCTTTCTTCCACCACCACTCCGGCACCGCATCGACCCGACAACCACCCCCTATCTGCACCTCCCCGTCATCGTCACCGGCCTCCTCCTTGCTTCCCAGACGACAACAACACCCCTGAAACCCTTGATTTTTCCGGCAATTGTGGCGGCTGAGGCTCGACGATGACAGACAAAGAGACAGAAAGAGGCTGAGAACAGAGAGAGACGGCAGAGGTAGGTGGACGACGGCGATTGAGGGGGGTTTTTTTCAGATCCTTATTTTTTCTATTATTGTTTGGATCTGTGTGTTTTTGTTGAAATTTGGTTCAGATCTGATGATTATGTGTGTGTTTTTTGTTGAATTTGAAGAGTCAAAGATGGAGTTTATGGATATTGTTGGTAAGACCAAAGAGGATGCTTCGTTACCGAAAGGTTTGTTTGATTTTTTCATGTTTACATCTGATAATAAGCTTTGATTTTGATTTTGTGCTTAATACGTGACTTTTAGATTCATTTGCAGTGTTTTTATTTTTTTAAAGTTATATATATTAAAAATCATAAAAGAAATGTATAAATTTAACTAAATTTGTCATAACCGGGTTTGATTTTATATGCCGAGGGTATTGCAGAGTGAAGGATTGGTCACTATTATGTTGTGAAGTGGAGGTGAATAATTTCCCAAAAGTTTGGGTTAAAATTAATTTGTTCAAGAATTTTATTTTGACTTTTGAGATAAAGCAGAAAATAAGACAATAGTTGTGTTGCAGGGAATCTTTTTCCTTTTTTGTTTTTTTGAATGCAAAGATAACCATTGATTTTTCTTTAGTAGTGTCTTAACATGTGAGATTGTTAGGTATATATTTATTCCTAAAATGTATAACAAAGTTTATGCAATTTTAATGCCATTAGTATGAGCTTCAGTGGGTACACAATATGAAAAAACAGTAGTCAGTTGCATACTGCATTGTTGGGAATTTTAAGGTTTAGGGTAACTTTGGATACAAGTAACTTATAGATCAGGAAAGGTTTAGCGTGTCACATGCCTGATATATTAATGGTTTTATATAAGTTAAAGTTTAAACTATGTGAAAAGCATCTATCTTTATGCATATATGTTGGGTTCTTTTACACCTTTAGTGCTTTACACAAAATTTAATCAAATCAGCATATGTATGTATATTCAAATATGAGCTTCAACTTTTTTGTTTGTTGTCATTACTAATGCACAAGATGTATATTTCATGATTTGAGGGGGTGTTTGACTGTTCCGGATTGCAGGTCAGGCCACCTGGCGAAGCGACCCCAACCAAGAGGCCAAGAAAGAAGAAAGTGAGTTATTTATTTATGCTATTTTTAGTAAAAGAATTTCTTAATCAAGTTTTAACATAGCTTAATGTCTTACTAACACGATGTTATTGATTGTTTCTAGACTTTGGCTGCGCTTAAAGAGGAGGGGATTGTATTATTGGAGGAACAAAATGATTTGAAAAAGGTATGTCGAGTCATAATCGTGGTGATTCTTAGTGGTCAAACACATTTATCATTACTTTTATACTGATCTTTGTTACCTTTTAACGCAGAAAATTGTCGCCCTACAAGCTAACTGTGAAAAACAGAGAGAGGAGAATGAGAGGCTGAAGAAGATTAAGGTAAAACATATTTTTATAATATCTCCATAAATTATACGAGCCTAACTCACATAACTTGATACTGCTAGGCTACAAGCCCTTTGGTATTTATACAAAGTAAGATTCAAATAACTAACATATTCTACTTTTATACTCTAGCTGGATATGCAAGTAGAGTCACAACTAAAGGCGACGAGAAGCGCGCATTTGAAGTGGTGAATGAGCGAAACGACAAAACTGTCCTTCCTGATCTTAATGTTCCTTTTGGGGATGATGTGATTGTGAGTTACTAAGAACATAGAATAAACAGGTATATTGAAGAATAGAAATAGAAAAAATAAGTTCTAACATGGGATTGGATTTGAGACGGAAAGGCTTCCATATTTGTTTGGAAAGTTAATTTAATATAATTCTATGAAGGTAACTGAGGGTTATAGTTTATAAAACTGTTTAGATGTACTTGGGTATTGTTGTTTTTGTACATTTTTTACCAGGTTATTGGTTTCATGACCCTTGAACTAATCATGCTGATTCTTTCGATGACGATCTCAACACCATTGAAGCTGGTTGGTAGGTCTCATAGCATCCTCCAATCGATCACCATGACTGCTCAATGCTGTTTCTTTGCTGTAATTCTAAGCTCTATACTCAAAATTTACTTGATTTGCACTTGAATGTTTGTTTAGATCATGATTATTCTTACTGTTTGATGATTAACGAGATAAAGTTCTGTAGGAATTTGAATATAATCATGGTTTTATTTGTATTTGTGGAATTTAAAATAGTCACGAAACCAACAAGAAACCCTAAATCCTAACTCATGATCATATGAACTACCTCTTTTTTGTTTTTTTATTCATAGTCTTATCTAATTGTTGATTAGATTCTGCACTTTTGTGAAGTATACTATACTGTACAGGTTCATAACTCTTTGAATTGGATATTCTTTATCATGATAATAATGAAATAAATAGATTTGAATAGAGGTGTTTGTAAACTGTCAAAACTTATCCAAACCTGTTACTATTTGATTTAGAAAACATACAATTGTACTTTGTTTTGTATGTATGCAGGGATTGATTTAGGCTGGTACAAATATTAAAATAAAATGTTTTCTTGATAGTGTACATTAGTAATGGGAAATTTACGATTAACGAGCCAACACCATGCGGTGGGCCGCTTTGCTGTATATGTCATGTATATGTTAGTGTCATCATCGTAGCGCGTACATGTAAGGAAGTCGCAAACGCTAGGTTGTCGCCGCAACGCGCGACACGGGTTAAAAACTAGTACAATCTTAAAAGAAAAAGTTTGTTGTCTTTCTCACCGGCTTTGCCTCCCTACCCCGTACTTTCACGATATTTCAATTTTAGTCTTTTGACTTTGGTATTTTCAAAGTACTATAAAATGACAAATTTAGTCCTTAAGCATTCTACTTCGAATTTCTAAAACCAGTACCTCATCTTTCAAACTTTAGCAGCACCAACCCTCTAATTTAGTTTTCCACAATCACCCCCTTAGCTCTTACACAGTTACGCCACCAACCCTCTTATTTTATATTTCCACCAACACCCCCTCATCTTTTACACATTTCCGCCACCACCTCTATACTTTTACACTTTGTCTTTTTTGCCCCTTGCACTATTACTCAATTTTTACACACGCCAAACTTTAGAAAAATTACAATTGTAACCCCTAGACTACAACTCATACTTTTGCAAATGCTAATGCATTGTGTTTTACGAAATGTCTTAGGCATTGTGTTTAACACTTTCTATCTACCTTTGTGTTTTACACTTTTTATAGCGATTGTCTTTTACGCACTGCGTTTTACGAATCGTGTTTTATCTTACTATATGTTTCCACCCGTCGCGCGCCGCCGCAACGCGAGGCGGGCAAAATACTAGTATACTTTAAAAGACAAAGTCGGTGGATTTCCTACCGGCTTTGTCTCCTCCTAAACTTTTACAATATTGCATTTCAAGCCCTCCAGCTTTGCTACGACCTCTCCACTTTTGGAGTAATCAATTTTAGTCCCTTATCTAACTTTACTATTCTTCTACTTTAACAATTGACATTTTTAGCCCCTAACTTTTTACTAATTTAAATTTCATTCAACAACATTCGTCCGTTACTTTCTTTTGTTTACCCATATCATTTTTTACTTAAAAAAAACTATTTTTTTCATGCATAATTTTATGTACGTAACCGTATAAATTTAAGGGTGTCTACGTTTCGACATAAACTTTTTCTAGAAACGAGTTAGGTCAAATATAACACGTTTTCGTTTAAAAAAAAACATTTTACAGGCATATTTTTATGTATGTGTCTGTATCAATTCGAGTTGGTCTACATTTGGATATACTTTTTTAATATAATACGTTTTCTTTCTTATTTTATGTACGTTTTCATAAATATTGTTCCAAACAGAGTGGAGTCAAATTGTGGTTTCCTTTTTTTTTCCAAAGCTTTAGTTAATCCTATAGAGTAAGTCATGATTGTACGCGATAGATTCAATTTATTTTACGTTATGATGCAATCGCAATACTTATATAGGTTACATTAAATTCAACCAGATATGTCGAAACACGCGTTTTCATATGGTTAGGCCATGTGTAGTCATAACGCCCCTTTGTGGGCGTTATGCGACACGTGGCGCGCCACGTCAGCGTGGGGCGTTATGGGGCCTTATGCATTTTAAGCCCGTAGTCATAAAGCCCCCGTCTAATTATTACTCAATTATTAATTTCTAATTTTTTATAATTATTTTCTAACTTTATAAAATTAAAATTCATTTCATTAAATTAAAAAAAACATTACACTAAAATTAAAAAAAAAACATTACACTTAAAAAAAAACATGACAGTAACATAAAAAAAAAAAAAAAACGATTCCACTAAAAAAAAATTGGACTAAAAAATTAAAAAACAAATTTTTTATAATTATTTTCTAACTTTATAAAATTAAAAAACAAATTTTAAAAACCCTTTTTTCTTTCTTCTTTCTTCTTTCTTCCTTCTTCCTGCAACAAAACAGCCCCCCCCCCCCTCTTCTTCTCCTTCAAACCGCCCCACCCCTCTTCAATCCATCACCCCTTCTTCTCCTTCAAACAGCCCCCCCTTCTTCTCCTTCAAACCAGAAAATACACACAAAAGGGGAAAACCAGGAAAAAAAAAAAAAAAAAAAACAAACACACATACCGCCCTTCTTCTCCCGCTATAGACATCGCGCCACACCCATTTTTTCGATTCATAGCGCCCTTCGTGGCGGTGTTCTTGGGCGCTTTCCGGCGCTATGTGGGGTTATACCGCCCCACTACGCAAGGTCTTAACACATCACCTACAAATCCATTCGATGTTTATGATATACTCGCACCACAACGCGCGCGGATATTATTTATGTTATTATGAATGATGTTTTAAACGTAAGCACTAAATTTAGGCCGGCATTGCATCGTGAGAATCAAATGTCAGCCGGCATTAATTGTATGAAGTCAAATAAAGAATCTTTGTTTATAATAAGGTTGTGCTATTGTAGAAAACTAGTGGATGCCCCGCCTGTGTTGCGGGGCGATGGCCGAATAATGAGCGTGTGTTAGGTAGCTTATTGACATTAAAAACAATTAAATCGAGTCAATCAATTGAAACAAAACACTTTTATAATTTTGATAAAAAAACTAAAACAATAATTTTTAACTGAGAGAAAGTTGTATTTTTTGACTGTGTAAAATCGTAATTTGCCAAAAGTTAAAGTGATGGCAGTACTGTAAATTTGAACCAGGGGCAAAGTTTAAAATTTTCACAAGGGCAAATTCGTAATTTTGAACTTGGGGTAACAGCGTAATATAAATTTGAACTAAAGGCACAATCGTAATTTTAAGCTAGAGGCAAAACCACAATTTTATTTTGAACAAAGGGTAAAATCGTAATTTTGAGTTGGGGGCAAAAGCATAATTTTATTTTGAACTGAGGAAAAAACGTAATTTTGAACTGAGGGCGAAATCATAATTTTTTAAACGGGGGAAAAATCACATTTTTTAACAGAGGGCAAAATCATAATTTTTAGCTGGGGGCAAAAACAAAATTTTATTTTGAACTGGAGGGGCGAAAAGGTAATTCTGAGTTGAGGGAAAAACCACAATTTTATTTTAAATCGAGGGAAAAATCGTAATTTTGAGCTGGGGACAAAAGTGTAAATTTACTTTGAGCTGGGGGCAAAAACATAATTTTAAAATGGATATAAAATAATAAACTGGTTGGTCCAATTGGGGAGTGCCAGGCATATTCGTATTTTTGAGTTGAGGGTAAAATCGTAATTTTGAGATGGGGACAAAAGCGTAATTTTATTTTGAGCTAGGGGGAAAACGGTAGTTTTAAACAGGAGTAAAAACGTAATTTTAAATTGGATATAAAATAATAAAATGGGTGGTCCAATGGGGGAGTGCCAGACAACTGCCTGGCACTATTCCCCCCATCTTGAAAATGTATGTATAGTAAATTACAAGTATAATTTCTTTCTGTTTTTTTAATCGGGTTATATTTGGGGAGGCATCTGACTTGAAGTTGACAAACATACAAAAGTCCAAAACAAATACAAAATATAATTACTCATATCTGGAAGGTAAGTATTGTAATTTTCGTAAATGTTTAAGGGGCACATGTAATTTGTTTTTGTGTATATATATGTGACCATCTTTGTCTAAGTTTGCATCATCTCTTGCAATGGGAAAAAACAGTGAAATTAAGCTTCTTGGAACCCCTCCAAGTCCTTTTGTGAACCGGGTTCAATTCGTTCTCAACCTCAAGTCTATTGAGTACGAGTACATAGACGAAAATCTCGCTTGCAAAAGTGAGCTTCTGTTGACTTCCAACCCGGTTTATAAGAAAGTTCCGGTTCTTTTTCATGGAAACAAACCTCCCATTCCTGAGTCTCTTATCATAATCGAGTACCTCGATGAAATCTATCCTGATATCCATCCGATTCTCCCCTCGGACCCTTTAGGTCGGGCCGATAACCATTTTTGGGCTAACTACCTCGATAACAAGGTATGTGAAAGATTGCTTGATTTTATTTTGGAAGCATTTAACATGTTTTTTTTAAGTAAATTTAGGTTTATTGTAAGTTTTACTTGTCTACCTTATATAGTCGTAACTTAAATAAATTTTTATTTACCAAATAATAATAATTTTAATAATAATATCAGATATACTTATTTTTAGCCATGACCTAGTAATATGTACATACGACTGCGATGGCTTACCGACATAATTTAACAAACCAAAGGGACGGAAATGACATTTAACTCTTCAGTTTTATATTAGTAACATAGGGGGAAGGATCCACTAAAAAGTGGATTTAGTCTAAGTAGCCTAAGAAGGATTGTGATGATGACATGTGACGCTCCTAATAAGCATGAATGAAAGACATTTTGGTCCTTATAAATAGGAGTAAAAATAACATGTGGCACATCTTTTGTTTTTTAAAAATACAACAAAAAATCTAGTACAAAAAAAATTATCACAAAAAATATAGTACAAAAAATATAGCACAAAAAATGTAGTACAAAAAAATATTGCACAAAAAAATCTAGTACAAAAAAATATAGCACAAAAAAATTCAGCAAAAAATGTAGTACAAAAAATTCAGCACAAAAAATTGAGAAAAAAAAATTAAGACAAAAAAAATCAGCACAAAAATATAGTACAAAAATACAGCACAAAAAATGTTATACAACATAGAAATACAACACATTTTAGTGGGTTTTCTTAGTCTTCATATTTTATATAGCAATATGGTACTCAAATTAAAGATAAAAATATGCTCGATTTTACGGTGAAATTTTTATGAAAAAATAATGTCGTATAAAAAAGTTATGAATGTTTAAAAAACGGGGGTGAAATATGCATGTGCCTTGCATGTGAAGAGAGAAAGTCAATAAATATGATTTTACCAAGATACCCTTGCACTCATCCTTTCTCCTACACTTTCATCTTAACAATTGATTTGAAAAATGAATGGTTAAGATTCCTTCTTATCCTACTTAGGGGAGGATGGGTGGTCACTAGTGATACATTTCTATCACTACCAAGCACCAATCAACTCACGCCATGTCATCACCCAATATTCTATCACTAGTGATAGAAATGTAGTGGGGGTGGTATCACTAGTGATGGAATTCTATCACTCCCAAATTTTTTTAATTTTCAATTTAAAATTAGAAATTAAACACTAAATTATAAATTTCACTAATTTTTTTAATTTTTTATTTTAAATTAGAAATTAACAATAAAACACTAAAATTAAAAATTTCATTAAATTTAAAACATACTACTTCAATTTAACATACTAGAAACATACAATTTAAAAAAAAAAACCTACTCCTCGTCCGAATCATGAAACTCCAAACCTAGAGAACCTACTAGTTCGATTAAATCGTATCTCAACCGAAAGTGAGTTTCTTCGTTACGCAATTGTAGATGGATATTTTGTGGAACTTGAACTTGTGTAGGAGGATCCGGCACCCAATCCGGGGATATTGCACGTCCGTCTTCTTTGATCAGCATATTGTGCAATATGATACATGCATACACTATGCTATGTATTGATTTCTTGTTCGTCGCATGAACCGGTCGGTGTAGTATACCCCATCTACCCTTTAAAACACCAAATGCCCTCTCAACATCTTTTCTTGCCGATTCTTGCAATTTTTTGAACGCGATTTCTTTAGGCTCGACAGGAAATGAGGGAGCTTTTACAAAAACAGACCAAGACGGGTAGATACCATCCACAAGAAAAAAGCCTCGTCTGTAATGTCGACCGTTAACATAGAAAGGAGAGGAAGGTGCGGTACCATCCGTTACGCTTTGGAACAACAGCGACGTGTGCAACACATTGATGTCGTTGTTTGAACCTGGAACACCGAAATACGAATGCCAAATCCATAAATCATTCAACGCCACCGCTTCTAGTATGATGGTTGGTCTTTTGATGTCTCCCCTAACATACGCCCCTCGCATCTCTCTTGGGCAATTTTTCCACTCGATATGTGTACAATCGATGCTACCGAGCATCCCGGGAAAATGCCATCTAGCCTTGTGTGCGGCGTAAATACGTGAGATGTCGTGGCTCGTCGGTTTACGTAAAAACTCGTCAGCATACAACTTAATGACCGCGTTGCAAAAAAATTGCAAACATTCTCGTGAAGTTCTGGCCGACATAGCTAGGTATTCATCATATTGATCGGGAGGGTTACCTGTCGCTAGTTGGCGAATGGCGGACGTGCATTTTTGTATCGGCGTGAAACTTGGTTTGCCCCTCGCATCGTAACCTTCTTGAAACCATTCCTCGCTTGCTTCCATGTCTCCAACAATCTTTAAAAATAATTCTTTGGGTAAACGAAACCGATCTCTAAATGTTTCGGCATTGTAGAGCGGATTTTCCACAAAATAATCGTTCATCAAAACTTCATTGGCACGTATACTGTCACACCCCCAAAATCCACACGCGGAGTATCACCGCCTGGAGGCGTGACTAACCAGGATCAAGCCACCAATCATATTGAACATGATAAGTAATAAATAAAATTTAATTCAACAAGACGAAAGGTGTTCAAAACAAAACATAGTTAAGTGTTTAGCGGAAACATAAATGTGAAAACCCAACATAAGTATTAAGTTCGAAACGTTATAATGTTTTTAACATGGCACCCACTGTCCATGTCCCACAACGACCGCGCCTCCCTGTGCAAGCTCCATGGGTGCCTATCGACCTGCAAGGCATGTAACAACGAGTCAACAACAAAGTTGAGCGAGTTCACAGTTGATTGTTCAGTTATTGAGTTCGTTTCAGAAACTGTAAGTTTGTTTCAGAGTCATGTGTTACCCAGTATCCTTGTTTCCCAACCTTTACGATATTTAGTGGGGGCTTCCCATGTTGTATATTACTAGACTAGTTGTATCTATAGGTGTCCTTCCCAATCCGAGGACAGTGATAAGTATAAGATTACGTAGGTTTTACGTAAGTGCCCTTCCCAATCCGAGGACAGTGATAAGTATGAGATTACGTAGGTTTTACGTAAGTGTCCTTCACAATCCGAGGACAGTGGTACGTAGCGAGTACGTAGATTTAGCGATGGCATCCTTCCCAATCCGAGGACGGTGGTAAGTAGTCTAGTAGTGGTATATGTACAAGTTCTGTCGTAGTTATTCAATCCCATTCCCAACCCACCGGGAATCCCATGCCTTAGGAGTGTGAACTCACATTGGTTTGCTCGGTATGCTTAACTACTCGTTTTCCAATTAATCAGTCAAAGCCTATGGTTTGCACGTACACACAATCAGTAGATATTTACAAGTTTCGACTAACAGTCAAGATCATCACGTACATGCAATTAACAACTAACACATAGCATTTATCAGTTATACAGGCTCATGCAACCATGCTTTACATTTAACGGTATATGACTAACCTAGTTAATCCTTAACAGACTTAACTGAGTTACTGTGCATGTTTAATAAGTCGACGAAACACACTTGTTTCGTCGTGAACCCCTTCGACGAAACACCCCCTGTTTCGTCGTGATTACCCTCGGCGAAACTCCCTTGATTCGTCGTGCCTGTTTCGTCGTGATTGACGTTTCGTCCCTTAGATCAGTTACATCGTGTAACTGATGATTACCCAGAAACCCTAATGCTCATTAACAGCCGTTTTATCATAACATCGATCATACAGTTTCATTACAATTAAACACTCATTATTCGTCATTAATCTATCACACCTAATATCTAGCATGGACCCTAAATCACAAGGTACCCTTATCCGATTTATGTTGAATTCTGAATGTATTCAATGATGAGACCTATTTAGCACAATTACAATATTAACAGAAACATGAGTAGTGAATGTAACCAATTACAATCATGAACGACAGAATCATCAAGCTTTCATAAGAACAACATCCCATACAATCATCATTAAACCCTATTCTATATTGAACTGTTAACAAGCAAGCATACGAGTCATGCATTCCTGGATCATCGCGATATACATAATAATTTCATAAGCAAATAACTAACCGAAAGGTATGGGGATCAGAACGAAGGACTTGAAAGTCTCCAAGGATGACGGTGATGGCTGTCGTCGGTTAACAGAGAGGAAAAGAAAGCTAGGGTTCGCAAATCAGCCAAATACGTGTTCTAGTGCTACCCTATATTGTTATATAATCGAGCTGGGCCTTTACTGGGCCTCGGCGTAATAGTGGGCCGGCGAAACGCTGTGTTTCGTCGAGATGAAGACGGCGAAACACTCCCTGTTTCGTCGAAGTGGTTTATGGCGAAACTGAAATTGTTTCGTCGGGTTGTTTCGTCGGGTATAGCTCCGAATCTCAAACAGTTTACAAGTTCATGTAACCAAACACTTTAATCACATTAAATAGGTAACATATCAAATAAACATCTCACATATAATCCAATGTGTACAATTACAAGGCAAACAGTCGTGTAAGAAGACAACTAAACAAATAACGTGCAAATAACGTGAAGATGGAAATCTTGGAAACTCGAGTTGTCACATATACGATCACGGTCGACCATCTTCTTCTTTGGGCGGGACGACTCGGCATCAAGCTCGTTATACACCGACACAAAATATTTTAGCGTCTCGTTGTCGGAAGACGACTCGGTATCGCTATCGCTAGACATCGGAAACGTCGAATCCGTAGGGAATTCCATTTGAGAAAGATATAAAAATTGTGTGAAATGGATTATGTTTTTGGTGTGTGTAAAAAAATGGTTTAAATGGAGATATATATAAAGGTTTAAAGGTTCTTTTTTTTATTTTTTTTATAAAGTTACCGTTATTCAACGGTCGAATAATACCAACGTTCAAATTCCATCCAATTTCAACGCGTTATACTTTCAACGCGTTACAAAAAGAACGCGTGATGGGGTGGGCGGCGGCGGTGTTCCGTGGTCGATTAACGCGTGATGGGGTGGTATCACGGACCACCCCGCCTGCTCTTAGGCAAAATAAACTTTTTATTTGATCTTTCCACAGTAACATAGATTTTTAAGTGTGTTATGAGAGTTGAAGTATAATGGAAAAGCGAATGACATAATAGGCATATTATAAATTGTATTTACCGAAACAAATAAATAATTTTAAAGATTTACCCAAAATTATTTATACCCCGAAACAAATAAATAATTTTAAAGATTTACCAAAAATTATTTATACCGTTAATTTTGTTCAAGAACTAATAATATGTATATACGGTTGCGATGGCTTACTGGCATAGTAACATTAGGCGTTTATTTCATGAATATGATGTGGGTTTGGGATCTACAAAGTAGGCATTACATGGAATTTATAAATAAATTTTATAAGGGTGTTTATTAAAATTTCTATTAAAAAAAGCAGGATGCAATTATGATTTCAAGAAATCGAGATATATATGATCATATTTCCACTTGATTTTATTTATTTTTATCACCATGAATACCTTTTTTTTAACGGCAAATTTGGATCACGGACGGACCACTGGAGTATCATTGTTCCATCAGCGGAACCACCCAATCATATCCATCTCCACCCGATCACCCCTAATATGCCACTAGGCTATAAAGCCATGGGCTATCTCCATGAATACCTATGCAGTTATGAATTACAAGGTTATATAGCTTTGTCTTTCTTTAGCGATGTCCGGTTAGGATGTCGCTAACCAGATTAGTAGTTAATATCACCAACTACGTAGAGAATCTTTCTATTCGATTCTCTTAGTAAAGAAAAATAAGTCTAGTCTCATAAGAAAATCATTAAAAAATAATTAATTGTATTTGATGCGTTGGATAAGCCTTTTAGAAACAAATCGTCCATTTAGTTTTGAGATACATGATGGATAATCAAGTATAAGTGTCATATCGCATTCACATGTGTTGTTATTCGAGTATGTTAATTAATTGTATTTGATGCGTTGGATAAGCCTTTAAAACACCTGGGTGGAAAGGGGGAAAGGGGAGACGCCAGGGATTAAAGAAATTAGCCGTTCAAAAAAAAGTTAATATGCGACTAAACATTCCTTGAATCTCGTGCTATATGCATGAAACGGTTCCAAAATGTCAGAAGGTATATACCACACTAACAAAGTAACTATTTTTATGATTCTCTCTTAAATTTAGTATATTTTCCCTTTTATATATTTGTGTGAGATACACGATTCGTTTATTAAAAAAATCTACAGTTTATCCCCTTGTTTGAGGAGCTTAGGATAACACCGGAAAAAGAAGGGAAAGAAGCAATAAAGAAACAGATAATTGAAGGATCTGAACTGTTAGAAGAAACGTTTGTGAAGTTTAGTAATGGGAAAACTTATTTTGGTGGAGATAATGTAGGATATCTGGATGTTGTTTTAGGATGTTTTCTCGGTTGGACAAAGTTCTTTGAGAAACATAACGAATTCAATATATTTGATGAAGTTAGAACCCCAAAATTGCTAGAATGGACAAACCGTATATTGTCGCATGAATCCCTTAAGGATGTGATCCCCGGTAGCGAAGCCTTAATGAACTTCTATATGATGGTGATGAAGCATAAACCACCAAGAGCAGCTTAAATTTATCTCTATGTTTTCTCCATCTATTATTATAAGTTGGGTTTAAAGTCATTGTAAGTTGAGTTTAAAGTTATTTATCAATGTTTTGACTTTGTGTTCACAATCGTGATTTTTACTGTTTATTCCATTTATCAATGTTTTGACTTTGTGTTCACATTGCTATCGATGATGTCTTTTTAAAGCGACAATCTCACATAAATCCCTATTTCCCTTGTTATAAAAATATGCTTACGATTTCTCGGGGTTCAAATGCAATTTTGTTTGTCATGGAGGCTTTGGCCGGTAAAGAGAAAACTCTCTAGATGTTTGAATAGGAGGAGATCGTGAATTCAATACTTGGAAAGTGTAACACTTAGCAGTTAAAAAAAATCAGTTTTGTTTAATATTTAAAAATTGGCCAGAAGTGAGTGTGTGAATATCATGATCCTTTAAAAATCCTGTATTATGTTAGAAAGGGATGTGTAGCTAATCGTATGTAGAAAACTAGAGGCCTGAAAGAGGTCGGACATGTGCACTGGCGGAGCTTGAGATTTCCGACCGAAGAGTCAAAAACGTGTATACCTAAAAAAATTATAAAACCGGGGGTCAAAAACGTATACACCTAAAAAATTCTATACGAAAACTACATACCGGGCACTACTGAGCGAAAAGTTCAGGGGGTCGGACGCTCCCGCCCCCCACAAAGCTGCGCTCCAGGACATGTGCCCTTTTTACTAACATAACTCCTCCCTAGTCGAGCGTTATCCGGCGCCACCCATCACCATAACACCCCATAGCGCTTGGGCACACCACCGCCCGGGCGCTGTGGCTTGAGATTTTGAAAGCCGCTATGATGAAGACAGCGGTATACATTTGTTTTCCCTTAACACATACATATATATATATATATATATATATATATATATACACATAGATATATACATAGTATGGGGAAGGTTCATTGGGAAACACTAAAAAAGTGGGGAACAGCGGAGAACCGACTCAAACGAGCTCCGATTGGACTCATTCCAGCGGCGTTGGAACCGGCTCGTCGAACCCTAACTAAGATCTCTTAACCCTAAACCCTAAATCCTAACTCCTACACTCTAAACCCTAAAGCTAAAAAATAAGGCTAAAACCTAAGCTAAACCGTAAAATCTAAACTATAAACCCTAAAAGCTAAACCCTAAAGGATAAACCTAATGCTAAACCCTAATGCTAAACCCTAAAGCTAAACCCTAAAGCTAAACCCTAAAGCTAAACCCTAATGCTAAACCCTAAAGCAAAACCCTAAAAGCCAAACCCTAATATATTTAGGGTTAGGGGTTATGATTTAGGGGTTAGGGTTAAGAGATCCTATTTAGGGTTCGACGAGCCGGTTTCAACGCCGCTGGAATGAGTCCAATCGAAGTTCGTTTGAGTCGGTTCCCCACTGTTCCCCACTTTTTTAGTGTTTCCCAATGAACCTCACACTTCATAGTATAACCCTTACATCTATAGTGAGTACTTCCCGATTCTCCAACCTTATTCCCGATCTCATACGTGGAACGATTTGATGTGAGGTGGCCATTTTTCCTGATGGTGCTTTCTGGGTGGACCGTTCACCCTTACAATATATTTATTGTGAATAATGTTATAAATTAGAGAGGCCGGCATTGCATTGTGAGAGTCAACTGTCAGCCGGCATTAATTGTATGAAGTCAAATAAAGAATCTTTGTTTATAATAAGGTTGTGCTATTGCAGATAATTACAAGTAGAACTTCTTTTTGTTTTTTTTAATCGGGTTATATTTGGGGAGGCATCTGACTTGAAGTTGACATACAAAAGTCCAATACAAATGCAAAATGTAATTACTCATAATTGGAAGGTAAGTATAGTCATTTTCGTAAATGTTTAAGGGGCACATGTAATTTGTTTTTGTGTATATATGTGACCATCTTTGTCTAAGTTTGCATCATCTCTTCTTGCAATGGGAAAAAAACAGTGAAATTAAGCTTCTTGGAACCCCTCCAAGTCCTTTTGTGAACCGGGTTCAATTCGTTCTCAACCTCAAGTCTATTGAGTATGAGTACATAGACGAAAATCTCGCTTGCAAAAGTGAGCTTCTATTGACATCCAACCCGGTTTATAAGAAAGTTCCGGTTCTTTTTCATGGAAACAAACCTCCCATTCCTGAGTCTCTTATCATAATCGAGTACCTCGATGAAATCTATCCTGATATCCATCCGATACTCCCCTCGGACCCTTTAGGTCGGGCCGATAACCGTTTTTGGGCTAACTACATTGATAACAAGGTATGTGAAAGATTGCTTGATTTTATTTTGGAATATTGGATTTTTATAATCTCAACTATTCGCCGTTGGCCGTCAACAGTTCAAACTTTAAAAATAACCACTGACAGTCCTAACTTTTAACATATTGGTCTCCAATGGAACCTGACTAACGGAACCCTAACGCTGTTAGTCTCCGGTCGCCGGAAAAACGTTTTTAGGCTGGAAAACTCATTTTTTGGCCGGAAAATTCAACCTTTTCGTCTCGAACCTCTTTGTAACCTTGTTATGGACCTTTGCGAACCTTTTTCTAGTAAAAGCCCCAATTATCAAAGTCGTCGGAAAACTCAACATTTTCGTCCCAAACCTCTTTGTGACCTTAGATTGGACCTTTAGAAACATTTTTCTGGACAAAAACGGTTTTCCGGCGAACGTAGACTAATGGCATTAGGGTTTTGTTAGTCAGGGTCCATTGGTGGCCAATATGTCAATAGTTGGGACTGCCAGTGGTTATTTTTGAAATTGAAACTGTTGGCTGGCAACGACGAATAATTGGGATTGTTAAAATCCAATATTCCTTTTATTTTTGGAAGCATTTAAATGGTTTTTTTTTAAGCAAATGGTTCTCGCTAAACAATAAACAAAACAAATATTGGTCTAGTGGTATGGTGTCCTATTTACAAATGTAAAATGTAAGATTGTGGGTTCAAATTCTTGCAAATACAAGATAAATGTGAAATAATTAAGGTCTTAAAAAATTGCCGTTTAAAAAAAAACAAAACAAAATGTCAGAAGGTATAATATAATAAGAAAAGTAACTACTTTTATGATTATCTCTCAAAATTTAGTATATTTTCCCTTTTAGATATTTGTGTTTGTTCACATTTACATAGAAATAATGGATCTTAATAATTCCAACTATTGCTCATGGGCCAGCAACGTTCTCAACTTCAAAAATTCTCACTGTCAGTCTCATCTTTTCACATATTGGCCTTCAATGGACCTTGACTAACATAACGCTAATGTTGTTACTATCCGGTCGCCGGAAACACGTTTTTGGCCGAAGAACTCCATGTTGACCGGAAAACTCAAATTTTTCGTCTAAAACCTTTTTGTAACCTTATTACGCACCTTTAGACTTTTGTAACTTTTTCTAGTAAAAAGCCCCAATTATTAAGGTCGCTGGAAAATCCCCTTTTTCGCCGGAAAACTCCTCTTTGGCTGGAAAACTCAACTTTTTAGCCGGAAAACTCAAAGTTTTCATCCCAAACCTGTTTGTAACCATAGATCGGACCTTTGAGGAACCTTTTTCCGGCGACCGGAGACCAACGGCGTTAGCGTTCTGTTAGTCAGGGTCCATCAAAGGCCAATATGTGAAAAATGGGACTGCCAGTGGGAATTTTTGAAGTTGGAACCGTTGCCGACGAATGGGCAATAGTTAGGATTATTAAAATCCACTTTTCCCATTTACATATATTTAAAAAATTTCTACAGTTTTTCCACTTGTTTGAGGAGCTTAGGATAACACCGGGGAAAGAAGGGAAAGAAGCAATAAAGAAACAAATAACTGAAGGATCTGAACTGTTGGAAGAAACGTTTGTGAAGTTTAGTAATGGGAAAGCTTATTTTGGTGGAGATAATGTAGGATATCTGGATGTTGTTTTAGGATGTTTCCTCGGTTGGGCAAAGTTGCTTGAAAAACATAACGAATTCAAAATATTTGATGAAGTTAGAACCCCAAAACTGCTAGAATGGACAAACCGTATATGGTCGCATGAATCCCTTAAGGATGTGATCCCCGGGAGCGAAGCCCTAATGAACTTCTATATGATGCTGATGAAGTATAAACCACCAAGAGCAGCTTAAGTTTATCTCTATGTTTTATTCATCTATTGTTAAAATAGTACCTATGTGCATCCTACTTAAGATGGGTTTAAAGTCATTGTAAGTTGAGTTTAAAGTCATTTGAGTTGGGTTTAAAGTCATTGTGTGTTATCTTAGAGTAAGTAAAGATCACAATCGTGATATTTACTGTTCACTCCATTTATCAATTATCAATGTTTTGACTTTGTGTTCACAATGCTATTGATGATGTCTTTTTAAAGCGATATTCTCACATAAATCCCTATTTCCCTTGTTATAAAAATATGCTTACGATTTCTCGGGGTTCAAATGCAATTTTGTTTGCCATTGAGGCTTTGGTCTAGTGGTAAAGAGAAAACTCACTAGATGTTTGAATAGGGGGAGATCGTGGATTCAATACTTGGGAAGTGTAACGCTTAGCAGTTCAAAAAAAAAAGTTTTGTTTAATATTTAAAAATTGGAATTTTGCATAGATTTTACGACTTACAAGGATGTTCGAGAGTGGATCACGATTTTGTTGGGAATTTTTCGCATTCAAATCAGTTAGTTTTTGGATCACAATTTTGTTACGACTTTTTTTGCATTCAAATAAGTTGGTTTTTGGTTTGGATGATGTGTTTTTAGAGTAAACTGTTATTTTTGTTCATATAGTTTAGTAT
Organism: Helianthus tuberosus; assembly: GCA_030545235.1. Lineage (NCBI taxonomy): Eukaryota > Viridiplantae > Streptophyta > Magnoliopsida > Asterales > Asteraceae > Helianthus > Helianthus tuberosus. The sequence continues at coordinate 3,524,865 of CM060421.1, forward strand.
TTTTTATAATTTCATCCATTTTTTTTAACATAGTCATCCCTAAGGATTCTATATTTTGCCATTTTCATCAACTCTCGATGTACAATATCTTAATGCATTGGGTACAACATATTCTGATGCGCAGGTCCGACCCTTCCTTGTAGCATCCTCCCCTATTTTTTTTCTAACACCGATTTTTTCTTTTGTATGTGGTTCCATCTCATCATGCATCTTTAATTATATAACTAGGTTTGTTAGCGTCGCACGGTGCAGCAAAACGGAACAAATGATAACGTCAAACAAACGCTATTGTTTAAGGATTATGATCAAATACAAAGGGTAAAATAAATAAAAAAGGTATGAAAAATTATAGTTCATTGATAAAAGTTAGCGAACGTAAGCTATTAAAGAAATATCAAACTAAAAATAAAAGGAAATATGAATTGGAAAAGAAAAAAAGAATAATTAAAGAAATATGAAATTAAATGATAAAGTACTAAAGAATTATGTAAAACGAATTAAAATATAAATGGCCATATACCATTTATGGTTTTATAACAATTATATCAATATATACATATATAATGTTTTTTTTTTCTCCTGTTACTATATTTACTTTTAAATAAAAGTTCTTAGTATCTTCTTCTACTGATTAATAGACACAAACTATGTGTTGATATATTTTTAAGAATGAATATAGTGAGTATTAGTACTGTACTGGTACCATAACAATTTGAATCGGTGCCCAATTGAATTTATGTCGCGTCGCTACCATAACACATGGGCTAAATCTTCTAGTTATATTACAAATAGGAATGAAAAAGCTACTTTTCATATAAAACAAATTATAATAAATTTTATATTGAATATAAAAAAATATAACAACGTATTTACATTTATTAAAAATAGTTAATATCAAAACTTAGGTGCAAAAATAAAATGCATTCTAAATACATGATAAGAAAGAAAGCTCTTTCTTGTTTGTTTATTTGTTTGTTAGGAAAAGCATACTTTTTAGGAACTAAGCTATATATCTCAGTCATCAACTACGACTATCTTCAATGCCCCTGAAATGACATTGTCCAAGTCGACTTTTTTAGGATCAAAACGCATCAAAGCGCATCACGCATTTTAAAAACTAAGCTCTGACTCATTTGGGCTTTAGTTGTAATAAAGAGACGTAATCAGGTTGTAAAGTGTAACACTATGGTTAAGATCATATTTCACACACTAATATAACTCCTTTAACCGTATTTGCGCTTGCTTTAGCATCCGTGTTTTCTAAGTCAAATTATGAATACAATGACAAAAGCAAATGTTGAGGTTTACATAGACAACAAATTGTGGAGGATGTCATATGAGCCCAATTTCATCTTTATGGACACACGATATCACTTCAACAGCCAAATGCTAGTGCTTACTTTAATTCTGAAACAATATCATCGTCATCGTCATTGTTTTGGTCAAAAATCACACAAGGATAATGCAACCAAATATGATTTTGTGAGGTATGATGCTTGGTTAAATGATCAAATGTATAAACAACAAATGTATAAAATGAGTGGTGAACACAAGGATTTATACGAGGAAAAAGCCATTGATCAATGAATGATCTCCGGCATAAAAAAACCTCGGGTGATGAAAACTACCGATCACCAACTATATTAAACCAAGAAAGATTACAAATCGGGATCATAACAAGCTTGGTACAAGGATCACTAGTGTGCAAAAGTGTGTAATCCCAGAGAGTTCTTAAGAGTTCGAGTGTAGTGCAGTTGTGTTGCTAATAATATCTAAATCAAGCTTGTATCCCCATTTAAAAATAGAAACTAACTAGCCTAACTAACTATCCGCAAATGGTGCAAGCCTCCCACGATCACCATAACGGTCGAAGAGTTCATGCACTCGGTTGGACCAAGTCCTATTCGAATACACCTGCAAAACAAGTTCAAAAATGATGGAAACAATTGTTAGTGTTAGGATAATAATGAGGACCCTGGTTCCTTAGTCCTGCAACATCTTCTGAGGATCCTTAATTCAAACTGAACTGAGGATCCGTGATCCAAGCTGCATTTGAGGATCCGTGATCCATATGCTGTGAAATTCTATCCCTAACAATTGCCCCCAAACATGACTAGTTGATATCCAATTTGATAGTCATGTATCAATTTAATTCGGACTAGCCGTTACTAGCGGATATAGCCGTTGCGATGCTGACATCAGCGATAAGACTTCCTGCAACAATCATCACTATAAATAGGGTTAGAGATAAGGATGAAAATTGCATTTAAATTCGAGACCCTTCCCCTTTAAATCCTCATTCGAAGATTTCATCAGGTATCTCTTCTTTCCTTCTCTCTAAATTTTCTTCTTTCCGGTACCCTGTTCTTCGATTAATCCATGGCAAAGATGAATCTTAGATCCTCCCCTGCTAAGGATCCCAAAAAATAGAGCCCTCCTAAGAGTCAGGGCATAACTAAATATCCTTCAATGGAACTCTGTCGTTTCACCGATCCTGAGATTGATCGGTTACGTCATTGTTTTCCGGAAGGAACCATTTTTAGACCCTTTGACTCTTCCATGAAGAGTGATTGCATTTGTGATGTCTGGATTACCTTTCTTGCAAGCCCTTTCCAGATTGGCTTCACATATCCTTTCCCTTTCTTAACCCAAAGCTTTTTCACACTCACCGGTTTGTGTTACAACCAAGCCATGCCGATGGTGTGGAGAGACTTGTACATGCTTGAACATATTGTTGAACAAGAAGGGATTGATATAGGCTTATCTGAGTTGAGCCAGTTGTATAATCTTGTTAGCCATGGTTCTCATCGTTTTCTTTTCAAGCATAAACCCGGACAAGCTCATCCAATTCTGAAAACCACTAAGAATGACTCCAACTGGAGGAATCAGTTCTTCTTTGTAAGGAGGGACTCCATCCCAAATGGGAGTCACCTTCCCAAGAAGTGGATCACCCAGGGTAGGATATGGGATCCTTGGACCAGGACCATGGTAGGATTCTTCTTTTCTGTTCAGGATAACTGATCCTTCTTTTTGTTGTGCAGCTATCTCATTCTCTAGCATCCAAGAATCTCCTGTCACAAGAGAGAGAATTGCTGCTTTCTGGAAGCTTGATCCTGCCATAAGAACATTTCAAGCCCAAGCAAAGGATTCTCAAGAAATCTCCTCCGGTTCCTACACAATGTCGAGTAAGTATCCATATTTATGTGTAAATAAGTGTTTAAATGAGTATAAGATATGAATACTTATCTGTGAATTATATTTGAAGGCACTGCCAAATCTTGCAAGACTGCTTCAAGGTTCAGTGTGGGTGACATCCAGGAATATGCATCCCCTAGGTCTCTTAAGAAGGAGCTGGCTGCAAGCCAAAGCGTCCCTGAGACCAAAGGAGTTAGCACCAGGGGTAAAGGAACCAAAAGGAAGAAGCCTGCTGAACCCGCTGAAGGCCTGCCTCTGATGGAACACCAGGTTCAAGAATATGTCTCTGAGGTAAGGATTTCATATCCTGAAATTTGCCTTTCTTTTGAGGATATAGGATCCTGAATACGGAATTCTTTTATCGTAGAAATTCAATGAAGTCCAGATCCTCAATGACCAACATGTGGCTGAAGCTGAACAAAAGAGGCTTGACCTCCAGGCCATTGCAGTTGCCAAAGATAAAAAGATCTCCCAGCTGGAAAAAGAGAACAAGGCATTGTAAAAGGAGTTGCTTGTAGCTGAAATGACAGCCCAAAAGGAGAGGATAGAGGTCATGGAAGGGGCCAAACACTCTCCTGCTGAAGATTAAACTCCAGATGGCTAAGGAGGCTGCTGATCCTGCCTTTGATAGGTCTGAGTGGGATCTGGAGGGATGGACCAAGAGGCTGGCTGAACTCGGAGATGATGAAGAGCCTGAGGAGGTGCTGGCACTTGAAGCATGTAGCAGTGGAGTTAAGGATCCTGAGGATGCAGCGGCTGGAGGCAGTGGTCAAGGTGGTGAAAAGAAGGTTGAGGAGGCAGCGAAGGTGTGAGCTGCATAAATGGGTGATGATAGAAAATTCTAGACGTGGCCAGAGCCCATTTTTTATGGTTTAATAGTTTTTTTGGTGATGTTTTGAACAATGGTCTGTAGTAACTTGAACAATAGTCTTAGGGTTTAAGGATCACTGATCCTTTGGACAATAGGGGGTAGCAAAGGTGGATAAGTCCTTCTGTTTGTGGAGGATTCAGCCTTTGATGCCCTTCATCTTTTGATTTCCTACACTCAATGAACCTTATGAATATGGACACCCTTTGCCTACCCAAACGGACGGGCCACGTATTGCTGGTAGATGTTTGGGTAGGAAATTTTGACAACCTTTAAAGGGTTAACTATGATAAATAAATAAAACTTTAAACTTTTGGCTATCTTGGTGTTGTTCATTTTGTGTATATTTACTTATCAATTGTTATTGCATAGTTTCAGAATTTACAAGTATAAAAATCAGTTTATGTCAAAGAATTTAGGATATGATCAAGGATCAAATATCCTTTAATCAAAAAGTTTGAAAAATGAAATGATTTAGGATCATATATTATGTTGTCAAAGAATAAGGGTATGATTGATAAACCAAGGATAAAGTTAAAATAAATAAGGATCATACCAGAGAATCCAAGTTAGGATCCTATATCCTTAATACTTACAACTATGACAATCAAAAGATAAAACCTTGTAGAAAGTTAGGATCCTCAATCCTTAACTGTTCAGCTCTAGAAACCTGAAATAGGATATAACTTGGGACTAAGCCAATTGTAAAAGAAGATGTTAGTAACTGGGGACAAGCCCAATAAACTGGGGACAAGCCCAAAGGATCTTGTGTAAACTGGAGTATGGCCCATACTGGCGACTATCCAAACTTAGTGACATGAAAATGCCAAAACCTTAGCTAACGTGAAAACGTTAGAAACCTAAGGAACGGATGTATGGTACGTCTACCATTATACTTAGGATCCTAAATACAACTAGTACAATGAAATTGTCAGCCCGTAAAGCGGGTACTGGTCCCATTGCCTTTAACTGCACTAGGATAATCGTGCGCAACTGGCGAAGGTGTAAGAACCTGATTCGTAGGAGGTAATAGATACATTAAACTGGGGACAAGCCCAAAAACTGGGCACAAGCCCAAAAACTGGGGATAAACCCAAAGACTTAGGAGATTTCAGTGGATACTTGATCCTTTGTCAAAGATGTGCCAACTGCTGCAAAACTCAGAATTTAGTGAAAAAGGATAAAGGATGCTAGATCCTTCTCCTTGTAATCAAGTAAATTAAAGGATTAGATAAATAAAAAGAATCAAATCATTACCAGGATGAGGATTATAAATCCTCTAAGGATCCTTAATGTGTATTAGATATGAGAATGACCAAGGATCCTGGATCCTTCTTACATGAAGTATTTCTTTAAATGGACAGCATTCCAAGCTCTTGGTAATAGATCACCTTCCATTGTTAGTAAACGGTATGCCCCCTTTCCTGCCTCAGCTTCAATCAGATAGGGGCCTTCCCATTTTGGTGCCAACTTGCCATCAGCAGGATTTGTGGTATTCTGGAATGCTTTCCTTAACACCATGTCACCAACTTGAAATTTTCTGATCCTGACATTTTTGTTGTAAGCCCCAACCATTCTTTGTTGATAGCTAGCCAATCTTATCCTTGCTAAATCTCCGATTTCTTCTATGGTATCCAAATCTTGAACCAAGTTTTCAGCATTCCCTTCAGGATCACGGATGCTTGTTCTTGCAGTAGGAACTACCATCTCTGTAGGGATCATCGATTCAGCTCCAAACACTAAAGAAAATGGAGTTTGACCAGTAGCATTCTTGGGAGTTGTTCTATTAGCCCATAACACATAAGGTAGCTCTTCTGCCCATTTTCCTTTCTTGGATCCAAGCTTCTTTTTCAAGCTATTGATGATAATCTTGTTAGATGATTCTGCTTGACCATTAGCTTGTGGGTGGACTGGTGTTGATGTTATCATCTTAATCCCCCAACTGTCACAAAAGTTAGTAGTTTTACTCCCAATAAATTGGGATCCATTATCACAAACAATTTCAGAAGGAATACCAAATATGCTAATAATGTTTCTTTTAATAAAGGATATAACTTCCTTTTCTCTGACTTGTGCAAAGGCTTCAGCTTCTATCCATTTGGAAAAGTAGTCAGTCATAGCAAGCATAAACACTTTTCCTCCTGGTGCTTTGGGAAGTTTGCCAACTATATCCATTCCCCATCTCATGAATGGCCAGGAAGAGGATATAGGATGAAGGAGCTCCGCTTGTTGATGAAGGATATTGCTATGTCTTTGGCTAGCATCACATTTCTTTGCATAATCCACAGCATCCTTCTTTATGGTAGGCCAATAATATCCTGTTCTGAGGATCCTTGAGAACAGTGCTCTGCCCCCAGTGTGGTTTCCAAAATCTCCTTCATGAAAATCCTTCAGGACTTCTTGGATTTCTGGATCCTCGATGCACCTTAAATATGGACCTGCAAGAGATCGTTTATATAATATGTTATTTAGTATTGTAAATTGAGATACATTGACTTTGAAAGCTCGAGGATTTTCTCCATTAGGGATCTCTCCATGTTGTATATATCTCATGATTGGGAGGATCCAGGATCCTGAACTTGATTGTGCATCATCACTAGGTATAATTGCAGAATCCTCCACTATCTCCATAGTTGTGTGATCCTCAATAGCAGGAGCTAATATATGGATGATGGGAATTTTAATATCCTCTAGAATCTTCAATGATGATCCAAGGTTGGATAAAGCATCAACTTCTGCATTCTCTTCCCTGGGTACCTGTGTCAAACTAAAAGAAGCAAAAGAGTCTGTAATTTTCTTGACTATCTCTAGATTTGATTAGTCTTTCACCTTTAACAACATAAGAACCATTAAAGTGGTTAGTGATTAATAATGAATCTACATGTACCTCAAGATACCTGATCCTCATGTGCTTAGCAATTTGCAAACCAGCTATTAAGGCTTCATACTCAGCCTCATTATTAGTACTTTGAAACTCACAAGCAATTGAGTGGGGTATTATGTCCCCCTGTGGCTATTTTAGTAGTATTCCTAGTCCAGTTCCTTTGACATTTGAAGCCCCATCTGTGAAGAGTATCCAAGGATCCTTAGTCTCTTCAAGCTGTTGAACTTCCAATTCAGCTTCCCTTTGTAGATCACTACTGAAATCAGCCACAAAGTCAGCTAAGGCTTGGGATTTAATGTCAGTTCTTGGTTCATATCTGATATCATAAGCACTAAGCTTGACTGCCCACTTTGCCATCCTTCCTGACATTTCAGGTTTCCTAAGAACATTCTTGATTGGAAAGTTAGTCTTAACAATAATAGGATGTGTCTCAAAATAATGGCGTAATTTAGTAGATGCCATGATTAAAGCAAGGATAAGTTTTTCTAAATGAGAATACCTGGATTCAGCATCAAGTAAACTTTTACTTACATAATACACAGGATGTTGGGTACCTTCATGATCCTTTACAAGGACTACACTTACTGCCTTAGAAGAAACTGCCAAGTATAAGGATAATATATCCCCCTTTTCCGGTTTCATTAAGGCTGGAGCCGAGGATAGGTAATCCTTAAGGGCCTTGAGAGCATTCTCATGCTTTTCACTCCACTCAAATTTCTTGTTCTTTCTCAGAATGTCATAGAATTCCTTACATTTCTCTGATAACTTTGAGATGAACCTGTTCAAGGCTGCGATCCTTCTTGTCAATCTTTGCACATCCTTGGCATTGGCAGGAGACTTGATGTTCACAATCGCCTTGATTTGTTCTGGACTTGCCTCTATCCCTCTTTTTGTCACCATATAACCTAGGAACTTGCCAGCTTTTACACCAAAGTGGCACTTGGAAGGATTCAATTTCATATTGAATTTATCAAGTATATCAAATGCTTCTTCCAAATCTCAAAGGTGATCCTCAGCTCTCTTGGACTTAACCACCATGTCATCAATATAGACTTCCATTGTGTGTCCAATTTGTTCTTTAAACATCATATTAACCAGCCTTTGGTATGTAGCACCTGCATTTCTTAGTCCAAAGGGCATAGCAATATAACAATAGATACCAGTAGGGGTCATAAAGGCTGTATCCTCTTGATCAGATGGTTACAACTGAATTTGTTAAAATCCAGATAAAGCATCCATAAAAGTTAACAATTCATGACCCGCTGTAGCATCCACCATGGAGTCAATGTGGGGTAATAGGAAAGGATCCTTGGGACATGCCTTATTTAAATCAGTGAAATCGACATATACCCTCCACTTTCCATTTTCTTTTGAACAACAACCACATTGGCTAACCATCTTGGATACTTAACCTCTCTAATCATACCTACTCTGAGCAGTTTATCTACCTCATCCTGGATGATGGCATTCCTTTCAGGTGCAAACTTTCTCCTCTTTTGATGTATGGGTTTGAATGACCTGTCAATGCCAAGTTTATGAGTAATAATATCTTTAGAAATACCTGTCATGTCCTCATGCTTCCAGGCAAAGGTAGCTTTTCTCCTCTTTAGGAAGGATACTAGATCCTGTTCAATGTTATCGAGGATCCCGGATCCTATAAAAACTTTGGATTCAGGATCCTGAGGATCCATCAGGATATCTTTCACATCTTGTTCTCTTGCCTCTAGAACATCTCTTGGAGGATACTTTAATTGCTATTGCTCCCTAGGTGTTGAGGCTGGCTTCATGGATGAAGTGCAACAATTTTTGGCTTCTTGTAGGTCACTTTCTATCTTCACTACACCCCCAATGGAGTAGGGAGTTTCACACAATGATGATATGTAGATGGAACTGCTTTCATATCATGTATCCATCGCCTGCCAAGGATAACATTGCAATAGGATAAGAAATCTATGACACAAATTTTTTGAAAAGAATTAACTCCTTCTATGTAAATGGGAAGTTTAATGTCCCCCAATTTGTTCTTGGTTTCTCCACTGAATCCTACAAGAACCGATGATCTTGGGATAATTTCTGATTCAGGGATGTTCATCTTTTTGAGGACATCAAGTTGAATGATGTTCACTGAGCTTCCTCCATCTATGAGAATCCTGCGAACAAAATGGTTAGAAATAAACAATGTAATAACAAGACCATCATGATGAGGATCCTGAATATCTACGCAGTCGTCCTCATCAAAGGATATGACTTTATCCTGTGTAAGGATTGAGGTTCGAATGGGTCTGTCCCCATTTCCATCTTTGTCTCTTTAGAATGCCTCTTGGCTGCTGAAAAGGAAGTGCCACATATATCTGATCCACCGAAAATGAAGTTGATAATCTGGGCATCAGCTGGAGGAGCAGGAGCCCTTTCTGGAGTCTTTTCAGGATCCTAGATCCTTGACTTTTTTCTTTCAAATAGCTCCTTCAAATGTCCTTTGCTTAACAAGTAAGCAATCTCTTTCTTGAGTGCTATGCATTCATCAGTGAGATGACCGAAATCTTCATGATAAGCACACCATTTGGATTTATCCTTTGTAGCAGCTGGCTTATCATTCTTTCTGGGCCATCTGGCTTTTTCACCTAAATTCTGCATGGCAAGGATTAGTTCATTGTTCTCAACAGCAAAGCAATATTCAAAAATGGGTGGATAATCTTCATCATCCTCTTCTTGCTCCACAACATGCACATTTTGATTATCAGACTTGTTGTATGATTTAGATTTGTTGTTCCTGAAATAGGATCCTTGCTTTTCCTGTTTTGAGGATCCTGACAGTCTTTCTTGGATCCTTTTATCATCCTATAAACGGATGAATCTAAGGGCCCTGGTTCTTACTTCATCAAGATTCCTGCAAGGGGTCATGGCAAGATCATCATAGAATTGTGAATCCTTAGGTAAACCCATTTTGAAAGCTTCTACAACTGTAGCAATATCTAAATTAGGAATCTCTAAGGATTCTCTACTGAATTTGGTTATGTAATCTCTAAGTGATTCATTTTGACCTTGTGTTACCCTATATAGATCACTAGTTAATCGTTCAAATCTCCTACTACATGAAAATTGGGTATTAAACAAATTAACTAGATTAGCAAATGAAGTAATAGAGTAAGGGGGAAGACTTAGCAGCCGATATTCGTGGAGCATATTCCCTCAATATTCCGCACGTGCTTGGCCCTTGTGAACGTTATGGAGATCGTGGGAAGCCAACGTGATTAGCGGATAGTTAGTTAGCTCAGTTATTTCTAATTTTAAATAGGGGATAACAAGCTTGAGTTAGAACACTTGGCTAATTTAGCAAAAACACACACTCTCGAACAGCTCTCGACAGTTTACTTGGCGATTTCGTACACTTCAACACTTTTGCACACTAGTGATCCTTGTAACAAGCTTGTTATCATCCCGACTTGTAACAACATTTTGTTTAATCTTAGTTGGTGATCGGTAGTTTCCATCACCCGAGGTTTTTTATGCCGGAGATCAACTCTTGATCAAGTGCTTTTTCCTCGTATAAATCCTTGTGTCACCTCTTTATTTGATTTGCAAGTTGTTCATACAATTGTTCATAGATTCAAGCATCACATCTCACAACAAAAGATTTGGTTGCATTATCCTTGCTTGATTTTTGACCAAAACAGTTTGGCGCCCACAGTGGGGCAATTGGTGCTTCATTCCTAAGAAGTTGTTGTTTTTGTGATCATTTCGGTTCATTACAACCAAGCAGATGGCTTCCTCAGCGAAGAACACTTCAAGTTCAATGCCGGCAATCAGTTCTTCACAGGGAGTTCCACCTTTGCCTCCACCACCTTCTGGATCCCAGAAGAATGCTGAAAATGCTGCAATGAGACAAAGCCCCATTTTTCCAAAACCACCAACTTCTTCTGTTTCTTCTAATCCTACTACTAGTGATCTTTTTACTTTGATTTTGCAGATGAGGAATCACATACAAGAGCAGGACAAAACCAACGAAAGGATCCTCCAGGAAATCGGTGACATCAAGAAACAGAAGAGATCAGGGGAGGATTACTCTCCTCTGATACCGAGGTCACTGGATTTCGACACTCCAGCTACGACTGCCCAGCGATCTGCAGCTCCGGATATCCAGTATCAGGCTTTTGGGTCTCACTTCCAGCCTTCAGGATCCTGTTTTCAGCCTTCGGGATCCTCTTTCTAGCATCAGGGATCCTTCGTCAGTTCAGGAGGATATATGGGGACGCACGCGGATCAAGGATCCTCACAGGTCCAAGGATCCTCACAGGTTCAAGGATCCTCTCAGGTTCAAGGATCCTCTCAGGTTCTAGGATCCTCTCAGGTTCTAGGATCCTCTCAGGTTCAAGGATCCTCTCAGGTCCAAGGATCCTCTCAGGTTCTAGGATCCTCTCAGGTTCAAGGATCCAACATCTTCCAGGATCAAGGATTCTTAAGAAGTGTACAACCCCCAAGCATAGATGTTCATCAAGGAGACTTCATTCCAATGCAGACCATTGCCTCTTCTGGTCCTTCAATCATACCGGAATCCCGTTAATATGGATTCATATATGCGATTCCAAACTTGAATCCTCTGGGAGGTAACACTTTCAACAATTCTTATAACACTAACCATGGCTCTATGCAGGATACACGTATCAATCAAGCTATGGCTAGGGAATTACAGAAGCTGAAGGATATGATATCCAACGTTCCAGGAGTGGTTAAGCCCATTCCTGAAATTGCAGATGGGAGCCATAGGATATCTCGTTTTGCACCACCTATTTGTGATGCTGAGATACCAAAAAGATTCCAGATACCAACTATGAAGTTGTATGATGGTTCAACGGATCCAGAAGAACATGTAGCTCAATATAGAGAAAGGATGGAGATCAACCCCATCCCAGAGAGCTTAAAAGAAGCATGTCTATGCAAGGGTTTCAGATCCACACTCACAGGATCTGCTCTTAAATGGCTGCTAAGTCTTCCCCCTTACTCTATTACTTCATTTGCTAATCTAGTTAATCTGTTTAATAGTCAATTCTCATGTAGCATAAAATTTGAACGTTTAACTAGTGATCTATATAGGGTAACACAAGGTCAAAATGAATCACTTAGAGATTACATCACTAAGTTTAGTAAAGAATCCTTAGATATCCCTAACCTGGATATAGCTACGGCTATGGAAGCCTTTAAAATGGGCTTGCTTAGGATTCATTATTCTATGATGATCTTGTCATGACCCCATGCAGGAATCTTGATGAAGTAAGAACCAGGGCCCTTAGATTCATCCGATTAGAGGATGATAAAAGGATCCAGGAAAGACTGGCAGGATCCTCGAAGCAGGAAAAACAAGGATCCTACTTCAAGAATAACAAGTTCAAGTCCTACAACAAGTCTGATAACCAGAATGTGCATGCAGTAGAACAAAAAGAGGATGATGAGGATTATCCTCCAATTTATGAGTACTGTTTTTCTGTTGATAACAATGAACTAATTCTTGCAATGCAGAATCTAGGTGAGAAAGCAAGGTGGCCAAGGAAAAGTGATAAACCAGCCGCAACAAAGGACAAGTCCAAGTGGTGTGCATATCATGAGGATTTCGGACATCTCACTGAAGAGTGTATTGCACTTAGAAAAGAAATTGGTTACTTGTTAAGCAAGGGGCACTTGAAGGAGCTTTTGGGAAGAAAGAAGTCAAGGACCCAGGATCCTGAGAGGATCCCAGAAAGAGCTCCTGCTCCTCCAGCAGATGCACAAGTTATAAACTTCATATCCGGTGGATCAGACATTTGTGGTGCTTCCTTTTCAGCAGCCAAAAGACATGCCAAGGAGACCAAGATGGATAATGGAGATAGACCCATCCGGACCTCTACTGTTACGCAGGAGAAAGTTATAACTTTTGATGAGGATGATCGTGTTGATGTGCAGGATCCTCATCATGATGGTCTTGTTATTACTTTGTTTATATCTAACCACTTTGTTCGCAGGATCCTGATAGATGGAGGAAGCTCAGTAAACATCATTCAGCTTGATGTCCTCAATAAGATGAACATTCCTGAATCGGATATTGTACCAAGATCCTCAGTTCTTGTGGGATTAAGTGGAGAAACCAAGAATACATTGGGGGACATCAAACTCCCCATCTATATTGAAGGACTTCATTCTTATAAAAAATTATGTGTTATAGATTGCTTATCTTGCTGTAATGTTATCCTTGGCAGGCCATGGATACATGACATGAAGGCAGTCCCATCTACCTATCATCAATGCGTGAAGCTTCCTAGTCCATGGGGAGTGGTGAAAATTGAGAGTGATCAACAAGAAGCTAAGAATTGCTACACGTCATCAATGAAGCCAGCATCAAGACCAAGGGAGCAATAGCAATTAAAGTATCCTCCAAGAGATGTCTTGGAGGCAAGAGAACAGGATGTGAAAGAAATCCTTATGGATCCTCATGATCCTGAATCCAAAGTCTTCATAGGATCAGGGATCCTGAACAACATTGAACAGGATCTAGCATCCTTCCTCAAAAGGAGAAAAACTACCTTTGCCTGGAAGCATGAGGACATGACAGGTATATCTAAAGATATAATTACTCATAAACCTGGCATTGACAGGTCACTCAAGCTAATTCATCAAAAGAGGAGGAAGTTTGCACTTGAAAGGAATGCTATTATCCAGGAAGAAGTAGATAAACTACTCCGGGCAGGTATGATAAGAGAGGTTAAGTATCCAAGGTGGTTAGCCGATGTGGTTGTTGTTCAAAAGAAAAATGGAAAGTGGAGGGTATGTGTCGATTTCACTGATTTAAACAAGGCATGTCCCAAGGATCCTTTCCCATTACCCCACATTGACTCCATGGTGGATGCTACCGCGGGTCATGAGTTGTTGACTTTTATGGATGCTTCATCTGGATTTCAACAAATTCAGATGGAACCATCTGATCAAGAGGATACAGCCTTTATGACCCCAAATGGTATATATTGTTATATTGCTATGCCATTTGGACTAAGGAATGCAGGTGCTACTTATCAAAGGCTAGTCAATATGATGTTCAAGGAACAAATTGGACACACTTTGGAAGTCTATATAGATGACATGGTGGTTAAGTCCAAGAAAGCTGAGGATCACCTTAGAGACTTGAACTTATTCATATCCAAGTCATCAGAAAAATGCAAGGAATTCTATGACATTTTGAGAAAGAACAAGAAATTTGAATGGACTGAAAAGCATGAAAATGCTCTCAAAGATCTTAAGCATTACCTATCCTCAGCTCCTGCCTTGATGAAACCAGAAAAAGGGGATATATTATCCTTATATCTGGCGGTATCCTCTAAAGCAGTAAGTGCAGTCCTTGTTAAGGATCACGAAGGTACACAACATCCTGTTTATTATGTAAGTAAGAGTTTGCTTGATGCTGAATCCAGGTATTCACATTTAGAAAAACTTATCCTTGCATTAATTATGGCATCTACTAAATTAAGACATTATTTTGAAACTCATGCCATTATTGTTAAGACTAATTTTCCAATTAAGAATGTTCTCAGGAAACCGGAAATGTCAGGAAGGATGGCTAAATGGGCAGTGAAGCTTAGTGCTTATGATATAAGATATGAACCTAGAACTGCCATTAAATCCCAAGCCTTAGCTGACTTTGTGGTAGATTTCAGTAGTGACTTGCAAAAGGAAGTTGAGTTAGAAGTCCAACAGCTTGAAGAAACTAAGGATCCTTGGATACTCTTCACTGATGGAGCCTCTAATGTCAAAGGAAGAGGACTTGGAATACTACTAAAATCTCCACAAGGGGGACATAATACCCCACTCCATAGCTTGTGAGTTTCAAACTACTAATAATGAGGCTGAATATGAGGCCTTGATAGCTGGTTTGCAAATTGCCAAGCATATGAGGATCAGGTATCTTGAGGTACATGTAGATCATGGATCCTCCCAATCAAAAGATATATCCAACATGGAGAGATTCCTACAGGAGAAAACCCCAGGGTTTTCAAAATTAAGGTATCTCAGTTTACAATATTGAATAACATGCTATATAAACGATCTCTTGCAGGACCATATCTAAGATGCATTGAGGATCCTGAAATCCAAGAAGTCCTAAAGGATTTTCATGAAGGAGATGGTGGAAACCACACAGGGGGCAGGGCATTATTCTCAAGGATCCTGAGGATAGGATACTATTGGCCTACTATGAAGAAGGGTTGTGGATTATGCCAGAAAGTGTGATCCTTGTCAGAGACATAGTAATATCCTTCACCAACCAGCAGAGCTCTTACATCCTATATCCTATTCTTTTCCATTTATGAAATGGGGAATGGATATAGTTGGTAAACTTCCCAAGGCACCTGGTGGAAAAGTATTCATGCTTGCTATGACTGATTACTTCTCCAAGTGGATAGCGGCTGAAGCCTTTGCTCAAGTCAGAGAAAAGGAAGTGATATCCTTTATTAAAAGAAACATTATTACTAGATTTGGTATTCCTTCTGAAATTGTTTGTGATAATGGATCCCAATTTATTGGGAGTAGAACTACTAACTTTTGTGACAGTTGGGGGATTAAGATGATAACATCAACACCAGTCCACCCACAAGCTAATGGTCAGGCAGAATCATCCAACAAGATCATCATCAACAATTTGAAGAAGAAGCTTGGATCCAAGAAAGGAAAGTGGGCAGAAGAACTACCTTATGTACTATGGGCTGATAGGACAACTCCTAAGAATGCTATTGGCCAAACTCCATTTTCTTTGGTATTTGGAGCAGAATCAGTGATCCCTACAGAAATGGTGGTTCCTACTGCAAGAACAAGCATCCGTGATCCTGAAAAGAATGCTGAAAACATGATTCAAGACTTGGATACTATAGAAGAACTCAGGGATTTGGCAAGGATAAGGATGGCTAGTTATCAACAAAGGATGGCTAGAGCCTATAATAAGAATGTCAGGATCAGGAAGTTCCAAGTTGGTGATATGGTATTAAGGAAAGCATTTCAGAATCCCACAAATCCTGCTGATGGAAAATTGGCACCAAAGTGGGAAGGCCCCTACCTGATTGAAGCTGAGGCTGGAAAGGGGGCATATCGATTGCTAACAATGGAAGGTGATTTGCTACCAAGAGCTTGGAATGCTGTCCACCTGAAGAAATACTTCATGTAATAAGGATTCATGATCCTTAGCGATATTCATGATCCACATCCTTGAAGGATCCTTAGAGGATGGATAATCCTCATTTTGGTAATGATCTAATCTCAAACTATTTCATTCTTTAATTATCCTATATGCAAGGAAAAGGATCCTGGATCCTTTATCCTCCTTTCACTTGATTCTGAGTTTTGCAGAAGGTTCATGTATCCTTAATGATGGATTGAGTATCCACAGAAGTTTCCAGTTATTTGGGCTTGACCCCAGTTTTTGGGCTAGTCCCCAGTTGTTTGGGCCTGTCCCCAATATCGCCAGTAGCGCACGATGATCCTGGTACAGTTCATGGCAATGGGACCAGTACTCGCTTTAGGGGCTGACAATTTCATTGTACTGGCTGTATCCGGGATCCTACGTATAATGGTAGACGTACCATACATCCGTTCCTAAGGTTTCTAACGTTTTCACGTTAGCTAAGGTTTTGGCATTTTCATGTCACTAAGTTTGGATAGTCGCCAGTGAGGGCCATACTCCAGTTTACACAAGATCCTTTGGGCTTGTCCCCAGTTTTTTTTTTGGGCTTGTCCCCAGAATTGTTGGGCTTGTCCCCAGTTGCTAACTCTTCTCTTATATTGGCTTAGTCCCAAGTTATGTTCCATTTCAGGTTTTTGAACTCAAACAACCAAGGATCCTTGATCCTTACCTTTTACTAAGGTTTGTCTTTTGGTTATCCTTATTGTAAATGTTAAAGGTTTAGGATCCTAACTTGGATTCTCAGGTATGATCCTTAATTACTTTAATCTTGTTCATTATTTATGTAAGTGACCCTTAGCCTTTGACAACAGGATTTATGATCCTTAAACTATACTACTTTTTTGAATTTATCGATTGTAGGATATTTGATCCTTGATCATATCCTAAACATTTTTGACATGATTTATTAAACCTTTACTCTTTACTTATGAATTCAAAGAAAGTATATAACAACAGTTGAAAAATAAAGAATTCACAAGAATAACAACACAAGAAAAAACCAAAAGATTAAAGTTTTATTTATTCATCAAAAGTTAAACCCTTAAAGGTTGTCAAAATTGCTAACCCAAGTTTCTACCAGTAATACGTGGCCCGTCCACTTGGGTTGGCAAAGGGTGTCCATTGTTAACAGGTCTTAAAAGTGCAGGAAATAAAAGATGGCAGGATAACAAGTGGTTTCATCCCCCAAACAGAGGATCCCTCCACCACCTATTATCCTACCTATTGTTCAAAGGATCCATGATCCTCAACCCTAATAGCTATTGTTTAGTTATTACAAACCATCATTGTTTAAAACATCACAACCAAAAAACTTTCAAATCCTAAAAAATGGGCTCCGGCCACGTCTAGAAATATCCATCATCGCCCATTTCTGCAGCTCACACCTTGGCTGCATCACCACCAGCATCATCACCACCAGCTTGATCCTTCCCGCTGCCGCTTGCCTCAATCGCCAAGACCTCAGTTGCATCCTCCTTATCGTCTAGCTCAGCCAGCTTCTCCTTCCAGCCCTCTTTATCCCAAGTGGTCCTGTCGAAGTCAGGATCCTCAGCCTCCTGGGCCATTTGCAACTTGATCTTATACATGGTGATGGCAGCAGAGACTTTAGCATCCTCCAGCACATCATGCTTCTCATGATCAGCATTTATTTGGGCCATGACCACCTGCTGCTTTGCCAGAGCGAGATCCTTCTCAAGGCGAGAGATGGTTTGATCCTTGGCCAAGAAGATCTTTTGGAACTCCAGATGCTTCTGCTCAGCCTCTTCAACATAGGCATCAAAAAGCATTTTGATCTCGGCGAATTTTTGCAAAAAGACAAGGTAAAGTTTAGGATCCGTGATCCTCAAGTGGGCAGGATAATGGAGCAAAGTTGGTGATCCTTACATCAGCAAAGTATTCCTGAAACTGGTGGCGAATGAGGGGCAGACCTTCGAGATTTTCAGCTTCAGTGGCCTTCCTCTTCTTTCCCCCTTTGGAGGTGACAGGCTTGGGGACTACAGTACTTAGGCTAGCAGCAGTTTTCTTCTTCCCAGACCGGGGAGCCACAGTGCTGAGATCACTAACACTAAAGCGGGAGGCTGACCTTGAGGATTTTCCAGCGCCTACCAGTACAAAACAACAGATAAGTATTCTTGTTTTATTCACATTTAAACATTTAATTATATACAAACTAGGATACTTACTTGACATTGTGACTGAGCCCGAGGATACTTCTTGAGAATCCTTGGTGTTTGCTTGAAATGTTCTTATTGCAGGATCAAGATTCCGGAAAGCAGCAACCCTCTCTTTGGTTGCAGGAGATGAAATGATATGAGAAACATATATAGCTGCACAAAAGATACAAAAAGGGGTTATTGATCCTCAGCAGAAACAGGGTTATCCTATGATCCTTCTATAAGGATCCTCTATCCTACCGTGGGTAGCCCACTCTCTTGGTAGATCCTTCCCATCCGGGATGGAATCCCTACTAACGAAGAAGAATCGCTTCTTCCAATTGGTGTCATTCTTGGTGGTCTTCAGGATTAGGTGTGCCTCACCGGGTTTGTGTTTGAATAGAAAGCGGTGTGAACCATGGCTCACAAGGTTGTACAGTTTGGCCAATTCCGACATTCCCAAATCTATATCCTCCTGCTCAATGATTCTCTCAAAGGTATATAAAACCCTCCACATCATTGGCATAGCCTGGATATAGGATATGCCGGTAAGGGAGAATAAAGACTGGGTAAAAGCAGGGAAAGGATAGGAGTATCCTATCAGAAATGGGGTAGCCGGAAAAGCAACCCAAGTTGCAGAAACGAAGTCACTCAGAGCGGTAGGGTCGAAAGGTTTAAAGACAGCGTTCGCCGGAAAGCAATGACGAATCCTGTCGATCTCAGGATCAGTGAAGCAACAACGTTCCTTCGGAGAATCTTTGATGATCCCTTGGCTTTTCAAAGGACTATCTTTTTGGTGATCCTTGGCAGGGGATGATCTTAACTTCATCGTGATTCAAAGGTTTTAAAGAAGAGCAAAGTAAGAAGGAGAAGAGAGAAAGGGGAGAGAAGTACCTACTTGATCTTCGAATGAGGATTTAAAGGATGTAACGCACGAATTTAAATGCTTCCTAACCCTTATCTCTAACTTGAATTTATAATGATGATTCCGCAGGGATGTCGCTTCAATGACGTATGATCGGTAACGGCTAGTTCAATCCTAACGGCTATATATCCGTTAGTTAGTTGCTGTCACACCCCCAAAATCCACCTGCGGAGTACTACCGCTTGGAGGCGTGACTGACCAGGATCCAGCCACCAATCATATTGAACAAGCATATAAGTAGTTATAAAAATCCACCCAATACAATTGGTGTTCAAACAAAACATAGTTAAGTCGCAAGCGGAAGCATAAGTCTTAAATCAAAACATAAGTTTAATTGTTTCATAGTTTAACATGGCACACAGTCGTCCATGTCCCACAACGATCCTCCTCCATGCAAGCTCCAGCTTAAGAACCTAAGGACCTGCAAAGCATGTAGTAACGAGTCAACAACTAGTTGAGTGAGTTCACGGTTGGGTGTTCGTTTTTAAGTTATTTCGAAAACAGTTCCTTTAGCTGGCATCCTGCCGTGGGGGTTACCCCATAGTTAAAAACGTGACTTGTTTATTCCCGGTTACTCTGGCTATCCAGCCGTGGGGGCTACCCCGTGTTAGTTATCTGGCATTTCGGCCGTGGGGGCTACCCCATGTATACACTAGACTCGTTACCATATCGACTGCTGACTGTAGTCATGTTTAAGTGCCCTGAAACTGTCAATGTCTATCATCATTGACGTGCCCCAGATCCATTAGTTCACGCCCGTCCTCTGCGGCACGGTGTGAGGTTTGTCAGACCTAAATAGCGCTATCTAACTAATGACCCGCTCGCCATTGGCCCGGCGATTAAGTCGATATAAAAAGGAGGGACTTCGTGATAGAGTTTTGGTCTAGTACGAGTTATCTGTCCGTGAGGACGAGGAATTACATTCCTGAACCTTTGCTGTCCTACCCAAGGAGGACGAGGAACCCAGTTCCTTAACCCCAATTCCCGACCCCTGGGAATCCCATGCTTTGTAGAGGGTGTGAACTCACCTTGGTTTGCTCGGTAGAAAACACAGAAAAGTCAAACAAGCAACGTTGAGGCTACTCACGTCCTATCATAGTTGTATCATACAATCAGGTTCGTATTTCAAGTAGTGCACGTATGGCATACACGTTTAATCATGGCAGTTCATCGACATTCACATTCAACAGTAATATATCAGGTCTGCATACTAGGCCCAAGAGTCCGGCCCAATCAAATAAGCCCATAATTAAACAAGTCCAACAGTGTGTACCCGCATATGATCCCGAGTCGCAACTAGGCGTTTGCGACTCGCAACCGGAGTCGCAACCATGGTTTCGGTCCATGCTGTTTTGGTTACGAGTCGCAACTGGACTCGCAACCGTGGTTCCGAGTCACCAAGTTTGGTGTGCTGATCATATGTGGTTTCGAGTCGCAACCGGGTGCTTGCGACTCGCAACCGGTGTCGCAACTGGGCGGTTTCGACTCATCATGCCATGGTTTCGAGTCGCAACTGATGGTTTCGAGTGGACATAAGCTGATTCGGAACAGTGTACTATCCAATAAGGTTTTGTTATCATGCAGCCATTTGTACTATCCACTTAAACCTGTTTTCTTGTCTAGCAAATTACCATTTTGGATCAAACACATCAGATTTCAAATATTCAACATGTTCATATGATATTCATCAAGTTCTTCATACATTCATCCTGTTCATCATCATTCAAATATTCAAGTAACTCATCTTCATTCATATGAACCTAAGTCTAACAAGAATCATGAACAACTTATCAACAAATCACCCTAGTTGGCAAGCTTTCGGTTCTTAACACAAGAATACACAATCCGATTTATATGAACATCAACAACTAGTGTTTTAGACTACATTTAATCACAAAACATTATGAGTTCATTATGCCACATATCCGAAATCAAGCATATGCATCCTAGATGAACAACAACAATCTTGACAAGCAAACATGGTATCAATTATTATCATCATCCGAAAATCATACATCATTATCAACCCAAAACACAATGCACATCCGGTTCACAAACATCATCAAGCATACACTACACTAGTTAAGTTCTATCATTCATACTATTATTAAACAACAACAAACATCATAATTTCACTAACCGGTTCAAGTGTGGGTTCAAAGGTGTGAGTGAAGCTTCCAACCGGTGTGTGTGAGAGACGATCCGAGAGCTTCTTACGGTTGTTGATTGGATCCGAGAATGAAGGAGGAGAAGTATGGTGCTTGGTGTCTAGGGTTTTAGTGAGAGAGTGGAGAGTATGTGTGTCCAAGGAAATGGCAAAGATAGCTAGGTGCATAACATATATACTAGTTTCATGTGGTGCACCCTAATGGGTTTCGAAATAGGCTAGATGTGTATGTGTGGCCCAACCGGCCCATGAGTGGCGTGATGTTTACTCGAGACCACATGGTCTCGAGTCGGGTCCTTGTTGTTTCGGTTCCTAGACATACTCGCATACATACGATCACAAACATAGCCATATATGTTCACATAAATAACACATAATCACATAAAGGTTCATTTGTCATTAATCACATAAGTTATCTAGCCACACGTTTAAGCATACATGAAAGGTTCTAAATTTCGAGTTGTCACATCATCCCCAAGTTGAAAGAAATTTCGTCCCGAAATTTGGTAGGCACTCACTGAGGAAGCTAGTTAAGTTGTTTGGTTTTCCTGGGGTGTCACATCCACCCCCCGTTGATCTGGAATTTCGTCCCGAAATTCCGTAGCTTCGGCCTCAGTAGTGGGTGTACTGTTTGCGAACAGTTGGGGATATTTTTGTTTCATCTGATCTTCACGCTCCCAGGTGAACTCTGGGCCGCGACGTGAGTTCCAACGAACTCGAACGAGAGGTATCCTAGTGCTCTTGAGGACCTTAACATCCCGGTCCGTGATCTCGACTGGTTTCTCGACGAATCGTAACTGCTCGTCGATAGTGAGTTCCTTCAAAGGAACTACGTGGGTCTCATCTGATGGACACTTCTTCAGATTCGACACGTGGAAAACGTTGTGAACTGCACCGAGTTCTGCTGGTAAGTTAAGTCTGTAGGCCACCCTGCCTATTTTCTCAATGACCTCGAAAGGTCCGACGTATCGTGGGTTGAGTTTGCCGCGTTTACCAAAACGAACCACACCCTTCCAGGGTGAAACTTTGAGTAGTACTCGCTCCCCAACCTGGAGCTCAAGTGGTTTCCTGCCCATGTCGGCGTAAACTTTCTGACGTTCACGAGCGGCTGTCATGCGTTTTCGTATCTGAGCGATTTGCTCGGTTGTATCTACCACATATTCTGGACCAGTGATCTGACTATCTCCCACCTCTGCCCAGCAAAGAGGAGACCGGCATTTACGTCCGTACAATGCCTCAAACGGAGCAGCTCCAATGCTGGTGTGGTAGCTGTTATTGTACGAGAATTCCACAAGTGGCAGATGCTTTTCCCAGCGGTTGCCAAAGTCGATTACACATGCACGAAGCATGTCTTCTAAGGTTTGAATAGTGCGCTCGGACTGCCCGTCCGTCTGAGGATGGTACGCTGTGCTCATGTCTAGTCGTGAGCCGAAGGATTTGTGCATTGCTTGCCACAGCTCTGAAGTAAAACGTGCATCTCGATCCGAGATGATAGAGGTGGGCACCCCGTGCCTCGAAACGATTTCTTTGATGTAGATTTCTGCAAGAGTGGAGAACTTATCCGTTTCCTTAATGGCCAGGAAGTGTGCAGATTTCGTGAGTCGATCCACGATCACCCAAATAGTATCGTTCCCGCGCTGGGATCTAGGTAGGCCAGTAACAAAATCCATGGAAATTTGCTCCCATTTCCATTGAGGTATCTCTGGTTGTTGGAGCAGGCCTGATGGTTTCTGGTATTCCGACTTGACCCTTGCACAAGTCAAACACTTGCTGACGTAGGTCGCTATGTGGGCCTTCATGCTAGGCCACCAGTACGTAGTCTTGATGTCGTGGTACATTTTATCCGATCCAGGATGTACCGAGTAGCGAGACTTGTGTGCTTCGTCCATCACAAGCTCTCGTAGGTTGCCATAAAGTGGGACCCAAACGTGTCCCGTTACGTAGTAAGCACCGTCTTCCTTCTGTTCTAATCGTTGCCTCGATCCGCGTAGGGCTTCGGCCCTGACGTTTTCCGGTTTCAGCGCTTCTATCTGAGCTGCTCGTATCTGGGAGGGAAGACTAGAATGGATCGTGAGTTGTAAAGCTCGCACGCGCTTAGGCGCAGTGTCCTTCCGACTGAGGGCGTCAGCCACAACATTGGCTTTGCCCGGGTGATATCTGATTGCGCACTCGTAGTCATTCAGAAGTTCGACCCACCGTCGTTGTCGCATATTCAGTTCCTTCTGCTTGAAGATGTGCTCGAGGCTCCTGTGGTCGGTGTAGATGGCGCACTTGGTACCATACAGGTAATGCCGCCACAACTTAAGTGCAAAAACAACAGCTCCCAGCTCTAAATCGTGCGTCGTGTAGTTCTTTTCATGAACTTTAAGTTGGCGTGAGGCGTAAGCTATAACCTTGTCTCGTTGCATCAACACGCAACCAAGACCCTGAATTGACGCGTCGCAGTAGACCACAAAGTCGTCTGTGCCTTCCGGCAAGGAAAGGATAGGTGCGCTACAAAGTCTATCCTTTAGGTGCTGAAATGCCAGCTCCTGTGCGTTTCCCCAGTGATAAACAACGCCCTTCTGCGTTAGTGACGTGAGAGGCTGTGCAATCTTAGAAAAATCCTTTATGAATCTCCGGTAGTATCCCGCCAAACCCAAGAATTGGCGAATCTCCTTTGGTGTACGAGGTGCAGGCCAGTTCTTAATCGAGTCTACCTTGGATGGATCAACGTGAATCCCATCCTTGTTTACCACGTGGCCTAGGAAATGGACTTCTCGAAGCCAGAAGTCGCATTTCGAGAACTTTGCATAAAGCCGTTCTGTTCGAAGGAGTTCCAGAATAAGTCGCAGATGCTGCTCATGTTCCTCCCGACTCTTGGAATAGATCAGGATGTCGTCGATGAAGACTATAACGAACTTGTCCAGGTAAGGCTTGCACACTCGGTTCATCAAGTCCATGAAAACCGCGGGTGCGTTTGTCATCCCAAAAGGCATGACCAAAAACTCATAGTGCCCGTATCGAGTTCTGAAAGCTGTTTTGGAGACGTCCTCTTCCCGGACTCTCAGTTGGTGATAACCCGATCTCAAATCAATCTTCGAATAGTAGCTCGACCCTTGCAGCTGGTCGAACAAGTCGTCGATACGCGGTAGAGGATAACGATTCTTCACCGTTACCTTGTTGAGTTCTCGGTAGTCGATGCACATTCTGAAAGTACCGTCTTTCTTCTTCACAAATAATACTGGAGCTCCCCAGGGCGATGAGCTAGGACGAATAAAACCCTTATCCAGGAGCTCTTGTAGTTGCGCGGAGAGTTCTTTCAACTCTGATGGAGCTAAACGATAAGGTGCACGAGCGATAGGTGCAGCTCCAGGAGCTAGTTCAATCTGAAACTCGACTTGGCGATGAGGCGGGAGACCAGGTAATTCCTCAGGAAATACCTCTGGGTAATCGCGTACAACTGGGAAATCTTCTATCTTCTTCTCTTTCTCCGTGGTGTCAGTAATAAGAGCCAAAATAGCAGTGTGACCCTTTCGCAAGTACTTTTGGGCCTTAAGGAGAGAAATGACGTTCTCAACAGCACTCCTCTTGTCGCCATGAATCATGAGAGGTTCACCATCGGGACCTGGAATACGGACAACCTTCTCGTTGCAAAGAATCTCTGCTCGGTGTTGGGATAACCAATCCATCCCAATGACAACGTCGAAACTACCCAAGACGATAGGAATGAGGTCGATAGAGAAGGTCTGGTCAGCGAGAATAAGTCTACAACCCTTGACTACGTGTGTGGCTTCTAAACTCTTACCATTTGCTAGCTCTACGGTGTGCTTGTTGTTCAAAGGTGTTGGAATACGCTTAAGCATTCGACTAACTTCTAGTGACACGTAGCTAGTATCGGCACCCGAATCAAATAAAACTGAAACATAAAAGTCGTCGAGAAGGAACTTACCCGCCACGACATTGGGGTCATTCCTTGCTTCACCTTGGCCGATCACAAACATTCGCCCCCTGGCGCCATTGTTGTTGTTCCCATTGTTACCATTCCCCTGATTGTTGTTATTGTTGTTGTTGTTGTTCTGGTTCCTGTTCAGTTGGGGACAGTCTCTCTTGAAGTGGCCCTCAGCTCCACACTGAAAGCACCCTTTGTTATCACCCTGCTGCTGCTGCTGGCGCTGGTTCTGTTGAGCTTGCTGACGATTCTGATTGGCGGGGTATAAGCTCCTGCAATCCTTTGCAGCGTGACCAGGCTTGTTGCACCGATGACAGTTGCCCCTGGTGCATGGCCCGCTGTGGTGCAGGCTGCAGCGATTGCATTTGGGGTGATTTCCTTTGTACCCACCATGACTTTGACCACCAGATGATTGCTGATTGGGGCTCTTGTGGTCATCAGTCTTCCTCTGCTGAGACTGGGACTGAACAGAAGTCGAACCCTTACTTGAAGTTCCATCCCACTTCCGTTTGTTGTCACTAGAGGTACCAGTAGTAGTTGCAGCGCCAATGCGTTTTGGTAACTTGTTCTGCTCCACCGCTTGATCCGTGAGACGGTGAGCCAACTGAACGGTTTGCTGGTAGGTGGCGAGGTTTGCTGAAGTCACATGACTTTGGATTTCCGGCACTAAGCCCTGAAGAAACAATTCAATGCGTTTGATGGGAGGATCCACTATAGTAGGGCACAGAATTGCCAGTTCGTTCGACCTTTTCACATAAGCTTCAATTTCAGACCCCGTCATCTTGAGGTTGAAGAACTCCACTTCCAGTTTGTGAATCTCATCACGGCTGCAGTATTCCTCTTTGATCATTTCCTTAAAAGTTTCCCATGGGGTGGCGTTGGCAGCAACCAACCCTAGCATCTGAACTTGAGCGTTCCACCATGTGAGGGCTAAACCCTCGAGAGTACCAGTAGCATACTTCACCCTGCGCGCCTCAGGGCATTCACACATTTCGAAGACAGACTCTAGTTTCTCAAACCAATGTAGGAGACCTACTGCTCCTTCAGTGCCGCTAAAAGTAGTTGGTCGGCAGTCCATGAAAGTCTTAAAAGTGCACACGGGTGGCTGAACGTGCTGACCTATCGTAGGTGAAAGAAAAGACAGAGTTTAACACAAAGGTTGGTTCACGAGAGTAGGATCCTAAAGATCCTAGAATGAGTTCGGACTGCGGGATATACCTCCTGCGTGTGCAGCTGCAAGTGCTGCGGCAACTCGTTCATTGATCAAAGCCGTCAACTGGGCTTGTGTCATGTTAACGCGTCCAGACATGATCTTCATACCAAGAAGAACGTGAGTGAGAGGGGTTCGCGAACGTACGATGTCAGAAGTGAGTAAGTGCACACGTGTTCAAGCAACAATAGTTATACTAACCAAGCATACCATAAACAATGTACCATGTAACTAACAAGTAGGCAATATATACACATATCATATCACCTAGAATGTCGAGCCTTGCATGTGGAGTGAAGCATCGTTGTGGACCGTTGAGCACTGTACTGGTTATAGTCTGGTTTTAACAAAAACGTTTTCCCCTTTATTAAAACCAAGTTCTCTATAACCAATGGCTCTGATACCAATCTGTCACACCCCCAAAATCCACCTGCGGAGTACTACCGCTTGGAGGCGTGACTGACCAGGATCCAGCCACCAATCATATTGAACAAGCATATAAGTAGTTATAAAAATCCACCCAATACAATTGGTGTTCAAACAAAACATAGTTAAGTCGCAAGCGGAAGCATAAGTCTTAAATCAAAACATAAGTTTAATTGTTTCATAGTTTAACATGGCACACAGTCGTCCATGTCCCACAACGATCCTCCTCCATGCAAGCTCCAGCTTAAGAACCTAAGGACCTGCAAAGCATGTAGTAACGAGTCAACAACTAGTTGAGTGAGTTCACGGTTGGGTGTTCGTTTTTAAGTTATTTCGAAAACAGTTCCTTTAGCTGGCATCCTGCCGTGGGGGTTACCCCATAGTTAAAAACGTGACTTGTTTATTCCCGGTTACTCTGGCTATCCAGCCGTGGGGGCTACCCCGTGTTAGTTATCTGGCATTTCGGCCGTGGGGGCTACCCCATGTATACACTAGACTCGTTACCATATCGACTGCTGACTGTAGTCATGTTTAAGTGCCCTGAAACTGTCAATGTCTATCATCATTGACGTGCCCCAGATCCATTAGTTCACGCCCGTCCTCTGCGGCACGGTGTGAGGTTTGTCAGACCTAAATAGCGCTATCTAACTAATGACCCGCTCGCCATTGGCCCGGCGATTAAGTCGATATAAAAAGGAGGGACTTCGTGATAGAGTTTTGGTCTAGTACGAGTTATCTGTCCGTGAGGACGAGGAATTACATTCCTGAACCTTTGCTGTCCTACCCAAGGAGGACGAGGAACCCAGTTCCTTAACCCCAATTCCCGACCCCTGGGAATCCCATGCTTTGTAGAGGGTGTGAACTCACCTTGGTTTGCTCGGTAGAAAACACAGAAAAGTCAAACAAGCAACGTTGAGGCTACTCACGTCCTATCATAGTTGTATCATACAATCAGGTTCGTATTTCAAGTAGTGCACGTATGGCATACACGTTTAATCATGGCAGTTCATCGACATTCACATTCAACAGTAATATATCAGGTCTGCATACTAGGCCCAAGAGTCCGGCCCAATCAAATAAGCCCATAATTAAACAAGTCCAACAGTGTGTACCCGCATATGATCCCGAGTCGCAACTAGGCGTTTGCGACTCGCAACCGGAGTCGCAACCATGGTTTCGGTCCATGCTGTTTTGGTTACGAGTCGCAACTGGACTCGCAACCGTGGTTCCGAGTCACCAAGTTTGGTGTGCTGATCATATGTGGTTTCGAGTCGCAACCGGGTGCTTGCGACTCGCAACCGGTGTCGCAACTGGGCGGTTTCGACTCATCATGCCATGGTTTCGAGTCGCAACTGATGGTTTCGAGTGGACATAAGCTGATTCGGAACAGTGTACTATCCAATAAGGTTTTGTTATCATGCAGCCATTTGTACTATCCACTTAAACCTGTTTTCTTGTCTAGCAAATTACCATTTTGGATCAAACACATCAGATTTCAAATATTCAACATGTTCATATGATATTCATCAAGTTCTTCATACATTCATCCTGTTCATCATCATTCAAATATTCAAGTAACTCATCTTCATTCATATGAACCTAAGTCTAACAAGAATCATGAACAACTTATCAACAAATCACCCTAGTTGGCAAGCTTTCGGTTCTTAACACAAGAATACACAATCCGATTTATATGAACATCAACAACTAGTGTTTTAGACTACATTTAATCACAAAACATTATGAGTTCATTATGCCACATATCCGAAATCAAGCATATGCATCCTAGATGAACAACAACAATCTTGACAAGCAAACATGGTATCAATTATTATCATCATCCGAAAATCATACATCATTATCAACCCAAAACACAATGCACATCCGGTTCACAAACATCATCAAGCATACACTACACTAGTTAAGTTCTATCATTCATACTATTATTAAACAACAACAAACATCATAATTTCACTAACCGGTTCAAGTGTGGGTTCAAAGGTGTGAGTGAAGCTTCCAACCGGTGTGTGTGAGAGACGATCCGAGAGCTTCTTACGGTTGTTGATTGGATCCGAGAATGAAGGAGGAGAAGTATGGTGCTTGGTGTCTAGGGTTTTAGTGAGAGAGTGGAGAGTATGTGTGTCCAAGGAAATGGCAAAGATAGCTAGGTGCATAACATATATACTAGTTTCATGTGGTGCACCCTAATGGGTTTCGAAATAGGCTAGATGTGTATGTGTGGCCCAACCGGCCCATGAGTGGCGTGATGTTTACTCGAGACCACATGGTCTCGAGTCGGGTCCTTGTTGTTTCGGTTCCTAGACATACCCGCATACATACGATCACAAACATAGCCATATATGTTCACATAAATAACACATAATCACATAAAGGTTCATTTGTCATTAATCACATAAGTTATCTAGCCACACGTTTAAGCATACATGAAAGGTTCTAAATTTCGAGTTGTCACAGTTGCAAATAAGATCAAGAAAATATAACTCGCTAATTTACATTTTACTCCTTATATTTTGGGGGCAATTGTTAGGGGAGGATTTTCCAATCCTAAGGATCATGGATCCTCATGTACTGCCAGGATCACGGATCCTTAATTCTGTTTGAATTCAGGATCCTCAAAATGTGTTGCAGGACCAGAATTCAGGATCCTCATTGTTATCCTTACACTAACGGTTGTCTACCTTGTGTGTGAGCTTGTTTTGCAGGAGTATGTGCATGGACTTGGTCTTGCCGATATTCGTGGAGCATATTCCCTCAATATTCCGCACGTGCTTGGCCCTTGTGAACGTTATGGAGATCGTGGGAAGCCAACGTGATTAGCGGATAGTTAGTTAGCTCAGTTATTTCTAATTTTAAATAGGGGATAACAAGCTTGAGTTAGAACACTTGGCTAATTTAGCAAAAACACACACTCTCGAACAGCTCTCGACAGTTTACTTGGCGATTTCGTACACTTCAACACTTTTGCACACCAGTGATCCTTGTAACAAGCTTGTTATCATCCCGACTTGTAACAACATTTTGTTTAATCTTAGTTGGTGATCGGTAGTTTCCATCACGGAGGTTTTTTATGCCGGAGATCAACTCTTGATCAAGGGCTTTTTCCTCGTATAAATCCTTTTGTCACCTCTTTATTTGATTTGCAAGTTGTTCATACAATTGTTCATAGATTCAAGCATCACACCTCACAACAAAGGATTTGGTTGCATTATCCTTGCTTGATTTTTGACCAAAACAATATCCTTGAGTTTTTGTAACTCCCTAGCCATAGTTTGGTTGATTCCTGTCTCCTGTATAAAGCCATGGTTAGCATTATAAGAAGTATTTAAAGTGTTACCTCCTGATGGATTCAAGGTTGGGATTCCTTATGTGAATCCATATTGATGTGATTCTGGCATGATTGATGGACCAGATGAAGCAATAGTTTGCATAGGTATGAAGTCTCTGAAGTGAATCTCTGAGCTTCTGGGTTGTACACTCCTTAAGGATCCTTGATCCTGAAAGATGTTGGATCCGGTATGCATCAGAGCTGAAGGTCTTGGAGGATACTCCATGGATCCATGAACCTGAGGTGAGGATCCTTGAACCTGAGATGAGGGTCCTTGAACCTGAGATGAGGATCCTTGAACCGACTGCTTCTCCATGTATCCTCCCGAACTAGAGAAGAATCCTTGATGCTGGAAAGAGGATCCTTGAGGATGAAGAGAGGTTCCGGCATAAAAAACCTCGGGTGATGGAAACTACCGATCACCAACTATATTAAACCAAGAAAGATTACAAATCGGGATGATAACAAGCTTGGTACTAGGATCAAGTCCCCTAAAATCTCGGATGGACCAAGTCCTATTCGAATACACCTGCAAAACAAGTTCAAAAATGATGGAACCAATTGTTAGTGTTAGGATAATAATGAGGATCCTGGATCCTTAGTCCTGCAACATCTTCTGAGGATCCTTAATTCAAACTGAACTGAGGATCCGTGATCCAAGCTGCATTTGAGGATCCGTGATCCATAAGCTGTGAAATTCTATCCCTAACAATCATCATCATCATCATCATCATCATCATCATCATCACCCCCATCATCATCACCATCATCACCATCACCACCACCACCACCACCATCATCATCGAGGCTCTCAAGTGAACCTAGGTTCAACATCATCGAGCACTTATCAAGGCAAGGTATCAACTTTAGAAAACAAGCCATTTAACCCATAATGGTAACGAGATACATTCAACCATCCTTGCTCAGATGGATCATCATAGCCCAAAATAAAATATGAAAACAATATCGAGACTGAGTTTCGCCCTTGACACCCACATATGTTAGGGTTTACAAACAGCCAGGGACAACTGGTCAACCCAAAAGGGTCGCTGGCAATGGATGGGTTACCCCAGCCGGGAAGCCTTGGTGACAACAACTCGTCGCCAACCAAGGCAATCGTTGATGTAAAGGACCGCCGGCTACACCGGCACAACCCCCGTGTTCCCCCGCCCCCAACATTTCAATCTTAATTTTCTTTCTCTAAGAAATCAAACAGTTCTCTCTCTAATGGAGTGAAGGGTGCGAGTGTAGGGCCGAAATGAAAAGGGGGGGGGGGGGGAAGTAAAGGGAACAATCTACGGTGGTGAAAAACTAAAAGTTACAAAAGTAACTGACGTATACCCTGTTACAATTTGATATATATAATTGTTTTGGTCAAAAATCAGGCTAGGATAATGTAACCAAATCTTATTTTGTGAGGTGTGATGCTTGAACTAAATGGCAAATGTATGAATAAACTTCGAACGAAATGAACAAGTGACACAAGGATTTATACGAGTAAAAAGTCCTTGATCAAGGTATGATCTCCGGCATAAAAAACCGTGGGTGATGGAAACTACCGATCACCAACTATATTAAACAAGTAAAGGTTACAAATCGGGATGATAACAAGCTTGTTACAAGGATCACTAGTGTGCAAAATGTAGGTAATCGCCAATAAGTTGCAGAGAGCTTTTTAGAGTGTGTGTGTTTGCTAATTGTTCTCACTATCAAGCTCGTTATCCACTTTAAAAATAGAAATAAACTAAATAACAAACAATCCGCAAATTGTGCTAGCTTCCCATGACTTCCATAACGGTCATTCAAGCTATACACGTGCAGAATATGGGAGTATATTCCCCTGGAATCTCGGCAAGACTAAGTCCCACTCGTTCATTCCTGCAAAACAAGTTCAAATATAATGGAAACAACCGTTAGTGTAAGGATAATAATGAGGATCCTGGATCCTTAAACCTGCAACGTCTTCTGAGGATCCTAAATTCAAACAGAACTGAGGATCCGTGATCCTGGCTGCACTTGAGGATCTGTGATCCTTAGGTTTAGAAAATCCATCCCTAACAATTGCCCCCAAAATATGAGGAATAAAATGTAACTTAGTGAGTCATATTTTCTGCCTTCTCGCTAACAAACTAGTTAACGTAAATATAGCCGTTATCATCTGACTAGCCGTTGCAATCCTGACATCAGCGATGTGACTACCTGCAGATCATCATTATAAATTCAAAATTAGAGATAAGGATCAAGAGGAATTTAAATTCATGCATTACTTCCCTTTAAATCCTCATCTGGAGACTGATCAGGTATCTCTCTTCTTCCTTCTCTCTTCATTTGCTTATTCTGATTTCCTTTCTCTTAACATCCATGGCGAAAATGGTTCTTCGATCCTCGCCGGCCAAGGATCCAAAGAAGGATAGTCCCCTAAAAAGCTAAGGCATTATCAAAAATCCTTCATCGGAACTCTGCCGCTTTACCGACCCAGAGATTGACCGGATTCGCCATTGTTTCCTGGCGGATGCTGTTTTCAAACCTTTTGATTCTTCACTGAAAAGTGACTGCATTTCCGACACCTGGGTTGCTTTTCCGGCCACTCCATTCTTGATAGGATTCTCCTATCCTTTCCCTGCCTTCACCCAATCCTTCTTTGCACTCACCGGCATGTGCTATATTCAGGCCATGCCGATGACGTGGAGGGTCCTGTACACCATAAAGAACATCATCGAGCAAGAGGGCATAGAAATAGGAATGTCTGAGTTGGCCGAGTTGCACAATCTTGTTAGCCATGGTTCACACCGTTTCTTGTTTAACCACAAACCTGGTGATCCTCACCCAATCCTTAAGACCACAAAAAACGATACCCACTGGAAAAACCGATTCTTTTTTGTAAGGAGAGACTCTATTCCAGACGGGAAAGACCTCCCCAAAAAGTGGACCACCCATGGTAGGATATAGGATCCTTATAGAAGGATCATAGGATGATTCTGTCTCTTTTAAGGATAACTGATCCTTCTTTCTGTTTCTTTTGTGCAGCTATCTCAGTTTCTCATCTTCTAGAAGCCCCTGCAACAAAGGAAAGGGTAGCTGCCTTTTGGAACCTTGATCCTGCTGTTAGAACGTTCCAGGCCAAAACAAAAGATTCACAAGAAGTATCCTCTGGTTCTGTCACCATGTCAAGTAAGTATTCACATTTGTGTGCGATTAAATATTTAAATAGATGTAGAATAAGGATACTTATCTGTTATTTGTCATTTTTAGGTGCTGGAAAATCTTATAAATCAGTTACTCGGTTCAGTGTCAGTGACCTTGATGCCTATGTTCCTCCCAAGTCTGCCAAGAAACAAGCTGCTTCCAGTCCCAGCATCCCAAACCTTAGAGGTGCCAGCACAAAGGGCAAGGGTGGAAAGAAAAGGAAGACTGCTGAGACTCTTGAAGGTCTGCCTCTCATTCAGCACCAGTTCGAAGAATACGTCTCTGAGGTAAGGATCCCTAATCCATAGATCTGATCTTCTCATGCTGTGGATAACGGATCCTGACATGTGTTTCCATTTTTGTAGAAATTTGCTGAGATCCATATGCTTATGGACTCATATGCTGATGAGGCTGAACAAAAGCACTTGGAGTTCCAGAAGATGTTCCTGGCAAAGGATCAAAGGATTGCCTCTCTCGAGAACGATGTCAACCTGGCGAAGAGGGAGTTGGTCCTGACCCACGTCACATCTGATCAAGAGAAGGCTGAAGTGATGGACGGTGCCAAGCTTTCTGCCACAATCGCTATGCTCAAAATCAAGCTCCAAATGGCAAAGGAGGCTGAGGATCCTGACTTCGACAGGACTGCCTGGGACCAAGAGGGCTAGAAGAAGAGGCTTGCAGAGCTGGACGATGAGGAAGAGGCTGAAGAGATTCTGGAAATCGAGGCTAGTGGCAGCGGGTTGAAGGATCAGGCTGAGGAGGCAGCGGCTGGTGGTGATGCAACGAAGGTGTAAGTTGCAGCAATGGGCGATGATGGAAATTTCTAGACGTGGCCGGAGCCCATTTTTTATGGTTTGAATGTTTTTTTGGTTAATGATGTTTTAAACAATAGTTGGTCTGTACTTGAACAATAGTATCTAGGTTTAAGGATCACTGATCCTTGGGACAATAGGTAGGATAACAAATGGTGGATGGATCCTCTGTTTGGGGGATGAAGCCATTGTGATCCTGCCGTCTTTCTTTTCCTGCACTTATTTAGAGCTTGTTATCATGGACACCCTTTACCTACCCCAGCGGACGGGCCACGTATTACTGGTAGATGCTTGGGGTAGGTAATTTTAACAACCTTTAAAGGGTTGATCTTTTGCTAAATAAATAAAAGTTTAATCTTTTGGCTTATCTTGTGTTGTTAATTCTGTGCATATTTACCTTTCAACTGTTATGATACGATTTCTTTGGATTTACAAGTTATGGACAAAAGTATATTGGATTATGTCAGAAAATTTAGGATATGATCAGGATCAAATATCCTATAATCAAAAAATTCAAAAAGTGATGTGTACTGAGGATCATATATCCTGTTGTCAAAGAATAAGGGTAATTTAAATAAATTAAGGATAAAGTGAAGGTAAATAAGGATCATACCTGAGAATCCAAGTTAGGATCCTAAATCTTTAATACTCACAATCAAGATAACCAAAAGACAAACCTTAGTAACAGGTTAGGATTCAGGATCCTTAACTGTTTGGTTTTGAAAACCTGAAATAGAACAAAACTTGAGACTAAGCCAATATAAGATAATAGTTAGCAACTGGGGAAAAGCCCAACAATTCTGGGGACAAGCCCAATAAAAACTGGGTACAAGACCAAAAAACGGGGGATAAGCCCAAAAAAATTGGGGACAAGCCCAAAAAACTGGGGACAAGCCAAAAGGATCTTGTGTAAACTGGAGTATGGCCCTCACTGGCGACTATCCAAACTTAGTGACATGAAAATGCCAAAAGCTTAGCTAACGTGAAAACGTTAGAAACCTTAGGATCGGATGTATGGTACGTCTACCATTATACGTAGGATACTGAATACAGCCAGTACAATGAAATTGTCAGCCCCTAAAGCGGGTACTGGTCCCATTGCCTTGAACTGCACCAGGATCGTCGTGCGCTACTGGCGAAACTGGGGACTGGCCCAAAAACTGGGGACAAACCCAAAAACCTGGGGACAAGCCCAAAAGAACTGGGGACAAGCCCAAATACTTAGGAGACTTCTGTGGATACTTGATCCTTTGTCAAGGATATATCAATCTTCTGCAAAACTCAGAATTAAGTGAAAGGAGGATAAAGGATCCAGGATCCTTTTCCTTGCAAACAAGTTAATTAAAGAATTAGCTAAATTGAGATTAGATTATTACCAGAATGAGGATCATCTATCCTCTAAGGATCCTTCATGGACATCGGATACGAAAATAGCCAAGGATCCTGGATCCCTATTACATGAAGTATCTCTTCAAGTGGACAACAATCCAAGCTCTTGGTAGCAAATCACCTTCCATTGTTAATAATCGATATGCCCTCTTTCCTGCCTCAGCTTCAATAAGATAGGGACCTTCCCACTTTGGTGCTAACTTGCCATCAGCAGGATTTGTGGTATTTTGGAATGCTTTCCTCAACACCATATCACCAACTTGAAACTTCCTGATCCTGACATTCTTGTTATAAGCTCCAGCCATCCTTTGTTGATAACTAGCCATTCTTATCCTTGCCAAATCCCTGAGTTCTTCTATGGTATCCAAGTCTTGAACCAAGTTTTCAGCATTTCCCTCAGGATCACGGATGCTTGTTTTTTGCAGTAGGAACCACCATCTCTGTAGGGATCACTGATTATGCTCCAAACACTAAAGAAAAAAGAGTTTGATCAGTAGCATTCTTGGAGGTTGTTCTATCAGCCCATAGTACATAAGGTAGCTCTTCTGCCCATTTTCCTTTCTTGGATCCAAGCTTCTTCTTCAAATTGTTGATGATGATTTTGTTGGATGATTCTGCTTGACCATTAGCTTGTGGGTGGACTGGTGCTGATGTTATCATCTTAATCCCCCAGCTGTCACAAAAGTTAGTAGTTCTACTCCCAATAAACTAGGATCCATTATCACAGACAATTTCAGAAGGAATACCAATCTGGTAATAATATTTCTTTTAATAAAGGATATCACTTCTTTTTCTCTGACTTGAGCAAAGGCTTCAGCTTCTATCCACTTGGAGAAGTAATCAGTCATAGCAAGCATGAACACTTTTCCTCCAGGTGTCTTGGGAAGTTTGCCAACTATATCCATTCCCCATCTCATGAATGGCCAAGAAGATGATATAGGATGCAGGAGCTCTGCTGGTTGACGAAGGATATTGCTATGTCTCTGACAAGCATCACATCTCTTGGCATAATCTACAGCATCCTTCTTCATTGTAGGCCAATAGTATCCTGTCCTAAGGATCATTGAGAACAATGTTCTGCCCCTAGTATGTGTTTTGGTCAAAAATCAGGCTAAGATAATGTAACCAAATCTTTGTTGTGAGGAATGATGCTTAAATCAACAAACAATGTAAAGGATAACTCAGAAATGTAATGAACAAATGACACAATGATTTATACGAGGAAAAAGCCCTTGATCAAGAGTTGATCTCCGGCATAAAAAACCTCGGGTGATGGAAACTACCGATCACCAACTAAGATTAATCAAAAGAAGTTTACAACTCGGGATGATAACAAGCTTGTTAGAAGGATCACTAGTGTGCAATGTGCAAAAAATGTATGAAATCGCCAAGTAGTGCTTGAGAGCTGATTGAGAGCTGTTACGAGAGTGTGCGTATGCCAAAATTAGCTAAGTGTTCTAACTCAAGCTTGTTATCCCCATTTTAAATTAGAAATAATTAAACTAACTAACTATCCGCAAATTGTGGAAGTTCCCCACGATCTCCATAACGTCCACAAGAGCCAAGCACGTGTGGAATATTGAGGGAATATGCTCTAGGAATTTCGGTGAGACTTGGTCCATGCCTTTGCTCCTGCAAAACAAGCTTACGTACAAGGTAGACAATTGTTAGTAAAAGGATAACAATAAGGATCCTGAATCCTGATCCTGCAACACCTACTGAGGATCCTTAATTCAAACAGAATTGAGGATCCATGATCCTGGCAGCATTTGAGGATCCGTGATCCTTAGGATTGGAAAATCCTCCCCTAACAGTATGGTTTCCACAATCTCCTTCATGAAAATCCTTTAGGACTTCTTGAACTTCAGCATCCTCAATGCATCTTAGATATGGACCTGCAAGAGAGCGTTTATATAACATGTTATTTAATATTGTAAATTGAGATACTTTGACTTTGAAAGCTCTAGGATTTTGTCCTGTAGGGATCTCTCCATGTTGTATATATCTCATGATTGGAAGGATCCATGATCCTGAATGAGATTGTGTATCATCACTAGGGATGATTGCAGAATCCTCTCCTATCTCCATAGCTACATGATCCTCAATAGCAGGAGTTAGGATATGAATAATGGGAATTTTAATATCCTCTGGAATCTTCAAGGATGATCCAAGATTGTCCAATGCATCAGCTTCTGCATTTTCTTCTCTGGGAACCTGTGTCAAACTAAAAGAAACAAAAGGGTCTGCCAATTTCTTGCCTATCTCTAGGTATCTGATTAGCTTTTCACCTTTAACAGCATAGGATCCATTAAAGTGATTAGTAATTAACAATGAATCTACATGTACCTCAAGATACCTGATCCTCATATGCTTGGCAATTTGCAAACCGGCTATCAAGGCTTCATATTCAGCCTCATCGTTAGTAGTTTGAAACTCACAAGCAATGGAATGGGGTATTATGTCCCCCTGTGGCGATTTTAGTAGTATTCCAAGTCCAGTTCCCTTGATATTAGAGGCTCCATCTGTGAAGAGTATCCAAGGATCCTTAGTCTCTTCAAGCTGTTGGACTTCTAACTCAGCTTCCCTTTGTAAGTCACTACTGAAATCTGCCACAAAGTCAGCTAAGGCTTGTGATTTAATGGCAGTTCTTGGCTCATATCTTATATCATAAGCACTGAGCTTCACTGCCCATTTGGCCATCCTTCCTGACATTTCAGGTTTCCTGAGAACATTCTTAATTGGGAAGTTAGTTCTAACAATAATGGCATGAGTTTCAAAATAATGTCTTAATTTAGTAGATGCCATAATCAAAGCAAGGATAAGTTTTTCTAAATGTGAATACCTGGATTCAGCATCAAGCAAACTCTTACTTACATAATAGACAGGATGTTGTGTACCTTCGTGATCCTTAACAAGGACTGCACTTACTGCTTTAGAAGAGACTGCCAAATATAAGGATAATATATCCCATTTTTCTAGTTTCATCAAGGCAGGAGCTGAGGACAGGTAATCCTTAAGGGCTTTGAGAGCATTCTC
The DNA here is from genome assembly GCA_030545235.1 of Helianthus tuberosus. NCBI lineage: Eukaryota > Viridiplantae > Streptophyta > Magnoliopsida > Asterales > Asteraceae > Helianthus > Helianthus tuberosus. The sequence continues at coordinate 3,563,583 of CM060421.1, forward strand.
ATGCTTTTCATTCCACTCAAATTTCTTGTTCTTTCTCAAAATGTCATAGAATTCCTTGCATTTTTCTGATGACTTAGATATGAACTTGTTCAAGGCTGCGATCCTCCCTGTCAATCTTTGCATATCCTTGGCATTGGCAGGAGATTTTATATTCACAATTGCCTTGATTTGCTCTGGACTTGCCTCAATGCCTCTTTTTGTTACCATGTAACCTAGGAACTTCCCTGCTTTCACACCAAAGTGACACTTTGAAGGATTCAATTTCATATTGAATTTATCAAGGATATCAAATGCTTCCTCCAAATCTCTAAGGTGATCCTCAGCTTTCTTGGACTTAACCACCATGTCATCTATATAGACTTCCATAGTGTGTCCAATTTGTTCCTTAAACATCATATTGACTAGCCTTTGATAAGTAGCACCTGCATTTCTTAGTCCAAATGGCATAGCAATATAACAATATATACCAGTTGGGGTCATGAAGGCTGTATCCTCTTGATCAGATGGTTCCATCTGAATTTGTTGAAATCCAGATGAAGCATCCATAAAAGTCAACATCTCATGACCCGCGGTAGCATCCACCATGGAGTCAATGTGGGGTAATGGGAAAGGATCATTGGGACATGTTAGGGATAGATTTTCTAGACCTAAGGATCACGGATCCTCAAATACTGCCAGGATCACAGATCCTCAATTCTGTTTGAATTAAGGATCCTCAGAAGACGTTGCAGGATCAGGATCCAGGATCCTCATTGTTATCCTAACACTAACGGTTGTCTTCATTGTATGTGAGCTTGTTTTGCAGGAGTATTCAAATGGGACTTGATCTTGCCGAGATTCCAGGGGAATATACCTTACAATTCCACACGTGCATAGCCTTCGTGAATGTTATGGAGATCGTGGGAAGCTAGCACCTTTTGCGGATTGTTAGTTAGCTAGTTTATTTCTATTTTTATAAGGGGATAACAAGCTTGAATTAGCTAAGTTAGCAAACACACACGCTCTCGCAAGCTCTCAATAGTTCATTGGCGATTACATACACATTACACTCTAGTGATCCTTGTAACAAGCTTGTTATCATCCCGAGTTGTAATCATCATTTGTTTAATTATAGTTGGTGATCGGTAGTTTCCATCACCCGATGTTTTTTATGCCGGAGACCATACATTGATCAAGGGATTTTTCCTCGTATAAATCCTTGTGTTACTTGTTCATTTCATTTACAAGTTGTTCATACATTTTTCATTGATTCAAGCATCATACCTCACAACAAAAGATTTGGTTGCATTATCCTAGTCTGATTTTTGACCAAAATAGTTTAGCGCCCACCGTGGGGCAATTGGTGCTTCATTTCTGAAAAATTTTGTTCATTGTGTTCATTTCGGTTCATTATCTTCAACCATATGGCTTCTTCAGCAAAGAACACTTCAAGCTCTATGCCGGCAGTCACTTCTTCACAGGTGTAAGACCCTAACACGTATTTGATAAAAGTTGCAGCGAAAATTCGTACCATAAAATTTCTTTTCATTATAAGTCTCTTTACATACTTGAAAGTTTGTTTTGAGTTAACTCTTTTACAAAATAAAAGCATCACTTGTATTTACCAAACTACCTACTCCAGCATTCCCGTACAATCTATCTTGTGACTCGGTCTTCGATCGCTAATCCTCGTGATGATAATCCATGATTCGTATAACCTTCACTCACCACATACATTCATAACATTAGTGCACATTATGTATAAACCAGATTCACTTATGTGAACTTCCCATTCCGTTATCTTTCTAACTTTAAGCATCTCATCTGTGTATCTATTCCCCGGTGAGGCTTCAATCATGTACCTGCATTGCGTTTCATTCTCAAGGCGCACCATTAATAACGTTAATACTCAACGTATCTAAATCATGCATACATACATTCTTACCTACATACATACACATCTACATACGTACATACCTTCCTACATCCCTTCATGCACACAAACATACACATTTACATACATACATACCTTACTACATCTTCACATACTTGCATACACTCATACGCAAGAATTTAGACATAGATGATTTACCCATGTCATCATCTTCACCATAACAAATGGGTTTCACCATTAAACATCAAATTAACCTAAACCATGCATAATCCATGTTCTATATGATGATTCTAACACACACCCGTTCTTAATTTCATACAAATTCGCAATTTACATCATAACCCACTTCATGAAAGATCACCAATCTAACTTTTAAGACATACCTTATGATCCCCTCGTGTAGGTGATCATTAATCCGTGTTTATTCATGAATTTAGACCTCGATTTACCCTTCAATTTGATGATTCTTCATGCTTAAGGTTTCTTGAGCTCATGGAGCTCCTGTTCGTTCTAGAACACACACGATTTGTGTGTTTGTGTGTGTTTTTCATATATTAAATTCAACTTTTATTTTGCCCCACTTTAGTCCCTCAAGTTTGCCACTAAATAATATTGACACAACTATCATCCTTTAATTGCTTTTTACCACATTCCTAACTAGGTTAAATAGCCTAGCTGTTTATTTCATGATGTACCATATCAGAACATTTACCGAATATAAACATTCGGGTTTTGGGGTGTTACAACAGGGCGTTCCACCTTTGCCTCCACCACCTTTTGGATCCCAGAAGAATGCTGGAAATGCTGCAAAGAGACCAAGCCCCATTTTCCCAAAACCACCAACATCTGTTGTTTCTTCTAGCCCTTCTAACAGTGATCTTTATTCTTTGATTTTGCAAATGAGGGATTTACATGCAGTAGCAGGACAAAACCAACGACAGGATCCTTCAAGAGATTGATGACATCAAGAAATTGAAGAGATCAGCGGAGGATCACTCTCCATTGGTGCCTAGATAACTGGATTTCGACACTCCAGCTATAACCGCCCTGCAATCTGCAGCTCCGGACATCCAGTACCAGAGTGGACCATTGGGAAGGCGTTATGGATCAACAACTATGAGTCAGGCTTTAGGATCCTCTTTTCAGCCTCCAGGATCCTCTTTCCAGCATCAGGGATCCTTCGTTAGCTCAGGAGGATATATGAGGAGGCACACAGTTCAAGGATCCTCTCAGGTTCAAGGATCCTCTTAGGTTCAAGGATCCTCTCAGGTTCAAGGATCCTCTCAGGTTCAAGGAACCTCTCAGGTTCAAGGATCCTCCTTTCAGGTTCAAGGATCCTCATCTCAGGTTTACGGATCCTTGGATTATCCTCCAAGACCCCAGTCACAGCACATCAAGGATCCAACATCTTTCAGGATCTAGGATTCTTAAGGAATGTGCAACCCGGAAGTACAGATGTTCATCAAGGAGACTTCATTCCAATGCAGACCATTGCTTCTTCTGGTCCTTCAGTCATACCAGAATCTCGTCAATATGGATTCACATCTGGAATTCCAAACTTGAATCCTCCGGTAGGTAACACTTTGAATAATTCTTATAACACTAACCATGGCTTTGTGCAGGATACAGGTATCAATCAAGCTATGGCTAGGAAATTACAGAAACTGAAGGATATGATATCCAGCGTTCCAGGAGTGGTTAAGCCCATTCCTAAAATTGCAGATGGAAGCCACAGGATATCTCACTTTGCACCACCCATTTGTGATGCAGAAATCCCAAAGAGGTTTCAAATTCCAACCATGAAGCTATATGATGGCTCAACAGATCCAGAAGAACATGTAGCTCAATATAGAGAAAGGATGGAGATCAATCCCATCCCGGAGAGGTTCAAAGAAGCATGTTTGTGCAAGGGTTTTGGATCCACATTAACGGGATCAGCTCTTAAATGGCTGCTAAGTCTCCTCCTTACTCTATTACTTCATTTGCTAATCTAGTTAACCTGTTTAATAGTCAATTCTCATGTAGTGGAAAATTTGAACGTTTAACTAGTGACCTATATAGGGTAACACAAGGTCAAAATGAATCACTTAGAGATTATATCACTAAGTTCAGTAAAGAATCCTTACATATTCCTAATCTAGATATAGCTACGGCTGTGGAAGCCTTTAAAATGGGTTTGCTTAGGGATTCATTGTTCTATGATGATCTTGTCATGACCCCTTGCAGGTATATTGATGAAGTAAGAACCAGGGCCCTTAGATTCATCCGGCTAGAGGATGATAAAAGGATCTAGGAAAGACGGGCAGGATCCTCGAAGCAGAAGAAACAAGGATCCTACTTCAGGAACAACAAGTCCAAATCTTATAACAAGTCTGACAACCAGAACGTGCATGCAGTAGAACAGGAAGAGGATGATGAGGATTATCCACCCATTTCTGAATATTGTTTTTCTGTTGATAATAATGAACGAATCCTTGCAATGCAGAACCTAGGTGACAAAGCAAGATGGCCCAGAAAACGTGATAAGCCAGCTGCAACAAAAGACAAATCCAAATGGTGTGCATATCATGAGGATTTCGGGTATCTCACTGAAGAATGTATTGCACTAAGAAAAGAGATCGGTTACTTGTTAGGCAAGGGGCATTTGAAGGAGCTTTTAGGAAGAAAAAAGTCAAGGATCCAGGATCCTGAAAAGGTTCCAGAAAGAGCTCCTGTTCCTCCGGCAGATGCATAAGTTATAAACTTCATATCCGGTGGATCAGACATTTGTGGTACTTCCTTTTCAGCAGCCAAGAGACATACCAATGAAACCAAGATGGATAATGGGGATAGACCCATCCGAACCTCTACTGTTACACAGGAAAAAGTTATAACTTTTGATGAGGATGATCGTGTTGATGTCCAGGATCCTCATCATGATGGTCTTGTTATTACCTTATTTATATCTAACCATTTTGTTCGCAGGATCTTGATAGATGGAGGAAGCTCAGTAAACATCATTCAGCATGATGTCCTCAAGAAAATGAACATCCCTGAATCGGATATTGTCCCAAGATCCTCAGTTCTTGTGGGATTCAGCGGAGAAACCAAGAATACATTGGGGGACATTAAACTTCCCATCTACATTGAAGGACTTCATTCTTATAAAAAATTTTGTGTTATAGATTGCTTATCCTGTTGCAATGTTATCCTTGGCAGGCCATGGATACATGACATGAAGGCAGTTGCATCTACATATCATCAATGTGTGAAGCTTCCTAGTCCATGGGGGGTAATAAAGATTGAGAGTGATCAACAAGAAGCAAAGAATTGATATAGCTCATCAATGAAGCCAGCCTCAAGACCAAGGGAGCAATAGCAACTAAAGTATCCTCCAAGAGACGTATTGGAGGCAAGAGAACAGGATGTGAAAGATATCCTTATGGATCCTAATGATCCTAAATCCAAAATCTTCATAGGATCAGGGATCCTCAACAACATTGAACAGGATTTGGTATCCTTCCTTAAGAGCAGGAAAACTACCTTTGCCTGGAAGCATGAAGACATGACAGGTATCTCTAAAGATATAATTACTCATAAACTTGGCATTGACAGGTCATTCAAACCCATACATCAGAAGAGGAGGAAGTTTACACCTGAGAGGAATGCTATTATCCAGGAGGAGGTAGATAAACTACTCCGGGCAGGTATGATAAGAGAGGTCAAGTATCCAAAGTGGTTAGCCAATGTGGTTGTTGTTCAAAAGAAAAATGGAAAGTCGAGGGTATGTGTCGATTTTACTGATTTAAACAAGGCATGTCCCAAGGATCCTTTCCCATTACCCCACATTGACTCCATGGTGGATGCTACCACGGGTCATGAGTTGTTGACTTTTATGGATGCTTCATCTGGATTTCAACAAATTCAGATGGAACCATCTGACCAAGAGGATACAACCTTTATGACCCCAACTGGTATCTATTGTTATATTGCTATGGCATTTGGACTAAGGAATGCAGGTGCTACTTATCAAAGGCTAGTCAATATGATGTTTAAGGAACAAATAGGACACACTATGGAAGTCTATATAGATGACATGGTGGTTAAGTCCAAGAGAGCTGAGGATCACCTTAGAGACCTGGAAGAAGCATTCAATATCCTTGACAAATTCAATATGAAGTTGAATCCTTCAAAGTGTCACTTTGGTGTTAAAGCAGGCAAATTCCTAGGTTACATGGTAACAAAAAGAGGCATAGAAGCAAGTCCAGAACAAATTAAGGCAATTGTGAATATCAAATATCCTGCCAACGCCAAGGATGTGCAAAGGTTGACAGGGAGGATCGCAGCCTTGAATAGGTTCATATCAAAGTCATCAGAAAAGTGAAAGGAATTCTATGACATTTTGAGAAAGAACAAGAAATTTGAGTGGACTGAAAAGCATGAAAACGCTCTCAAAGCCCTTAAGGATTACCTATCCTCAGCTCCTGCCTTGATGAAACTAGAAAAAAGGGATATATTATCCTTATATCTAGAGGTATCCTCTAAGGCAGTAAGTGCAGTCCTTGTTAAGGATCACGAAGGTACACAACATCCTGTTTATTATGTAAGTAAGAGTTTGCTTGATGCTGAATCCAGGTATTCACATTTAGAAAAACTTATCCTTGCTTTGATTATGGCATCCACAAAAATAAGACATTATTTTGAAACTCATGCCATTATTGTTAAGACTAACTTTCCAATTAAGAATGTTCTCAGGAAACCTGAAATGTCAGGGAGGATGGATAAATGGGTAGTGAAGCTTAGTGCTTATGATATAAGATATGGACCAAGGACTGCCATTAAATCCCAAGCCTTAGCTGACTTTGTGGCAGATTTTAGTAGTGACTTACAAAAAAGAAGCTGAGTTGGAAGTTCAGCAGCTTGAAGAGACTAAGGATCCTTGGATACTCTTCACTGATGGAGCCTCTAATGTCAAAGGAACAGGACTTGGAATACTACTAAAATCACCACAGGGGGACATAATACCCCACTCAATAGCTTGTGAGTTTCAAACCACTAATAATGAGGCTGAATATGAGGCCTTGATAGTTGGTTTGCAAATTGCTAAGCATATGAGGATCAGGTATCTTGAGGTACATGTAGATTCATTGTTAATTACTAATCACTTTAATGGATCTTATGTTGTTAAAGGTGAACGACCAATCAAATACCTAGAGATAGTCAAGGAATTGGCACTCTCTTTTGTTTCTTTTAGCTTGACACAGGTACCTAGGGAAGAGAATGCAGAAGCTGATTCGTTGGCCAATCTTGGATCATCATTGAAAATTCCAGAGGATATCAAGATCCCTATCATCCATATTTTGGCTCCTGCTATTGAGGATCACATAACTATGGAGATAGAAGAGGATTCTGCAATTGTTCCTAGTGATGGTGCACAGTCTCATTCAGGATCATGGATCCTTCCAATCATGAGATATATATAACATGGAGAGATTCCTACAGGAGAAAACCCCAGGGCTTTCAAAATCAAGGTATCTCAATTTACAATATTAAATAACAAGTTATATAAATGATCCCTTGCAGGTCCATATCTAAGGTGCATAGAGGATCCTGAAATTCAAGAAGTCCTAAAGGATTTTCATGAAGGAGATTGTGGAAACCACACTGGGGGCAGGGCATTGTTCTCAAGGATCCTGAGGACAGGATACTATTGGCCTACAATGAAGAAGGATGCTGTGGATTATGCCAAGAAATGTGATCCTTGTCAGAGACATAGTAATATCCTTCACCAACCAGCAGAACTCCTGCATCCTATATCCTCTTCTTGGCCATTCATGAGATGGGGAATGGATATAGTTGGCAAACTTCCCAAGGCACCTGGTGGAAAAGTGTTCATGCTTGCTATGACTGATTACTTCTCCAAGTGGATAGAAGCTGAAGCTTTTGCTCAAGTCAGAGAAAAAGAAGTGATATCCTTTATTAAAAGAAACATTATTAACAGATTTGGTATCCCTTCTGAAATTGTTTGTGATAATGGATCCCAATTTATTGGGAGTAGAACTACTAACTTTTGTGACAGCTGGGGGATTAAGATGATAACATCAACACCAGTCCACCCACAAGCCAATGGTCAGGCAGAATCATCCAACAAGATCATCATCAACAACTTGAAGAAGAAGCTTGGATCCAAGAAAGGAAAATGGGCAGAAGAACTACCTTATGTGTTATGGGCTGATAGGACAACTCCCAAGAATGCTACTGGCCAGACTCCATTTTCTTTAGTGTTTGGGGCAGAATCAGTGATCCCTACAGAGATGGTGGTTCCTACTGCAAGAACAAGCATCCGTGATCCTGAAGGAAATGCTGAAAACTTGGTTCAAGACTTGGATACCATAGAAGAACTCAGGGATTTGGCAAGGATAAGAATGGCTAGTTATCAACAAAGGATGGCTGGAGCTTATAACAAGAATGTCAGGATCAGGAAGTTTCAAGTCGGTGATATGGTGTTGAGGAAAGCATTTCAGAATACCACCAATCCTGCTGATGGCAAGTTAGCACCAATGTGGGAAGGTCCCTACCTTATTGAAGCAGAAGCAGGAAATGGGGCATATAGATTACTAACAATGGAAGGTGATTTACTACCAAGAGCTTAGAATGTTGTCCACTTGAAGAAATACTTCATGTAATAAGGATCTAGGATCCTTAGCTATATTCATGACCGATATCCTCGAAGGATCCTTAGAGGATAGATGATTCTCATTCTGGTAATGATCTAATTTCAATCTATTTAATTCTTTAATTAACTTATTTACAAGGAGAAGGATCTTGGATCCTTTATCCTTCTTTCATTCAGTTCTGAGTTTTGCAGAAGGTTGATGTATCCTTAGCAAAAGATCAATTATCCTCAGAAGTCTCCTAAGTTTTTTGGGCTTGTCCCCAGTTTATGGGCTTGTCCCCAGTTTTTGGGCTTGTCCCTAGTCTTTTGGGCTAGTCCCCAGTTGTTGGGCCTGTCCCCAGTATCGCCAGTTGCGCACGATGATCCTGGTGCAGTTTAAGGCAATGGGACCAGTACCCGCTTTAGGGGCTGACAATTTCATTGTACTGGCTGTATTCAGGATCCTACGTATAATGGTAGACATACCATACATCCGTTCCTAAGGTTTCTAACGTTTTCACGTTAGCTAAGGTTTTGGCATTTTCATGTCACTAAGTTTGGATAGTCGCTAGTGAGGGCCATACTCCAGTTTACACAAGATCCTTTGGGCTTGTCCCCAGTTCTTTGGGCTTGTCCCCAGATTGTTGGGCTTGTCCCCAGATGCTAACTCTTCTCTTATATTGGCTTAGTCCCAAGTTATGTTCCATTTCAGGTTTTTGAAGTTAAACAACTAAGGATCCTTGATCCTTACCTTTTATTAAGGTTTGTCTTTTGGTTATCCTGATTGTAAGTATTGAAGGTTTAGGATCCTAACTTGGATTCTCAGGTATGATCCTTAATCACCTTAACTTTATTCTTTATTTATCTAAGTGACCCTTATTCTTTGACAACAGTATACATGATCCTTAAGTGACATCACTTTTTGAATTTTTCGATTATAGGATTTTTGATCCTTGATCATATCCTAAACTTTTTGACATAATCTACTAAACTTTTGTTCATAACTTATGAATTCAAACAGAATGTATCATAACAATTGAACGGTAAAGTATTCAAAAAAATAACAACACATGAGATAGCCAAAAGATTAAAGTTTTATTTATTTATCAAAAGTTAAACCCTTTAAAGGTTGTCAAAATTGCCAACCCAAGTTTCTACCAGCAAAACATGGCCCGTCCACTTGGGTTGGCAAAGGGTGTCCATATTAACGAGGTCTAAGTGCAGGAATAAAAAGACGGCAGGATCACAATGGCTTCGTCCCCCAAACAGAGGATCCCTCCACCATTTGTTATCCTACATATCGTCTGATGGATCAGTGATCCTTAAACCTAATTACTATTGTTTAAGTACAGACCAGCCATTGTTCTAAAAACATCATCAACAATCAAAACACTACCAAACCATAAAAAATGGGCTCCGGCCGCGTCTAGATAAATCCATCATCGCCCATTTTTGCAGCTCACACCTTCGCTGCATCACCATCACCTCCAGCCTCTGCATCACCAGCCTTATCCTTCAGCCCACTGCTTCCAGCCTCGATAGCTAGGACCTCTTCAGTCTCCTCTTCATCGTCCAGCTCAGCTAGCTTGGCCTTCCAGCCTTCTTGGTCCCAGGCAGTCCTGTTGAAGTCAGGATCCTCAACTTCCTTGGCCATCTGCAGTTTGATTTTGAGCATAATAATGGCGGCAGAAAGCTTAGCACCCTCCATCACTTCAACCTTCTCATGATCAGTATTGATGTGGGCCATGACCAGCTGCTTTTTCGCCAAGTTAAGCTCCTTCTCGAGGGTAGAGATGGTCTCATCCTTTGCCAGGAAGATCTTCTGAAAGTCCAGCTCCTTCTGCTCAGCCTCTTCCACATACGCATCAAAGAGCATCTGGATCTCAGCAAATTTCTGCAAAAAAGGAAAGATACAATTCAGGATCCGTTATCCTCAAATGGGCAGGATAGAATTAAGAATCAGGGATCCTTACCTCAGAGAAGTATTCTTTAAACTGATGTCGGATGAGGGGCAGGCCTTCAAGATCGTCAGCGGCTTCCTCTTTTTTCCGCCCTTGCCCTTGGAAGTGACAGGCTTAGGAATTGGAACACTAGGGCTGGTAGCAATTCGTTTCTTGCCGGACCGGGCAGCGACAGCATCAAGATCACTAACGCTGAAGCGAGAAGCTGATTTCAAGGACTTTCCAGCACCTACAAACGGCAAACAATAGATAAGTATCCTTGATCTATATCTATTTAATCATACATAAATATAAATACTTACTTGACATGGTGACTGAACCAGAGGATACTTCCTGTGAATCCTTTGTGTTGGTCTGGAATGTTCTAACTGCAGGATCAAGGTTCCAAAAGGCAGCGATCCTTTCTTTTGTTGCAGGTGACTGAATGAGATGAGAGACCGAGATAGCTGCAAAACAGAAAAGGATCAGTTATCCTCAACAGAAACAGGGTTATCCTATGATCCTTCTATAAGGATCCTATGTCCTACCATGGGTGGTCCACTCTTTGGGGAGATCTTTCCCGTCTGGAATGGAATCTTTCCTAACAAAGAAGAAATGGTTTTTCCAGTGGGTATCATTCTTTGTGGTTTTAAGGATTGGATGAGGATCACCAGGCTTATGTTTGAACAAGTAATGGTGTGAACCATGGCTCACAAGATTATACAGCTCAGCCAGTTCTGACATTCCTATCTCTATACCCTCCTGCTCTATGATGTTTTCTAAGGTATGCAGAACCCTCCACATCATCGGCATGGCCTGGATATAGCACATACCGGTGAGTGCAAAGAAGGATTGGGTAAAGGCAGGGAAAGGATAGGAGAATCCTATCAGGAATGGGGTGGCCGGAAAAGCAACCCAAGTGTCAGAGACGGAGTCACTTTTGGTAGTAGGGTCAAAAGGCTTGAAAACGGTATCCGCCGGAAAACAGTGGCGAATCCGATCAATCTCTGGGTCAGTGAAGCGGCATAGCTCAAGTGAGGGATTTTTGATGATCCCTTGGCTTTTCAAGGAATCATCCTTCTTTGGATCCTTGGCTGGTGAGGATCAAAGAACCATCTTTGCCATGGGTGGTGATAAAAAAGAAGAACAGAGTAAGAAGATGAAGAGAGAAGGAGAATAGAGATACCTGGTCGATCTTTGAATGAGGATTTAAAGGGAAGTATCGCTTGAATTTATATGCAAATTGATCCTTATCTCTAACCTATATACAATGATGATTCTGCAGGATGTCACTTCGGTGACGCATGATGTGTAACGGCTAGTTCGATTCTAACGGCTATATTTCTGTTGGCTAGTTCGTTGCAGATAAGATAAGAAAATATGAGTCATTTAAGTGATATTTTATTCCTCATATTTTGGGGGCAATTGTTAGGGATAGATTTTCTAAACCTAAGGATCACAGATCCTCAAATACTGCCAGGATCACGGATCCTCAATTCTGTTTGAATTAAGGATCCTCAGAAGACGTTGCAGGATCAGGATCCAGGATCCTCATTGTTATCCTAACACTAACGGTTGTCTTCATTGTATGTGAGCTTGTTTTGCAGGAGTATTCAAATGGGACTTGATCTTGCCGAGATTCCAGGGGAATATACCTTACAATTCCACACGTGCATAGCCTTTGTGAACGTTATGGAGATCGTGGGAAGCTAGCACCTTTTGCGGATTGTTAGTTAGCTAGTTTATTTCTATTTTTATAAGGGGATAACAAGCTTGAATTAGCTAAGTTAGCAAACACACACGCTCTCGCAAGCTCTCAACAGTTCATTGGCGTTTACATACACATTACACTCTAGTGATCCTTGTAACAAGCTTGTTATCATCCCGAGTTGTAATCATCATTTGTTTAATTATAGTTGGTGATCGGTAGTTTCCATCACCCGAGGTTTTTTATGCCGGAGATCATACGTTGATCAAGGGCTTTTTCCTCGTATAAATCCTTGTGTCACTTGTTCATTTCATTTACAAGTTGTTCATACATTTGTTCATTGATTCAAGCATCATACCTTACAAAAAAAGATTTTGTTGCATTATCCTAGTCTGATTTTTGACCAAAACAGGACATGCCTTATTTAAATCAGTAAAATCGACACATACTTGACCTCTCTTATCATTCCTGCTCGGAGCAGCTTATCTACCTCCTCCTGGATAATGGCATTCCTCTCAGGTGCAAACTTTCTCCTTTTTTGATGTATGGGCTTGAATAACCTGTCAATGCCAAGCTTGTGAGTAATTATATCTTTAGAGATACCTGTCATGTCTTCATGCTTCGAGGCAAAGGTAGTTTTTCTCTTCTTGAGGAAGGATACTAGATCCTGTTCAATGTTGTTGAGGATCCCTGATCCTATGAAGATCTTGGATTCAGGATCCTGAGGATCCATAAGGATATCTTTTACATCTTGTTCTCTTGCCTCCAGGACATCTCTTGGAGGATGCTTTAATTGCTATTGCTCCCAGGGTCTTGAGGCTGGCTTCATCGATGAAGTATAGCAATTCTTTGCTTCTTGTTGGTCACTCTCAATCTTCACCACCCCCCATGGACTAGGAAGCTTTACATATTGATGATATGTAGATGGGACTGCCTTCATGTCATGCATCCAGGGCCTGCCAAGGATAACATTGCAACATCATAAGCAATCTGTAACACAAAATTTCTGATAAGAATGAAGTCCTTCTATGTAAATGGGAAGTTTAATGTCCCCCCAATGTGTTATTGGTTTCTCCACTGAATCCCACAAGAACTGAGGATCTTGGGACAATGTCCGATTCAGGGATGTTCATTTTCTTGAGGACATCAAGCTGAATGATGTTTACTGAGCTTCCTCCATCTATTAAGATCCTGCGAACAAAATGATTAGATATAAACAAAGTAATAACAAGACCATCATGATGAGGATCCTGAACATCCACACGATCATCCTCATCAAAAGTTACAACTTTTTCCTGTGTAACAGTAGAGGTTCGGATGGGTCTATCTCCATTATCCATCTTGGTCTCCTTGGCATGCCTCTTGGCTACTGAAAAGGAAGTGCCACATATATCTGATCCACCGGATATGAAGTTAATAATTTGTGCATCAGCAGGGGGAGCAGGAGCTCTTTCTGGAACTTTTTCAGGATCCTGGATCCTTGACTTTTTTCTTCCCAACAGCTCCTTCAAGTGCCCTTTACTTAGAAATTGGAGGATAATCCTCATCATCCTCTTCTTGTTCTACTGCATGCACATTCTGGTTGTCAGACTTGTTATAAGACTTTGACTTGTTGTTTCTGAAGTAGGATCCTTGCTTTTCCTGCTTCGAGGATGCTGCCAGTCTTTCTTGGATCCTTTTATCATCCTCTAGTCGGATGAATCTAAGGGCCCTGGTTCTCACTTCATCAAGGTTCCTGCAGGGGGTCATGACAAGTTCATCATAGAACAATGAATCCCTAAGTAAACCCATTTTGAAGGCTTCTACAGCCGTAGCAATATCCAAATTAGGAATATCCAAGGATTCTTTACTAAACTTAGTGATATAATCTCTAAGTGATTCATTTTGACCTTGTGTTACCCTATATAGATCACTAGTTAATCGATCAAATTTTCTACTACATGAGAATTGGGTATTAAACAGATTAACTAGATTAGCAAATGAAGTAATGGAGTAAGGGGGGAGACTTAGCAGCCATTTAAGAGCTGATCCTGTCAGTGTGGATCCGAAACCCTTGCATAGACATGCTTATTTTAACCTCTCCGGGATGGGATTGATCTCCATCCTTTCTCTGTATTGAGCTACATGTTCTTCTGGATCCGTTGAGCCATCATATAGCTTCATGGTTGGTATTTGAAACCTCTTTGGAATTTCTGCATCACAAATAGGTGGTGCAAAACGAGATATCTTGTGGCTTCCATTTGGGATTTCAGGGATGGGCTTAACCACTACTGGAACGCTGGATATCATATCCTTCAGTTTTTGTAGTTCCCTAGCCATAGCTTGGTTGATACCTGTATCCTGCACTGAGCCATGGTTAGCATTATAAAAATTATTCAAAGTGTTACCTCCTGAAGGATTCAAGTTTGAGATTCCAGATGTGAATCCATATTGACGGGATTCTGGTATAACTGAGGGACCAGAAGAAGCAATAGTCTGCATTGGTATGAAGTCTCCCAAATGAACTTCTGAACTTCTAGGTTCTGCACTTCTTAAGGATCCCTGATCCTGAAAGATGTTGGATCCTAGAGGCATCGAAGTTGGGGGTCTTGGAGGATAATCCATGGATCTATGAGCCTGAGATGAGGATCCTTGACCCTGAGACGAGGATCCTTGAACCTGAAACAAGGATCCCGGATGCTGAGAGTAGGATCCTTGAACCGTCTGCGTCCCCATGTATCCTCCTGAGCTAGTGAAGGATCCCTGATGCTGGAAGGAGGATCCTAAAGGCTGAAAAGAGGATCCTGAAGGCTGGAAGTAGGATCCTAAAGCCTGATTCATTGCCGTTGATCCATAACGCATTCCCAATGATCCACCCTGGTGCTGGATATCTGGAGCTGCAGATTGCTGGGCAGTTATGGCTGGAGTGTCGAAATCCAGTGATCTAGGCACCAATGGAGAGTGATCCTCCGCTGATCTCTTCAATTTCTTGATATCGTCAATCTCCCGAAGGATCCTGTCATTGGTTTTGTCCTGCTGCTGCATGTAATCCCTCATCTGCAAAATCAAAGAATAAAGATCACTGTTAGAAGGGCTAGAAGAAACAGCAGAAGTTGGTCGTTTTGAGAAAACGGGGCTTTGTTTCTTTGCAGCATTCTCCGCATTCTTCTGGGATCCAAAAGGTGGTGGAGGCAAAGGTGGAATGCCCTGTGAAGAAGTGACTGCCGGCATAGAGCTTGAAGTGTTCTTCGCTGAAGAAGCCATGTGGTTGAAGGTGATGAACCGAAATGATCACAATGAATAGAATTTCTCAGAGATGAAGCACCAATGGCCCCATGGTGGGCGCCAAACTGTTTTGGTCAAAAATCACGCTAGGATAATGTAACCAAATCTTATTTTGTGAGGTGTGATGCTTGAACTAAATGGCAAATGTATGAATAAACTTCGAATGAAATGAACAAGTGACACAAGGATTTATACGAGGAAAAAGCCCTTGATCAAGGTATGATCTCCGGCACAAAAAACCTTGGGTGATGGAAACTGTCACACCCCAACCGATGGCGGAAACATCAGGGCATGGCACTGAGCGAAACAGATTGTCTAGAAGTTTCCATAACAATTATCATTACCAATTAATTTAAAGTAACATGTCCCATACCATGTCTCAAAAGATAATACAATTATTACAGACAAAATCTAGGTAAATAGTTCTATTCCGACAACTCAGATTTCATTTGTAAAGACAACTATTTGTTGGCCTCTAAGACCTTATTCTAGCCTCGATTTCCTAGCAGATAAGCATCCTAATCACCTGTCACATACGTTAAAATAAAGTCAATACACATAGTGTAAAGGTGAGCATACAAGTTTGATAATAGCGTATAGAGTTCGAAAACGTTACGCATAACCAGCACGTACACAGAGTGAAATGAGGCATGTTAGTTAACGACATAGACCTATCGATACCAAAGACTACGGGTTGACTGCCCAAGGCAGTTCGTAATACATGATCACCACTGTAATCCATGCAAATAATTGTCCTTAACAACCCCCGAGTGAACGGGTGCTGAGTCCAAACTAATAGTACTATCGTTGCTAAGGCAGGTAGACAGCATTCCATGTGTAAACATAACAAACAAGCATTCATTAAGTCACGTATAACATGCGGTAACAGTTAGCGTTAAAGTATTGCGTAGTGTGTTCGATGAGATTTTGTATAAGTAACGTATGTAACACCCAAAAGTGCATAAAGCAAAAAAAAAGGGATCGAGTATACTCACAGTGATGATGGATTGAAGGGAGCGCTAGGGAGTAGGGTTAGCCTGATCAAAACGATAGCATAACGATAAGTGACGCGTAAAACGATACAAAGTACAAGTGGTTCGGACAACAGTCTGTTCGGATGGTAGTCTGATCGGACAGCCAGTCGTGCGGTTGGTCGTCCGTTCAGACAGTCGTCCGGTCGGATGACTGTTCAAGTGGATTGTTTCTTCCTTTGAGAAGGATGTGTTTGTGTATGATGGCTTGACTTTTGAAGTTTTCGTTGTAGTATTTAGAAAGCATTGAAGTGTCTCTACTTTTCAGGTCGGTCGATCGGACAGTCGTTCGATTGGACGGCAACCCATTCGGTTGGGCACTTCAGTGAGAACAAGTTCATAGCAAGGTGTCACTCGATCGGATGGTTGTTCGTTCGGATGGCATCCTTTGTGCATTGAACATGTTGAAAATTGTTTAAGTGTTGAAGTTCAAACGTCTCATGATTCGGTTGGCAGTTCGATCGGATAGTAGTCCGATCGGACAGCAATTCGTTCAACATTTAGACTTCAAGTGTTGGCAAAATACATGTGTGGGACCAAGGTGTAAGTCGTACGGTTAGCCAGTCGTGCGGTTAGGCTGTCCGTTTGGACAGCAGTCCGTTCTGGTCAACCTGTTCGTCCTACACTTGGTTGTTTTGTTAGTTTGTCATTTTATCGAGATATTTTGATAACGTATCAAAAAACAGAAACCTCGTCAATACTTGGTACTCCTGATCGGACAGGAATCACCCAAACCCGATCAGTGGACGGTTCGAGACGATGTTCCACGTTTAACTCGGAATCAATAATCTCGTAGATAGAATACGGATCTTGAACCAACACAACCACAATAATGAGTAGTAAGTCGGCACAAGTCCCGATTCTATCAGTTTTGAGTGCATTGAGTGTAAAAGAGTTGAAAGAAAGTTGGAAATTGTTTTGGTCAAAAATCAGGCTAGGATAATGCAACCAAATCTTTGTTGTGAGGAATGATGCTTGAAACAATGAACAAATGTATGAATAATTTGTAAATGAAATGAACAAGTGACACAAGGATTTATACGAGGAAAAAGCCCTTGATCAAGAGTTGATCTTCGGCATAAAAAACCTCGGGTGATGGAAACTACCGATCACCAACTATAATTAAACAAATAATTGTTACAACTCGGGATGATAACAAGCTTGTTACAAGGATCACTAGAGTGTAATGTGTATGAAATCGCCAAATGAACTATTGAGAGCTTGCGAGAGTGTGAGTGTTAGCTAACTTAGCCAATTATTCTAATTCAAGCTTGTTATCCCCTTTTAAAATTAGAAATAACTCAAATAACTAACTATCCGCAATTCGTGCTAGCCTCCCACTACTTCCATAACGGTTACTCCAGCTGAACACGTGCGGAATATTGAGAGCATATTCTCCAAGAATATCGGCAAGACCAAGTCCTACATGTATACTCCTGCAAAACAAACTCAAACATAGCGAAGGCAACCGTTAGTGTAAGGATAACAATAAGGATCCTGGATCCTGATCCTGCAACGTCTTCTGAGGATCCTTAATTCAAACAGAATTGAGGATCCGTGATTCTGGCAGTATTTGAGGATCCGTGATCCTTAGGTATAGAAAATCTATCCCTAACAATTGCCCCCAAAATATGAGGAGTAAAATGTAAATTAACGAGTAGTATTTTTTAATCTTATCTGCAACTAACTAGCGAACGGAATTATAGCCGTTTGAGTCGAACTAGCCGTTACACCTCATACGTCATTGAAGTGACAATCCTGCAGAATCATCATTATATATAGGTTAGAGATAAGGATCAATGTGCATTTAAATTCGAGCGATACTCCCTTTAAATCCTCATTCAAAGATCAATCAGGTATCTCTCTCCTCCTTCTCTCTTCATCTTCTTAGTCTGTTCTTCTTCAAAATCTTTAGATCATAATGAAGTTACGATCATCCCCCGCCAAGGATCACCAGAAAGATAGTCCTTTGAAAAGCCAAGGGATTATCAAAAATACTCCAAAGGAACTCTGCTGCTTCACTGATCCGGAGATCGACCGGATCCGTCACTATTTCCGGCGGACACCGTCTTCAAACCCTTTGACCCTACTGCCAAAAGCGATTATGTCTCTGACACTTGGGTTGCTTTTCCGGCCACCCCATTCCTGATAGGATACTCCTATCCTTTCCCTACCTTCACTGAATCCTTCTTTTCTCTTACCGGCATGTGCTACATTCAGGCCATGCCAATGATGTGGATGGTTTTATATACCCTAGAGAAAATCATTGAGCAGGAAGGCATAGAGTTGGGGATGTCGGAACTGGCTGAACTGTATAACCTTGTGAGCCATGGTTCACACCGCTTCTTATTCAAACATAAACCCGGTGACACACACCCAATCCTCAAGACTACAAAGAACGATACCAACTGGAAGAAGCGTTTTTTCTTCGTTAGGAGGGATTCTATCCCGGATGGGAAGGATCTCCCCAGAAAGTGGGCCACCAATGGTAGGATAGAGGATCCTTATAGAAGGATCATAGGATAACCCTGTTTCTGTTGAGGATAAGTGACCCCTTTTCTGTCTTTTTGTGCAGCTATCTGAGTCTCTCATATCATTCCATCACCTGCAACAAAAGAGAGGATCGCTGCTATTTGGAGCCTTGATCCTGCAATTAGATCATTCCAAGCAAACACAAAGGATTCTCAAGAAGTATCCTCCGGCTCAGTCACAATGTCAAGTAAGTATCCAAGTTTGTATATGTTTAAATGTTTAAATGAAAATAAAACAAGAATACTTATCTGTTGTTTTGCATTGGTAGGCGCTGGAAAATCCTCAAAGTCAGCCTCCAGATTCAGCGTCACTGATCTTGATGCTGTCTCTGGCCGGTCCGGAAAGAAGAAATCTGCTGCTAGCCCAAGTGTTCAAATCCCTAAGCCTGTTACCTCCAAGGGCAAGGGAGGAAAGAAGAGGAAGTCCACTGAAGCTGATAATCTTGAAGGCCTGCCCCTCATCCGTCATCAGTTTGAAGAATACTTTGCTGATGTAAGGATCCCTGATCCTTAATTTTATTCTGCCCATTTAAGGATAACTGATCCTGAATTGAATCCTCCTTTCTTTGCAGAAATTCGCTGAGATCTAGATGCTCTTGGACGCGTATGTTGAAGAAGCAGAGCAGAAGGAGCTAGACTTCCAGAAGATCTTCCTAGCCAAGGATCAAACCATCTCCAACCTCGAGAAGGAGCTCAATTTGGCAAAGAAGCAGGTGGTCATGGCCCAAATAACTGCTGATCAGGAGAAGAGAGAGGTGATGGAGGATGCCAAGCTCTCTGCTGCCATTGCTATGTACAAGACCAAACTGCAAATAGCCCAGGAAGCTCAGGATCCTGGCTTTGACAGGAACAATTGGGACCAGGAGGGCTGGAAGGCTAGGTTGGCTGAGCTGGATGATGAAGAGGAGGCTACAGAGGTCTTGATGCTTGAGGCAAGCGGCAGCGGGGCTAAGGATCAGGCTGGTGATGCTGAAACTGGAGGTGCTGGTGATGGTGATGCAGCGAAGGTGTGAGCTACCGAAATGGGCGATGATGGATTTATCTAGACGCGGCCGGAGCCCATTTTTTATAGTTTGGTAGTGGTTTTTGTTTTGATGGTGTTTTTCTGAACAATGGTTGATCTGTAATAACTTAGACAATAGTTTTTAGGGTTGAGGATCATGGATCCTTGGACAATAGGTAGGATAATGGGTGGTGGATGGATCCTCTGCTTGGGGGATGAAACCACTTGTTATCCTTCCGCCTTTATTTCCTGCACTTAGACCTTGTTAAATATGGACACCCTTTGCCAACCCAAGTGGACGGGCCACGTTTTGCTGGTAGAAACCTGGGTTAGCAATTTTGACAACCTTTTAAGGGTTTAACTTTTGGTAAATAAAAGCCTAATCTTTTGACTATCTCATGTGTTGTTACATTTATGAATACCTTACTTTTCGGTTGCTATTATACACTTTGTTTGAATTCATAAGTTAAGAATAAAAGGTTGGCAGATTATGTCAAAAAATTTAGGATATGATCAAGGATCAAATGTCCTATAATCGAAAAATTCAAAAAGTGATCCGACTTAAGGATCATGCAAGCTGTTGTCAAAGAATAAGGGTCACTTAGACAAATAAAGTATAAAATCAAAGTGATTAAGGATCATACCTGAGAATCCAAGTTAGGATCCTAAACCTTTAATACTTACAATCAGGATAACCAAAAGATAAACCTTAAAAAGAGGTTAGGATCAAGGATCCTTAGCTGTTGAACTTCAAAAACCTGAAATGGAACATAACTTGGGACTAAGCCAATATAAGAGAAGAGTTAGCAACTGGGGACAAGCCCAACAATTCTGGGGACAAGCCAATATACTGGGGACAAGCCCAAAAAACTGGGAACAAGCCCAAAAAACAGGGGACAAGCCCAAAAAACAGGGGACAAGCCCAAAAAACTGGGGACAAGCCCAAAGGATCTTGTGTAAACTGGAGTATGGCCCTCACTGGCGACTATCCAAACTTAGTGACATGAAAATGTCAAAACCTTAGCTAATGTGAAAACGTTAGAAACCTTAGGAACGGATGTATGGTACGTCTACCATTATACGTAGGATCCTGAATACAGCCAGTACAATGAAATTGTCAGCCCCTAAAGCGAGTACTGGTCCCATTGCCATGAACTGTACCAGGATCATCGTGCGCTACTGGCGATACTGGGGACAGGCCCAAATAACTGGGGTCAAGCCCAAAAAACTGGAGACTTCTGTGGATACTCAATCCTTTGTTAAGGATATGTCAACCTTTTTCAAAACTCAGAACTAAGTGAAAGAAGGATAAAGGATCCAGGATCCTTCTCCTTATATATAGGATAGTTAAAGAATTCAATAGACTGAAATTAGATCATTACCAGAATGAGGATCATCTATCCTCTAAGGATCCTTCGAGGATATCAGCCATGAATGTTGCTAAGGATCCTGAATACTTATTACATGAAGTATTTCTTCAAGTGGACAGCATTCCAAGCTCTTGGCAGTAAATCACCTTCCATTGTTAGCAATCGATATGCCCCCTTTCCTGCCTCAGCTTCAATCAGGTAGGGGCCTTCCCACTTTGGTGCCAACTTTCCATCAGCAGGATTTGTGGTATTCTGAAATGCTTTCCTCAATACCATATCACCAACTTGGAACTTCCTGATCCTGACATTCTTATTGTAGGCTCCAGCCATCCTTTGTTGATAACTAGCCATTCTTATCCTTGCCAAATCCCTGAGTTCTTCTATAGTATCCAGGTCTTGAACCAAGTTTTCAGCATTTCCTTTAGGATCACGGATGCTTGTTCTTGAAGTAAGAACCACCATCTCTCTGGGGATCACTGATTCTGCTCCAAATACTAAAGAAAATGGAGTTTGGCCAGTGGCATTCTTGGGAGTTGTCCTATCAGCCCATAGTACAAAAGGTAGTTCTTCTGCCCACTTTCCTTTCTTGGATCCAAGCTTCTTCTTCAAGTTATTGATGATGATCTTGTTGGATGATTCTGCTTGACCATTAGCTTGTGGGTGGACTGGTGTTGATGTTATCATC
Source organism: Helianthus tuberosus (assembly GCA_030545235.1). NCBI lineage: Eukaryota > Viridiplantae > Streptophyta > Magnoliopsida > Asterales > Asteraceae > Helianthus > Helianthus tuberosus. Next base: position 3,585,622 of record CM060421.1, read on the forward strand.
TTAATCCCCCAGCTGTCACAAAAGTTAGTAGTTCTACTCCCAATAAATTGGGATCCATTATCACAAACAATTTCAGAAGGAATACCAAATCTAGTAATGATATTTCTTTTAATAAAGGATATCACTTCTTTCTATCTGACTTGAGCAAAGGCTTCAGCCTCTATCCACTTAGAGAAGTAATCAGTCATGGCAAGCATGAACACCTTTCCTATTGGTGCTTTGGGAAGTTTACCAACTATATCCATTCCCCATCTCATGAATGGCCAGGAAGAGGATATAGGATGCAAGAGCTCTGCTGGTTGATGAAGGATATTACTATGTCTCTGACAAGGATCACACTTCTTAGCATAATCCACAGCATCCTTCTTCATTGTAGGCCAGTAGTATCCTGTCCTAAGGATCCTTGAGAACAATGCCCTGCCCCCAGTGTGGTTTCCACAATCTCCTTCATGAAAATTAGGACTTATTGAACTTCAGAATCCTCTATGCACCTTAGATATGGACCTGCAAGAGATTGTTTATATAACATGTTATTCAATATTGTAAATTGAGATACCCTGATCTTGAAAGCCCTAGGGTTTTCTCCAGTAGGAATCTCTCCATGTTGTATATATCTCATGATCGGAAGGATCCTTGATCCTGAACAAGACTGTGCACCATCACTAGGAACCATTGCCGAATCCTCTTCTATCTCCATAGTTATGTGATCCTCAATAGCAGGAGCCAAAATATGGATGATAGGGATCTTGATATCCTTTGGAATTTTTAAGGATGATCCTAGGTTGGCCAATGCATCAGCTTCTGCATTTTCTTCCTTGGGTACCTGTGTCAAACTAAAAGAAACAAAAGAGAGTGCCAATTCCTTGACTATCTCTAGGTATTTGACTAGCTTTTCACCTTTAACATCATAGGATCCATTAAAGTGATTAGTAATTAACAATGAATCTACATGTACCTCAAGATACCTGATCCTCATATGCTTGGCAATTTGCAAACCAGCTATCAAGGTCTCATACTCAGCCTCATTATTAGTAGTTTGAAACTCACAAGCTATTGAGTGGGGTATTATGTCCCCCTATGGCGATTTTAGTAGTATTCCAAGTCCTGTTCCTTTGACATTAGATGCTCCATCAGTGAAGAGTATCCAAGGATCCTTAGTCTCTTCAAGCTGCTGAACTTCTAACTCAGCTTCTCTTAGTAGATCACTACTGAAATCTGCCACAAAGTCAGCTAAGGCTTGGGATTTGATGGCAGTCCTTGGTTCATATCTTATATCATAAGTGTTATGGGTGAAATTCTGAGCCCATATCCTGGAAAATATCTTGATTTATATCTTATTTATGTAGTATCTGTTTACATCCGGGATGCTGGTTCAGGATATTGGTAACATCCTGAATGGTATCCTCGGGATTACTAATGGATTATGTGCAGGTACGTGGGTTAGAAGCTAGCAACGTTCACAAGACTTATTCCGCGGAAGACTCGGTCCAAGTCGTTCAAATGAAGACGTTGAAGCCGTATTACTCGGTCCATAACGTTCGTAATGGAATATTCGGAGTAGCCCATATTTGTAGGGATTATTGTTTGTAATTCATTACTATAAATAGGTGGGTATACCAGATCAACTAGGACATCACAATCACACTCGCTACACTCTAACACTTGCTCTCGAGCAATTCTTACTTTCATACAAAAGCATTGTAACACTTAGCGATCTGGTCCATATCCTGCACTGTATCCTGAAGTTTAAAGCAATAAGAAGAACAAGGCAGCTGCGATTGTCAGCTCCCGAGGTTTTATGCCGGCGATCTAGATTGATCAAGGGCTTTCCTCGTACATCTCGTGTCATTTCCTTTACTTTTTGCTCATTGTTTGCTCACTGTTTGATCGCAGATACAGCTCAATATCCTGAGCCGTATCCTGAATACTGATTTTCTAAATAACTCAACAAGCATATTTTCTATAAACTTTCTAGCACACTACCTCACATTACTAATTTGATCACTAAATTGCTTCGGTAATTTTTGACCAAAACAATTTGGCGCCCACCGTGGGGCAAGTGGTGCTCTCTTTACTAAAAATTTTTGGTAAATCGCTAATCGGTTATCTATTTTCAAAACTTTTTGCCACATTGTCCATAATGGCCTCAAGATCAAACATGAGTTCCTCTACTGTGTCTGCTACGACTTCTGCTACTACTGGTTCGGTGCTTCCACCACCTCCTCCAAGATTGCCAGCCTCTACACGACCTCAGGATATTATCCCTACCCGCAGTGTTCAGGAATCTGCCCCTGTTTTAGCTTCTAACGACGAAATTTTAACCTTATTTGGAAGTGTGCAGGAACAAATGAGGCAGCAGCAGGAAACAAACCAAATGCTTTTAAGGGAAATACAACTCCTGAAGTCTGGCTCGAGCAGATCTGCTGAGGATATTGTCACTCCATTACAACCCAGAACTTTGAACTTTAGTTCAGCTGTGTATACTGAGGATAACAGGGGGAATATTGTGCCCAGCCTTCCTCAGAATCATACCCCTGAAATACCCTCCTCGGTCAGGATATCGACCATAAGGAGCTCTGGATATGCTTCAGGATATGGGCAAAATCCTCCAACGGGTAACATGTCAAATAATAATAATACTCATACTACTAACAATAGTGGATCCTTGCAGGATACAGGTGTGACATCAGCACTTACTAGGGAACTTCAGAAGTTGAAGGATATGATATCAAGTGTACCCGGGGTGGTCCAGCCGATCCCGGAAGTGTCTCAAGACAGCCACAAGATATCTCGTTTTGCATATCCTATCTGTGATGCTGAGATTCCAAAGAGGTTCCAAACCCCCAACATGAAGCTTTACGACGGAACAACGGATCCTGAGGAGCATATTGCTCAGTATAGGGAAAGGATGGAGATTAACCCTATCCCTCCGGATCTCAAGGAAGCATGCTTGTGCAAGGGTTTTGGTTCAACCTTGACAGGATCAGCCCTGAAATGGCTTTTGAATGTTCCTCCACATTCGATTACATCTTTTGCTCACTTAGTAAATTTATTTAATAGTCAGTTTTCTTGTAGTAGAAGCTTTGAAAAATTAACGAGTGATCTCTACAGGATAACACAGGGGCCTCAGGAATCCCTTAGGGATTATGTGAACAAGTTCAGCCGGGAATCACTAGACATTCCTCATCTTGATGTTGCAACAGCTGTGCAAGCTTTCAAGATGGGGCTGCAAAAAGATTCTCAATTTTATCAAGACCTTGTAATGAACCCATGCAGGAACTTGGATGAAGCTCGGAACAGGGCCCTAAGATATATTCGGTTGGAAGATGACAGAAAGATGCAAGAAAGGATGAACTCATCCAACACTTATGAGTCAACTAACAGGAAGTCAGAATCTCCATTCAAGTCATATTGGCCTAAGCCATATGGCAGAAATGAGAACAAGAAAGTGAATGCTGTCGAAGACGAGGATCCTGAAGAGTATCCTGAATTATCTGAATATTGCTTTTCTGTTAACATTCTTGAATTGATGTATGCCATGCAGGGTCTAGGGGACAAGGCAAGATGGCCTTGAAAGAATCAACAAAAAGCAGATTGGAAAGACAAATCAAAATGGTGTTCTTTCCACGAAGATTTCGGACATATGACTGAGGATTGCATCGCTCTAAGGAAAGAAATAAGCTATCTTCTGAGCAAGGGATATTTGAAAGATCTCTTAGGGAGAAAGAAGAATAAGGGTCAGGATACTGAGAAGGATCCTGAGCGAGCAGCATCACCTCCCGCGGATGCCAAGATAATCAACTTCATTTCGGGAGGATCCGACATTTGTGGGACTTCGTATTCGGCAGCAAAGAGACATGCAAAAGAAGCTAAGGCCGAAAGGGGAGACAAACCTGTCAGGATGACTACACTTACAACTGATAAAGTGATCACATTTGATGCTGATGACAGGGATACTGTCCAGGATCCTCACCGTGATGCTCTGGTAATAACGTTATATGTGGCTAACCATTTTGTACGCAGGATATTGGTAGATAATGGCAGCTCCGTCAACATAATCCAACTAGAGACGCTTAAAAGAATGAATGTATCTCCAATGGATATCACTTCAAAGTCTACTGTGCTTGTTGGGTTCAGTGGAGAGGCTAGAAACACAGTGGGAGAGATAAAGTTGCCGGTGTACGTTGAAGGAGTCAACTCGATACAACGTTTTTGTGTAATGGACTCTCTATCCTGCTATAACATTATACTGGGAAGACCGTGGATTCACGATATGAAGGCCGTGCCATCAACATATCACCAATGCATCAAGATACCTACCCCTTGGGGAGTTGTCAAAGTTGATAGTGATCAGCAGGAGGCGAAAGAATGTTACTCATCCTCGATGAAATCCTCAACCAAGCCTAGTGCAGCATAGCAATTAAAGACGCGGGCCCAGGATATCGTGGAGGATCCGGAGCAGGATGTGAAGAAGATTATCCTAGACCAGGACAATCCCGATATTTCGGTGCTCGTGGGAACCAATATCCCTCAGGATATTGAAGAGCAATTAATTAACTTTTTTAAAATGCAGGATATCAACGTTTGCATGGAAGCATGAGGATATGACAGGCATATCCAAAGATATTATCACTCACAAGCTTGGAATTGATAAATCATTCAAGCCTGTGCAACAAAAAAGAAGGAAGTTTGCTCCTGAGCGGAATGCGATTATTCAAGAGGAAGTTGAGAGATTATTGAAGTCCAGGATGATCAGAGAGGTTAAGTTCCCGAGGTGGCTAGCAAACGTGGTTGTGGTACGGAAGAAAAATGGGAAATGGAGAGTCTGTGTGGATTACACAGACTTGAACAAAGCTTGTCCTAAAGACCCATTTCCTCTTCCCCACATTGATGCAATGGTAGATGCCACTGCCGGGCATGAAATGCTGACTTTCATGCATGCGTCCTCAGGATTTCAACAGATCCAAATGGAGCCTTCTGACCAGGAGGATACTGCCTTCATGACACCAACAGGTATTTATTGTTATACTGCTATGCCTTTCGGTTTGAAAAATGCAGGTGCAACATACCAAAGATTGGTAAACATGATGTTCAAGGACAAACTGGGGGACACCATGGAGGTGTACATCGACGATATGGTGGTAAAATCAAAGAAAGCTCAGGATCATCTCCAGGATATCAAAGGAGCATTCGATATCCTGGATCAGTATAACATGAAGCTGAATCCTGCTAAGTGCCATTTTGGAGTAGGAGCAGGAAAATTCCTAGGATATATGGTGACCAAAAGAGGAATAGAAGCAAGCCCGGAGCAGATTAAAGCCATCTTGGATATTAAATCACCCTCAAATATGAAGGATGTTCAACGACTAACAGGGCGAGTGGCAGCATTGAATAGATTTATCTCAAGATCTTCAGAAAAATGCAAAGATTTTTATGATATCCTGAAGAAGAACAAAAGATTCGAGTGGGGAGAGAAGCATGAAGCAGCCCTACAGGATTTGAAACGATATCTCTCAACCGCACCTCTGTTGATGAAACCTGAAAATGGTGAACCACTATCCCTGTACCTTGCTGTATCAGGGAATGCTGTAAGTGCCGTTCTCATAAAAGACCATGAAGGTCAGCAATATCCTGTTTATTATGTTAGTAAAAGTTTGTTAGATGCTGAAACTAGGTACTCTCATTTAGAAAAATTAATACTAGCATTAGTTATGGCATCAACGAAACTTAGACACTACTTTGAGACACATAGGATACATGTTAAAACCAATTATCCTGTAAAAAAATGTGCTTAGAAAGCCAGAAATGTCAGGCAGGATGGCCAAGTGGTCAGTAAAATTGAGTGCTTATGATTTAGTATATGAACCTAGAAATGCCATAAAGTCTCAAGCTTTAGCTGACTTTGTGGCTGATTTCAGTAGTGACATTGAGGATGAGGTAGACCTAGAAGTTCAACAGTTAGGAGAATCCTCATGATCCTGGACATTATATACTGATGGTGCATCTAATGTAAGAGGAGTAGGATTAGGAATACTACTAAAATCGCCACAGGGGGACATATTACCCCAGGCTATTAGGTGTGAATTTCCTGCTACTAATAATGAGGCAGAATATGAAGCTTTAATTGCAGGATTAGAATTGGCTAAGAGTATGAATATCAAGAATTTGCAAGTATACGTTGATTCTTTGTTAATTACTAACCATTTCAATGGCTCCTATGCAGTTAAGGGTGAGAAGTTAATCGAATACCTCGATATTCTAAAAAAATTAGCAGGATATTTCGATGTTTTTACACTTGAACAGGTACCAAGGGAGGATAATGCTGAAGCGGATGCCTTAGCAAATTTGGGATCATCAATCAGGATACCTGAAGGGACCCGAATACCAATATTACATATCTTGTATCCTGCGACGAATCCTCAGGATAAGGAAGTAGCGGGCATCCAGGATCCTGGAGCAGAATATCCTGAAGAGGATCCTGAATCCTGGACGGCTCCAATCATATAATATCTTAAGGAAGAACACATCCCCGGAAATCAAAATCCTAAGGCATTTAGGATGAAGGTATCACGATTCACTATTATAAATAATATTTTATATAAGAAATCTCTTGCAGGACCATATTTGAGGTGCTTGGAGGATCCTGAGGCCAAAGAAGTACTTCAGGATATACATGAAGGGGATTGTGGTAATCACACCGGGGGCAGATCATTATTCTCGAAAGTATTAAGGGCAGGATATTATTGGCCAACGATGAGGAAAGATGCTGCAGAATATGCTCGAAGATGTGATGCATGTCAAAGACATAGTAACATACTACATCAACCAGCTGAACCATTATATCCTGTAGTTTCCCCTTGGCCATTCATGAAGTGGGGGATGGATATAGTAGGGAAGTTACTAAAAGCTCCGGGAGGAAAAGTTTTTATGTTGGCTATGACAGATTATTTCTCCAAGTGGGTTGAGGTTGAAGCATTTGTCCAAGTTAGAGACCAAGAAGTAGTATCCTTCATAAAGAGGAATATCCTGACTAGGTTTGGAGTGCCAGCAGAGCTCATTTGTGATAATGGGTCCCAGTTTATAAGCAAAAGGACTACCGACTTTTGCAAGAGTTGGGGAATCAAAATGATCACATCTACTCCGGTACATCCTCAAGCGAATGGACAAGCTGAATCTTCAAACAAGATAATAGTGAATAACTTAAAGAAGAGACTTGGAGCCAAAAAAGGAAGATGGGCAGAGGAATTACCCTTTGTTTTATGGGCTGACAGGACAACGGTAAAAAATGCAACCGGCCAAACCCCATTCTCCTTAGTATTCGGAGCGGAGGCGATGATTCCAACGGAAATGGCGATACCTACTGCAAGATCTATCTTACAGGATCCTAAACAGAATCCTGAAGCCTTATGTCAAGATTTCGATACTATAGACGAAAAAAGAGACGCAGCAAGGCTAAGGATGGCAGCATATCAGCAAAGAATATCCAGAGCATATAACAAGAACATAAGGACTAGAAGATTTCGAGTTGGTGATTGGGTGCTAAGAAAAGCTTTTCAAAATACCACTAATCTTGCCGATGGCAAGCTAGCTCCTAAATGGGAAGGACCTTATGAAGTCGAGTCTGAAGCAGGGAAAGGAGCATATCGACTCAGGAATATGGAAGGGGATATGCTACCAAGATCCTGGAATGCAATACATTTGAAGCTTTATTTCAAGTAAGAGTAGAATTTATTTTCTATCTCGGAATGGTATGTATTCTATTTTTAAATATATTTTTGTTTATTGTCTTGAACCCACTACTGACTTAAGCATCGGAGGGGTGTTAGCCAAGCTAACACCCACCTTAGTTTACAATTGTTTTGCAGGATATGTTTCAGGATATAGCTCCAGGATATATACTCAGGATAAATCAAAAGATCAGAGGATTGGCCCCCTCTCTCACGTTTAAGGGATCCTGGTCCCTTCAAAGGTTTAAAGGTATTCACCTTTCTTTCGAATTGGGTTTAAACACCTCGCCTGGAACGCAAGTTATCTAGGTATAGTTCAAGGTAGCGGGACCAGTTCATGTAAAAGTGGCTGACAATTTCGTTACTGTTGGCTATATCCTGGATCCTAAAGGTATATGAGGATTGATCACCCTCTCTCACGAAAGAGTATTTTCATACTCTCAAAGGTTTAAAGGTTTTCACCTTTCTAAGAATTGGAGTTTATACACTCTCGCCTGTAGCGCATGAAATTTAGGGTTTATCCCCAGATATCAGGGTTTATCCCAAATATGCTAAGGATTCATTTCAGGATATCATGGGTTTTGCCCTGAGGTATTCGGTATTCATTTGAATCAAAATATAAATACATTGGTGTTTTTGGCAAACACAGGGGACATACGTTATGGATCCAAGTTTATAAGTATGCACTGGGGACAAACTTATGATAAAGGATTGGAATTGATTCTCTAAGAATCTCTAGTATGATCTCTCCTTTTTGTTTGGACAATTTATGGGTTATATTTCAATATCCTTTTCAAGATATCTTTCAGGATATCTCCCAGGATACATTTATGATATATGTTCCTGAGAATGTTCAAACCAAACAATTTTCACAAGTAAAATTTGTATGTTAATGACAACAGTAATAAAGTCAAAAGGATAGTCATATTATTAACATGCCAAAAGGTGTGCTCTTAGTTTCACCTCAAAACAGGGCCCATCCACTAAGAGCACTATAGTTCATTACCATATTTACCCAACAGTTGAAGGATTCATCTCAAACCGAGACCCATCCACCTTCAACTGTTGTATTGTTCAAAAAGCATGCAGGAAATGTAAATTGTTCAGGTGCAGGAAAGTAAAGTGCGGAAAAGTAAATTGTTTTTGGGACTACAAACCAACATTCAAATTCAAAAAGGTGGGCTCTGGCCTTGGCACGTATATCCGTCATCGCCCACCTAAATGCCCTCACACAGCGGCATCACCTCCAACCTTCTCAGACTTCTCCGCTCCAGCATCCTGACCAGCATCCTGCGCAGCATCCTGACCTATGTCCATCCCAGCATCAGCTCCAGCATCCTTCTTGTCTCCAGCTTGGACCACCACCTCTGCTGACTTAGAAGACTCACCGGCTTCAGAAGGAAATGGCACAGCTTTGCCTCCGAGCTCCTTTAACTTGGCCACCCAGGATTCGACTGGCCAAGATGGACAAACAAGGCCCGTCTCCTTGGCCTCATAGGCCATCTTGATGCGTGCTTGTAGCAGGGAGACGATAGCAGAAGCCTTGATTCCCTCTCGGAAGTTGATCAGGGCCTGATCATGATCCATTTGAACGGTGGCAAGTTTGACCTCAGCGTCTTGGGTGACCTTCTTCAGCAAGCTTTCGTAATGCCGGCTCTTCGCTTCAGCAATGGCACCTTGGTCAGCAACGGTGCTTTCGAGTTGTTTGATTCTGGCTTCATGAAGTGCCACGGTACCACAAGCGTCATTATACAAGTGGAGCAAATGCTGGAGGCCCTGCACATCAATTACAGGTATAAAGTTAGAATGTATGTTGACCAAGATATCCTACCAGGATATCCTGTTAGGATATATGTGCAGGATATATGTGCAGGATATACATAAAGGATATGCGTCAGGATATTATCTTGTTAAGGAAGGATGTCATTGGCTCTAAGGAATCAGAGAAGCTGAGTTCATCATAGGAGAACCCTTCTGAGCCCGGAGCACTGACTTCAAGACCCTTCCTCTTTTTCGCTGTGGAAGCACGGGTTCTTGGATTGGCCTTGGGAGCCGGGAGTGGCTTGGAGCTAGTAGCAGCAGGAGTCTCCTTCTTGACTGTGGCTGGAGTTGGATAGCTGTCAAGTTCATCAAGGTCTAGATAGACTGGGACTTTGCTGGAATCTGCACACAGGGAGTAAATTCTGAATCCCTCCTATGAATAACAGATAAAAAACATATGTGTAGGATATCTTACAGGATCCTTACCATACATGTTGGCACTGGAAAGAGGGCTTGGAGTCGGTGGAGATGGATTGAAACTTCTCTCTGCCTCTGGAAGGAGTCTGATGGCGTCTATTCTTTCTTGAGAATTAGCAAGAGGAGGTGCAATCTTCCTGAAATCAGCTGCACAAAAATGAAAATTTGTTAGTCCAGAATATGAGACAGGATAAGAGACAGGATCATTCTTAAACCCTAAGTCCTACCCTTTCTTAACCATCTCATCGGATAATCCGTTCCACCAGGGATTGAATCCCTTTTTACGAAGAAAAACTTGGATTGCCAACCATCCTCGTTCCTGGTGGCACGAAGTATCAATGGGGGACCGGAACTAGAATAAAACAGAAACCTAGATGAGCCATGGCATCTAAGCTTGTAGGCTAAAGGGAGATCATGGACGGAAAGGTCAGGTATGTGGTTTCTCTTGATTTGGTCCAGAACAGACAAAACACGCCAAAGCATTGGCATGGTTTGGCTGAAAGAAATTTTGGTGATATTAAAAAACTCGGTGATGAAGTCCGGAAAGGGGAATCGTAACCCTAAGGTAAAGGGGAAAGCATTGAAACAAATCCACTCGTTGGAAACCATGTCTGACCGGATTTCTCCATCAAAAGGTCGGAAAATAGTTCCTTCCGGAAAGATACCGGAGGATTTTAAGGCCGACAGATGAGCACTATCAAAGGTGCATGTTTCATTCTCCGGTTCTTGGAGAAGATTTTGTTGGATGAATGTGGGAGCAGAATCGCCTGAACTGGACCTCGTCTGCCTGGGCATTTGGTCGCCTGAATTCTTGCCGGAGAAAGATAAAAGATGGTTATGAAGATGAGAGAGAGAATATTACCTTTTTCTTGTCGATTGTGGGTAAAAAAGGAGATGAGGATGAGAAGATATAGGGTATGATGAGTAAATATAGGTCGGGTGGTTGAAAGCTGTCACATCAATAGTCTTATCTCTTAATTGCCTTGGCCACCGTGATAAAATGTAACCGTTAGGATATCAAACGGTAACATTTTTGGGGACAATTGTTATGGGTGAAATTCTGAGCCCATATCCTGGAAAATATCTTGATCTATATCTTATTTATGTAGTATCTGTTTACATCCGGGATGCTGGTTCAGGATATTGGTAACATCCTGAATGGTATCCTCGGGATTACTAATGGATTATGTGCAGGTACTTGGGTTAGAAGCTAGCAACGTTCACAAGACTTATTCCACGGAAGACTCGGTCCAAGTCGTTCAAATGAAGACGTTGAAGCCGTATTACTCGGTCCATAACGTTCGTAATGGAATATTCGGAGTAGCCCATATTTGTAGGGATTATTGTTTGTAATTCATTACTATAAATAGGTGGGTATACCAGATCAACTAGGACATCACAATCATACTCGCTACACTCTAACACTTGCTCTCGAGCAATTCTTACTTTCATACAAAAGCATTGTAACACTTAGCGATCTGGTCCATATCCTGCACTGTATCCTGAAGTTTAAAGCAATAAGAAGAACAAGGCAGCTGCGATTGTCAACTAGGACATCACAATCATACTCGCTACACTCTAACACTTGCTCTCGAGCATTTAATCATGCATTATTCTCTTATTATACATATCACCTGAACTTATTATTTTTCAAATGATTTATAAAGGTAAAGCAAATTACAAGGTTCATGACTAAACATTTTCTTAAACAGAAGTCATGAATCTTATTTTCACAAAACCTATGTACTCGCCAGCATTTCTTTGCTGACCTCGTTTTCACATATGTTTCAGGTATTGTTGAATGATATCGATTTATAAGATGCATGCTCACATAGGATTGGACAAGGCCATAGTGACTAAATAACAATGATAGATTACGTTTAAATTGTGTATTTAGATTTCCAAACGATGTAATTATTCAATGATTAATAAAACGAAACACTTTTGATATCCATGGTTATGAAACATTAATTCTGTTGCAACACGCCCCGATGTTTCCGCCACGTTTTGTATGTTCTACGTGGTCGGGGTGTGACAGAAAAGATGGTATCAGAGCCAATGGTTATAGGGAATTAGGTTATTAGTAATGCTTTGACCTAGTCTATAACCTTCTTAGGACCCTAACGTGAGTTTACTTGCGTTTAGTCATAAAACAATACCGTCACCTATCCTTAGGCGACGACCACAACAAGAACATAAATTTCAAAACCGCTTTGAAAACTAATCATCTGTTCTAGGATGATTGATTACTAGGTTTTGAACCCTCTATTGTAAGGTTTTGAACTCTCTATTATATGGTTTTGAACCCCTTTGAGTTTTCAAAACTTCGTCAAGGTTTTGGGTTTTAAATAATGTGAACACGTGCAAACTGGAAGGGTGAATGCCTGTATTCTGGGTTTTCTGTCTAGGCAAGCACTTCGTATACATCTCATCAGACGCGAGACCAGTTGTGCTTACCTGGGAATTCTTGGGATGAGTGTTCACTTATAGGCGAGCATGTCTTCGCGATACATTATTTTTGACCCATTTACTTTGATTAGTCACCGTCTCATTTGTTTGCCTTAGGTAACAAACAAATGATCGCAATTTTCATGCGTTATCATTCTGTGTTGATTGTCCAATAACCTTTCACCTGTTTCTCCCTATGCCTTTCTTTTTCTTCAATGTCTCTTCATCACGATGACGCCCAGATATCTGAGCAAGCAGCCAAAATTCGCTCAGCGAATAGGCGAAGTGGTCCTGAAGACTGTTGAATTAGCTACTGCCATGTATCATCTCCAGGATGAAGCCACTCAAGAGTCACCAAGACAGGCAGGACCTAGTCAGGCGACAACACCATCAGCCAATAAACCAATCGAGGAATCAAAGACCATGGATGAACGATCCCCTAAGAAGTCAAAGAAGCGAAGGGCTTCTCAGAACTTCGCCATGGTCGCTCACAATGGTAAAGCAGTCCCCAACCAACCAGCTCAACCCCCCTGCTAGGAGTGTATGGCTTTTCCTATGATACCTACATCAAGGAACTATGTACCTTACAAACTACTCCTATGATTTCTCTCTCTCAAATGATTGCTCATGATTCCCTCGAAAATTTTAAGTACTCGTTTCACTCTAAGAAACAAAGTACAGAAAATTAAGTGACATTATGAGTAATCGTGCTTTTCGCACATCTGTGCCTTTAAATCCTTGGTTAGATAACTAAGGGTATTTTCAAATCTCATACCCATTACGTTTTGATTTTTCAACATACACAGTACCAGTATTTCAAAACAATCTTCATGATCTCAAAACATTTCATATAGTTTGAAAACAATTTTTCTAGATGCATTGTCTGTGTTATTTCAAAAACATTGGCCATGTTATCAAAACCAACCTTTCTAATTTCAAAATATTTCATATAGTCTGAAGACAATATTAACACAATACATTTTCTGATCAAGTGCATGATTTCGAAAAGCATCATTCATGTCTTTCAAAAACCTTATACATAATTTCAAAATTCATTTCGCATGATTTTAAAACATTTTTGTAAATATATCTACCTATTACACCTACTTTATGATTTCAAAAAAATATTATATATAAGGTTTCAAAAACGTTAAACACATTTTTCTTAAAAGAACCCCATGCATAGTTTTCAAAAATATTTTCCTCATACATTGACTTAACCTTCAAAATTCTGCTTCATATGTCGCCTTGACATATCAAGCATCTCAACTTCATAAGCATTTTTACTTCATGTTTTGACTTAAGCACATCCAGTGCAAGATTTCGAAACATCTTCAAACTTCAAAAATCCACATGGGATCTTTTTATCTTCACAATTAGATCCTTGTGGATAATTATCATTCAAATCAGAGTCCTTAATTGGATTCCTTATGTACCTTAAATTCGAACATTTCGGTTCCTTATAATCGAAATCGAATTTTTCTTTTAACAATCTTTCTATCTTTATAGTTAGATTCTTGATAACGTTTAAAGTACCAAATGAAATCCACGGAATGGATTCCTAGTGTGCTTTAAATGCATGTACGCAATTTACAAGACAAATTAACAAACAATTTTGTGGTTATGTGATATGTGTTTATGTGTTCTCCTCTATGATTTTTGTGTTTTTGTATACTCTGGATATTCGTTATCCAAATCCTCGTAGAATCTTTCATATCTTCATATGATGGATTCGTAGTAGGATATTCAAAAAGGTATTACCTTAAATCCTTAATGGGATTCTATGTAATAGTTAAGACCCTTGGATTATATAGTACCACTCCATGATTCATAAGAGACCCTTTAGTGGTCTAGTCAGAAAGATTGATTCACAATTTGATTAAAGAACAACATCTAGTGATGTAGCTGAACAGACTCCTTGATAGTCTATTTAGATCATTTATTGATTTAATTAAAAGGACTCTATGGCGGTCTAGTCACACTCATCACAGGATTGTTCATTTGGTTTTACCTTACACATTATAAAAGAGACTGTGTGAACTATGCAAGGAATTGTCTAATTATGGACGCGTACATAATTATGAAATTTAGTGCACAGAAACCATAGTAAAATTTATTATGTGTAAGAACCGATAGTGACAACAATAACGAAATGAGAACGATGTAATGGAGGTACGGTGGACGCACCAATGACACTTCATATACTTGAATATAAGTGTCCCTCTTACATTGCAAACATAATGTTATTAAGGTTACTAGAAGTTCAAGAACCCTAACCAATATTGTTCGATCTTTTCAACTTCATGTTTTAAACTCTTACAAGTTTCCTCTAAATAAATTTCGGGACGAAATTTCCTAAAGTAGGGGAGACTGTAACACCTGTGCCTCCACGGCCATCAAAAAAATACCAAACCAATGAAATATTATATTTCATACTTGGGATTTGTAAAAATATGTGTATCATTTGCACATATCAATTCTTGTTCAATTTCAAACTCTAAATCGCTTTCTAGAGGGTTATACGCGCTCCGATGTGTAGATATAACCAGTTTAATCCAACGAACACTCCGGAATAGTGAAATAGGCTTAACATACCTTAAATAACCTTTACATAACTTAGATATAAGTTTTGGAAGGTTTGGTGTGGTGAAATCAAAGTTTAATCGCTTACAGGGACTAAAGTTGACAAACTACGAAAGTATGCCAATTTGAACTGTAACAGACCTTTCGGGACACGAACATAAGTTAAACATACCATAAATATCCTTTACATAGCTTAGAAATAGGCTTTGAGGTGTTCGGTATGCTAAAATAAACTTTTGTGTCATTCAGGGACTAAAAGCGTCAAAAAGTGCACAAGTTTGCATTTTTACGCGTAACTTACGTTTTGAATACATCCGGACATCCAAAAATTTATGTGAGCATGACTATATTATATTTTAGTGTTCGCCTTAAGAAAAATCCATTCGTCGCGTCATTTGGTTCGTTTTTCGCGCTTGTGCGCATTCCGTCGTAATTAAGCGAACATCGCGTTCGTACGGCTAAACGAACCGACATCCGAGATATTTTTGAGCATATTTTAAGTCCCCTATACTTTAACTTCATTTTAGAGCTTTGAAATGGGGTTAACGGGCCTTAAACGTGTCGAAAATGGGCTGATTTCAATACAGGGACCAAAAGTGTAATTCTGCCAAACTAGGGCCTAGCGGTGCGCTACACTTTTAGCGTAGCGGTGCGCTAGGGGTCTGCAGACCAGATGCAGAGTACTTAACAGCCTGTTTTCAGCTGTTTTGCACTCCTAATCTCTCTTCCACATGTCAAATCCTTATGGTTAGTGGCAATTTAGGCACCATAACATTCCGACAAGTGTACGGCTTTGATCGTTGCCTCCTTTTCCAAGAAACGATCCTAACGGTTACCCGAAAACTATAAATACCCCATCACCCCAACCTCATTTCTTACAAGAATTCTGATTTGAGAGCTCTAAGTTGAAACCATTGTTTCATACCTGAGTTCTTGGATCGGGATTAGCATTCGGGGACCCTGGGTAAGTATTCTTTCGTTCTTTTCCTTATTTTATTGCTTTTCGAGTCAGAAAGTCAAACTTTGTTTGACTTTCAGCGTTGACCAGTAATGGTCAATGCGAAGTTCGTTTGAACTTCGCAACGTGAGTGTAATCACGTTGGTCATAGTCCCTTGGGACTATGCCCACTGATTACCACGTTGTCTAGGGTCGTAGGGTAGGCGATCTAATAAATCGCCTATACCTTCGAACCCGACCCAGTTTGGTCGATCATTAGGATCCGACCAAATACATTAGGTGACCATAGTAGGTAGGGAATAACCTTCAGAGGTTATACCCTATGGTCACATCGTTTGAGTAGTTGTATGATAGGTAGTTTATATGCCTTAGGTAAATTACCAGAATACCCTTTTCATTTATAATTGGTAATTAAGCATATGTAACCTAAACTTTTGTCACATAACTGATTATGTAACATATTTAGGCATATAACACTTGTCATAGGACTAGTTAGACGGTCCGAACGCGTTTCACGCGAACGACGCGTTAAAGTAGCATAAGCTACCTAAACGGGTCGTAATGGGTCGTAAACACTTAGGTTAGGTTTCATGTAGTATGTAGGCCTTGTTAAACCATATCATATGAGTTCCAATACTCATTTGGTTTACCAAGCCTCATTCTATCCGATCTCCCGATTTAAGTCCGGTTTATTTATATAGTTTTAGATTGCCGACTGATTCCGTGCTCTCTCTAGCTTTGTTTGGTTGTTGTTCAAGACCTCCAAGCATTCTCAGGCGAGTACATTTTCCCCTATTTTACTGTTTTCAATTGTTTTGGGGTGACTCATATGTGCTAAATGTTTTCGATGTTATAACGATGGTTTCAAAAACAATTAAGGCGATTTATACAAAACTAATAACGATTTCATAAAGTGAACAAACTTGTTGGTTGTAGTTACATAACAAATGACATTCATTAGCAATGATCAAGCCGACCAGTATTAGGTTATGGTACCATAGGATCTGACAAATCCCGTTATTTACTACACCCGTGGTTATGTGTGGGTATGGTAGGTAGCGACTGAATCTGTAATTATTAATTTACCCTATGGAGGTTTGTTAATACGAAAACGAGAAGCGACGAAAACGAGAAGCGACGAAAACGAGAAGCGATGAAAGTCACGAAGGTTTGAATGTTATTAGCGAGACGACCTTATAAGTAGTTTCACGACCTAAAACGAATTAAACGATTAACGAATGGGTTTCACACGATGTTTTAACGATTGGGTAACAATTGGGTTTCACACGATGTTTTAACGATTGGGTAACGATTGGGTAACGATTGGGTTTCACACGATGTTTTAACGATTGAGTAAACATTTGTATATGATTTACATTGGGCATGAACATTACTTGGGTGGTTTGGTTTGGATTAAGTGATTAAGTAACAATGCGTGTGGAATATGATACAAGCATGGTGGATACGCCGCTGGTACTTCCTATATATAAGTGTTTGTATGGTATTACATATTGTAGCGTTATTTGAATCATTTCAGCTCGAGACATAGAACATTTTATACAAGTAACATACTTTTCACAAGACATTTATTTACAAACAACTTATCTTATACAAACTCATTTTTCATGATTATTCATTTAATCATGCATTATTCTCTTATTATACATATCACCTGAACTTATTATTTTTCAAATGATTTATAAAGGTAAAGCAAATTACAAGGTTCATGACTAAACATTTTCTTAAACAGAAGTCATGAATCTTATTTTCACAAAACCTATGTACTCGCCAGCATTTCTTTGCTGACCTCGTTTTCACATATGTTTCAGGTATTGTTGAATGATATCGATTTATAAGATGCATGCTCACATAGGATTGGACAAGGCCATAGTGACTAAATAACAATGATAGATTACGTTTAAATTGTGTATTTAGATTTCCAAACGATGTAATTATTCAATGATTAATAAAACGAAACACTTTTGATATCCATGGTTATGAAACATTAATTCTGTTGCAACACGCCCCGATGTTTCCGCCACGTTTTGTATGTTCTACGTGGTCGGGGTGTGACAGAAAAGATGGTATCAGAGCCAATGGTTATAGGGAATTAGGTTATTAGTAATGCTTTGACCTAGTCTATAACCTTCTTAGGACCCTAACGTGAGTTTACTTGCGTTTAGTCATAAAACAATACCGTCACCTATCCTTAGGCGACGACCACAACAAGAACATAAATTTCAAAACCGCTTTGAAAACTAATCATCTGTTCTAGGATGATTGATTACTAGGTTTTGAACCCTCTATTGTAAGGTTTTGAACTCTCTATTATATGGTTT
Organism: Helianthus tuberosus; assembly: GCA_030545235.1. Taxonomy (NCBI): domain Eukaryota; kingdom Viridiplantae; phylum Streptophyta; class Magnoliopsida; order Asterales; family Asteraceae; genus Helianthus; species Helianthus tuberosus. The sequence goes on from CM060421.1 coordinate 3,603,915, forward strand.
TGAACCCCTTTGAGTTTTCAAAACTTCGTCAAGGTTTTGGGTTTTAAATAATGTGAACACGTGCAAACTGGAAGGGTGAATGCCTGTATTCTGGGTTTTCTGTCTAGGCAAGCACTTCGTATACATCTCATCAGACGCGAGACCAGTTGTGCTTACCTGGGAATTCTTGGGATGAGTGTTCACTTATAGGCGAGCATGTCTTCGCGATACATTATTTTTGACCCATTTACTTTGATTAGTCACCGTCTCATTTGTTTGCCTTAGGTAACAAACAAATGATCGCAATTTTCATGCGTTATCATTCTGTGTTGATTGTCCAATAACCTTTCACCTGTTTCTCCCTATGCCTTTCTTTTTCTTCAATGTCTCTTCATCACGATGACGCCCAGATATCTGAGCAAGCAGCCAAAATTCGCTCAGCGAATAGGCGAAGTGGTCCTGAAGACTGTTGAATTAGCTACTGCCATGTATCATCTCCAGGATGAAGCCACTCAAGAGTCACCAAGACAGGCAGGACCTAGTCAGGCGACAACACCATCAGCCAATAAACCAATCGAGGAATCAAAGACCATGGATGAACGATCCCCTAAGAAGTCAAAGAAGCGAAGGGCTTCTCAGAACTTCGCCATGGTCGCTCACAATGGTAAAGCAGTCCCCAACCAACCAGCTCAACCCCCCTGCTAGGAGTGTATGGCTTTTCCTATGATACCTACATCAAGGAACTATGTACCTTACAAACTACTCCTATGATTTCTCTCTCTCAAATGATTGCTCATGATTCCCTCGAAAATTTTAAGTACTCGTTTCACTCTAAGAAACAAAGTACAGAAAATTAAGTGACATTATGAGTAATCGTGCTTTTCGCACATCTGTGCCTTTAAATCCTTGGTTAGATAACTAAGGGTATTTTCAAATCTCATACCCATTACGTTTTGATTTTTCAACATACACAGTACCAGTATTTCAAAACAATCTTCATGATCTCAAAACATTTCATATAGTTTGAAAACAATTTTTCTAGATGCATTGTCTGTGTTATTTCAAAAACATTGGCCATGTTATCAAAACCAACCTTTCTAATTTCAAAATATTTCATATAGTCTGAAGACAATATTAACACAATACATTTTCTGATCAAGTGCATGATTTCGAAAAGCATCATTCATGTCTTTCAAAAACCTTATACATAATTTCAAAATTCATTTCGCATGATTTTAAAACATTTTTGTAAATATATCTACCTATTACACCTACTTTATGATTTCAAAAAAATATTATATATAAGGTTTCAAAAACGTTAAACACATTTTTCTTAAAAGAACCCCATGCATAGTTTTCAAAAATATTTTCCTCATACATTGACTTAACCTTCAAAATTCTGCTTCATATGTCGCCTTGACATATCAAGCATCTCAACTTCATAAGCATTTTTACTTCATGTTTTGACTTAAGCACATCCAGTGCAAGATTTCGAAACATCTTCAAACTTCAAAAATCCACATGGGATCTTTTTATCTTCACAATTAGATCCTTGTGGATAATTATCATTCAAATCAGAGTCCTTAATTGGATTCCTTATGTACCTTAAATTCGAACATTTCGGTTCCTTATAATCGAAATCGAATTTTTCTTTTAACAATCTTTCTATCTTTATAGTTAGATTCTTGATAACGTTTAAAGTACCAAATGAAATCCACGGAATGGATTCCTAGTGTGCTTTAAATGCATGTACGCAATTTACAAGACAAATTAACAAACAATTTTGTGGTTATGTGATATGTGTTTATGTGTTCTCCTCTATGATTTTTGTGTTTTTGTATACTCTGGATATTCGTTATCCAAATCCTCGTAGAATCTTTCATATCTTCATATGATGGATTCGTAGTAGGATATTCAAAAAGGTATTACCTTAAATCCTTAATGGGATTCTATGTAATAGTTAAGACCCTTGGATTATATAGTACCACTCCATGATTCATAAGAGACCCTTTAGTGGTCTAGTCAGAAAGATTGATTCACAATTTGATTAAAGAACAACATCTAGTGATGTAGCTGAACAGACTCCTTGATAGTCTATTTAGATCATTTATTGATTTAATTAAAAGGACTCTATGGCGGTCTAGTCACACTCATCACAGGATTGTTCATTTGGTTTTACCTTACACATTATAAAATAGACTGTGTGAACTATGCAAGGAATTGTCTAATTATGGACGCGTACATAATTATGAAATTTAGTGCACAGAAACCATAGTAAAATTTATTATGTGTAAGAACCGATAGTGACAACAATAACGAAATGAGAACGATGTAATGGAGGTACGGTGGACGCACCAATGACACTTCATATACTTGAATATAAGTGTCCCTCTTACATTGCAAACATAATGTTATTAAGGTTACTAGAAGTTCAAGAACCCTAACCAATATTGTTCGATCTTTTCAACTTCATGTTTTAAACTCTTACAAGTTTCCTCTAAATAAATTTCGGGACGAAATTTCCTAAAGTAGGGGAGACTGTAACACCTGTGCCTCCACGGCCATCAAAAAAATACCAAACCAATGAAATATTATATTTCATACTTGGGATTTGTAAAAATATGTGTATCATTTGCACATATCAATTCTTGTTCAATTTCAAACTCTAAATCGCTTTCTAGAGGGTTATACGCGCTCCGATGTGTAGATATAACCAGTTTAATCCAACGAACACTCCGGAATAGTGAAATAGGCTTAACATACCTTAAATAACCTTTACATAACTTAGATATAAGTTTTGGAAGGTTTGGTGTGGTGAAATCAAAGTTTAATCGCTTACAGGGACTAAAGTTGACAAACTACGAAAGTATGCCAATTTGAACTGTAACAGACCTTTCGGGACATGAACATAAGTTAAACATACCATAAATATCCTTTACATAGCTTAGAAATAGGCTTTGAGGTGTTCGGTATGCTAAAATAAACTTTTGTGTCATTCAGGGACTAAAAGCGTCAAAAAGTGCACAAGTTTGCATTTTTACGCGTAACTTACGTTCTGAATACATCCGGACATCCAAAAATTTATGTGAGCATGACTATATTATATTTTAGTGTTCGCCTTAAGAAAAATCCATTCGTCGCGTCATTTGGTTCGTTTTTCGCGCTTGTGCGCATTCCGTCGTAATTAAGCGAACATCGCGTTCGTACGGCTAAACGAACCGACATCCGAGATATTTTTGAGCATATTTTAAGTCCCCTATACTTTAACTTCATTTTAGAGCTTTGAAATGGGGTTAACGGGCCTTAAACGTGTCGAAAATGGGCTGATTTCAATACAGGGACCAAAAGTGTAATTCTGCCAAACTAGGGCCTAGCGGTGCGCTACACTTTTAGCGTAGCGGTGCGCTAGGGGTCTGCAGACCAGATGCAGAGTACTTAACAGCCTGTTTTCAGCTGTTTTGCACTCCTAATCTCTCTTCCACATGTCAAATCCTTATGGTTAGTGGCAATTTAGGCACCATAACATTCCGACAAGTGTACGGCTTTGATCGTTGCCTCCTTTTCCAAGAAACGATCCTAACGGTTACCCGAAAACTATAAATACCCCATCACCCCAACCTCATTTCTTACAAGAATTCTGATTTGAGAGCTCTAAGTTGAAACCATTGTTTCATACCTGAGTTCTTGGATCGGGATTAGCATTCGGGGACCCTGGGTAAGTATTCTTTCGTTCTTTTCCTTATTTTATTGCTTTTCGAGTCAGAAAGTCAAACTTTGTTTGACTTTCAGCGTTGACCAGTAATGGTCAATGCGAAGTTCGTTTGAACTTCGCAACGTGAGTGTAATCACGTTGGTCATAGTCCCTTGGGACTATGCCCACTGATTACCACGTTGTCTAGGGTCGTAGGGTAGGCGATCTAATAAATCTCCTATACCTTCGAACCCGACCCAGTTTGGTCGATCATTAGGATCCGACCAAATACATTAGGTGACCATAGTAGGTAGGGAATAACCTTCAGAGGTTATACCCTATGGTCACATCGTTTGAGTAGTTGTATGATAGGTAGTTTATATGCCTTAGGTAAATTACCAGAATACCCTTTTCATTTATAATTGGTAATTAAGCATATGTAACCTAAACTTTTGTCACATAACTGATTATGTAACATATTTAGGCATATAACACTTGTCATAGGACTAGTTAGACGGTCCGAACGCGTTTCACGCGAACGACGCGTTAAAGTAGCATAAGCTACCTAAACGGGTCGTAATGGGTCGTAAACACTTAGGTTAGGTTTCATGTAGTATGTAGGCCTTGTTAAACCATATCATATGAGTTCCAATACTCATTTGGTTTACCAAGCCTCATTCTATCCGATCTCCCGATTTAAGTCCGGTTTATTTATATAGTTTTAGATTGCCGACTGATTCCGTGCTCTCTCTAGCTTTGTTTGGTTGTTGTTCAAGACCTCCAAGCATTCTCAGGCGAGTACATTTTCCCCTATTTTACTGTTTTCAATTGTTTTGGGGTGACTCATATGTGCTAAATGTTTTCGATGTTATAACGATGGTTTCAAAAACAATTAAGGCGATTTATACAAAACTAATAACGATTTCATAAAGTGAACAAACTTGTTGGTTGTAGTTACATAACAAATGACATTCATTAGCAATGATCAAGCCGACCAGTATTAGGTTATGGTACCATAGGATCTGACAAATCCCGTTATTTACTACACCCGTGGTTATGTGTGGGTATGGTAGGTAGCGACTGAATCTGTAATTATTAATTTACCCTATGGAGGTTTGTTAATACGAAAACGAGAAGCGACGAAAACGAGAAGCGACGAAAACGAGAAGCGATGAAAGTCACGAAGGTTTGAATGTTATTAGCGAGACGACCTTATAAGTAGTTTCACGACCTAAAACGAATTAAACGATTAACGAATGGGTTTCACACGATGTTTTAACGATTGGGTAACGATTGGGTTTCACACGATGTTTTAACGATTGGGTAACGATTGGGTTTCACACGATGTTTTAACGATTGGGTAACGATTGGGTTTCACACGATGTTTTAACGATTGAGTAAACATTTGTATATGATTTACATTGGGCATGAACATTACTTGGGTGGTTTGGTTTGGATTAAGTGATTAAGTAACAATGCGTGTGGAATATGATACAAGCATGGTGGATACGCCGCTGGTACTTCCTATATATAAGTGTTTGTATGGTATTACATATTGTAGCGTTATTTGAATCATTTCAGCTCGAGACATAGAACATTTTATACAAGTAACATACTTTTCACAAGACATTTATTTACAAACAACTTATCTTATACAAACTCATTTTTCATGATTATTCATTTAATCATGCATTATTCTCTTATTATACATATCACCTGAACTTATTATTTTTCAAATGATTTATAAAGGTAAAGCAAATTACAAGGTTCATGACTAAACATTTTCTTAAACAGAAGTCATGAATCTTATTTTCACAAAACCTATGTACTCGCCAGCATTTCTTTGCTGACCTCGTTTTCACATATGTTTCAGGTATTGTTGAATGATATCGATTTATAAGATGCATGCTCACATAGGATTGGACAAGGCCATAGTGACTAAATAACAATGATAGATTACGTTTAAATTGTGTATTTAGATTTCCAAACGATGTAATTATTCAATGATTAATAAAACGAAACACTTTTGATATCCATGGTTATGAAACATTAATTCTGTTGCAACACGCCCCGATGTTTCCGCCACGTTTTGTATGTTCTACGTGGTCGGGGTGTGACATTAAGGCTGCGATCCTCCCTGACAACCTTTGCACATCCTTGGCATTGACAGGAGATTTAATATTCACGATTGCCTTAATTTGCTCTGGACCTGCTTCAATGCCTCTTTTTGTTACCATATAACCTAGGAATTTGCCTGCTTTAACACCAAAATGACACTTTGAAGGATTCAACTTCATATTGAATTTGTCAAGGATATTGAATGCATCTTCCAGGTCTCTAAGGTGATCCTCAGCTCTCTTGGACTTAACCACCAAGTCATCTATATAGACTTCCATTGTGTGTCCTATCTGCTCCTTAAACATCATATTGACTAGCCTTTGATAAGTAGCACCTGCATTCCTTAGTCCAAATGGCATAGCAATATAACAATAGATACCAGTTGGGGTCATAAAGGCTGTATCCTCTTGGTCAGATGATTCCATCTGAATTTGTTGAAATCCAGATGAAGCATCCATAAAATTCAACAACTCATGACCCGCGGTAGCATCCACCATGGAGTCAATGTGGGGTAATGGGAAAGGATCCTTGGGACATGCCTTGTTTAAATCAGTGAAATCGACACATACCCTCCACTTTCCATTTTTCTTTTGAACAACAACCACATTGGCTAACCATCTTGGATACTTAACCTCTCTAATCATACCTGCTCGGAGTAATTTGTCTACCTCCTCCTGGATAATAGCATTCCTCTCAGGTGCAAACTTCCTCCTCTTCTGATGTATGGGCTTGAATGACCTGTCAATGCCAAGCTTATGAGTAATTATATCTTTAGAGATACCTGTCATGTCTTCATGCTTCCAGGCAAAGGTAGTTTTTCTCCTTTTAAGGAATGATACTAGATCCTATTCAATGTTGCTGAGGATCCCTGATTCTATGAAGACTTTGGATTCAGGATCATGAGGATCCATAAGGATTTCTTTCACATCCTGTTCTCTTGCCTCCAAGACGTCCCTTGGAGGGTACTTTAGTTGCTATTGCTTCCTTGGTCTTGAGGCTGGCTTCAATGATGAGGTATAGCAATTTTTTGCTTCTTGTTGATCACTCTCAATCTTTATCACCCCCCATGGACTAGGAAGCTTTACACACTGATGGTAGGATAACATTGCAACAGGATAAGCAATCTATAACACAAAATTTTTGATAAGAATGAAGTCCTTCAATGTAGATGGGAAGTTTAATGTCCCCCAATGTATTCTTGGTTTCTCCGCTGAATCCGACAAGAACTGAGGATCTTGGGACAATATCTGATTCAGGGATGTTCATTTTCTTGAGGACATCAAGCTGAATGATGTTTACTGAGCTTCCTCCATCGATTAGGATCCTTCGAACAAAATGGTTAGATATGAATAAAGTAATAACAAGACCATCATGATGAGGATCCTGAACATCAACACGATCATCCTCATCAAAAGTTATGACTTTCTCCTGTGTGACAGTAGAGGTCCGAATGGGTCTATCTCCATTATCCATCTTAGTTTCCTTGGCATGTCTCTTGGCTGCTGAATAGGAAGTACCACAAATGTCTGATCCACCAGATATGAAGTTATAACTTGTGCATCTGCCGGAGGAGCAGGAGCTCTTTCTGGAACCTTTTCAGGATCCTGGATCCTTGACTTTTTTCTTCCCAAAAGCTCCTTCAAGTGCCCCTTGCTTAACAAATAACCAATCTCTTTTCTCAGTGCAATACATTCTTCAGTGAGATGCCCAAAATCCTCGTGATATGCACACCATTTGGATTTGTCTTTTGTTGCGGCTGGTTTATCACTTTTCCTTGGCCATCTTGCTTTCTCACCTAGATTCTGCATTGCAAGAATTAGTTCATTGTTATCAACAGAAAAATAGTATTCAGAAATGGGAGGATAATCCTCATCATCCTCTTCCTGTTCTACTGCATGCACATTCTGGTTGTCAGACTTGTTGTAAGATTTGGATTTGTTGTTCCTGAAGTAGGATCCTTGTTTCTCCTGCTTCGAGGATCCTGCTAGTCTTTCCTGAATCCTTTTATCATCCTCTAGTCGGATGAATCTAAAGGCCCTGGTTCTTACCTCATCAAGATTCTTGCATGGGGTCATGACAAGATCATCATAGAATAATGAATCCCTAAGTAAACCCATTTTAAAGGCTTCTACAGCCGTAGCAATATCCAAATTAGGAATATCTAAGGATTCTTTACAAAACTTAGTGATATAATCTCTAAGTGATTCATTTTGACCTTGTGTTACCTTATATAGATCACTAGTTAAACGTTCAAATTTTCTACTGCATGAGAATTGGCTATTAAACAGATTAACTAGATTAGCAAATGAAGTAATAGAGTAAGGGGGAAGACTTAGCAACCATTTAAGAGCTGATCCTGTGAGTGTGGATCCAAAACCCTTGCATAGACATGCTTCTTTTAACCTCTCAGGAATTGGATTGATCTTCATCCTTTCTTTGTACTGAGCTACATGCTCTTCTGGATCCGTTGACCCATCATACAACTTCATGGTTGGTATTTGGAACCTCTTTGGAATTTCTGCATCACAAATGGGTGGTGCAAAGCGAGATATCCTGTGGCTTCCATCTGCAATTTCAGGAATGGGCTTAACCACTCCTGGAACGTTGGATATCATATCCTTTAGTTTTTGTAATTCCCTAGCCATAGCTTGATTGATACCTGTATCCTGCACAAAGCCATGGTTAGTGTTATAAGAATTATTAAAAGTGTTACCTCCCGGAGGATTCAGGTTTGGAATCCCAGATGTGAATCCATATTGACGAGATTCTGGTATGACTGAAGGACCAGAAGAAGCAATGGTCTGCATTGGAATGAAGTCTCCTTGATGAACATCTGAACTTGAGGGCTGCACACTTCTTAAGAATCTCTGATCCTGAAAGATGCTAGATCCTTGATGTGCTGTGACTGGGGGTCTTGGAGGATAATCCATGGATCCATAAACCTGAGATGAGGATCCTTGAACCTGAGAGGATCCTTGAACCGGAAAGGATCCTTGATGCTGGAAGAAGGATCCTGAAGGTTGAAAGTAGGATCCTAAAGCTTGAGTCATTGCCGATGATCCAGAGCGCATTCCCGTAGATCCACCCCGGTATTGGATATCTGGAGCTGCAGATTGCTGGGCAGTTATAGCTGGAGTGTCGAACCAGTGATCTAGGTATCAGAGGAGAGTGATCCTCCCATGATTTCTTCTGTTTCTTGATGTCACCAATCTCCCAGAGGATCCTTTCATTGGTTTTATCCTGCTCTTGTATGTGATCCCTCATCTGCAAAATCAAAGTAAAAAGATCACTGTTAGTAGGGTTAGAAGAAACAACAGATGTTGGTGGTTTTGGGAAAATGGGGCTTTGTCTCTTTACAGCATTTTCAGCATTCTTCTGGGATCCAAAAGGTGGTGGAGGAAAAGGTGGAACGCCCTGTGAAGAAGTGAGTGCCGGCATAGAGCTTGTAGTGTTCTTTGTTGAAGAAGCCATATGGTTGAAGATAGTGAACCGAAATGAAGACAATGAGCAAAATTTTTCAGAAATGAAGCACCAATTGCCCCACGGTGGGCGCCAAACTGTTTTGGTCAAAAATCAGGCTAGGATAATGCATCCAAATCTTTGTTGTGAGGAATGATGCTTGAAACAATGAACAAATGTATGAATAATTTGTAAATGAAATGAACAAGTGACACAAGGATTTATACGAGGAAAAAGCCCTTGATCAAGAGTTGATCTCCGGCAAAAAAAACCTCGGGTGATGGAAACTACCGATCACCAACTATAATTAAACAAATAATTGTTACAACTCGGGATGATAACAAGCTTGTTACAAGGATCACTAGAGTGTAATGTGTATGAAATCGCCAAATGAACTGTTGAGAGCTTGCGAGAGTGTGAGTGTTAGCTAACTTAGCCAATTGTTCTAATTCAAGCTTGTTATCCCCTTTTAAAATTAGAAATAACTCAAATAACGAACTATCCGCAATTTGTGCTAGCCTCCCACTACTTCCATAACGGTTACTCCAGCTGAACACGTGCGGAATATTGAGAGCATATTCTCCAAGAATATCGGCAAGACCAAGTCCAACATGTATACTCCTGCAAAACAAACTCAAACATAGCGAAGGCAACCGTTAGTGTAAGGATAACAATAAGGATCCTAGATCCTGATCCTGCAACGTCTTCTGAGGATCCTTAATTCAAACAGAATTGAGGATCCGTGATCCTGGCAGTATTTGAGGATCCGTGATCCTTAGGTATAGAAAATATATCCCTAACAGAAACCATCTTTCACTCTTTTTTATTGTGAATATGTTTAGGTCTATGAAGGATCTTTGGTTGTTTATGTGGAAATCGGTTAGATCTAAGTTGTTCTTGGTGGAATAAAACCAAAACATGAAGTTCTTCAAGAACTCATGATGACGTCATCCTAGAACACCTCGAATCTTGATGATTTCACAGTTAAAAGTTAAGATTCAAAAGATAGAAAGGTGTAAGAGTGCGTGTAGATTACGGAAGTACGAGATTTAGGACGAGATCTTATCGGAATCGCGAGAAATCTGAAGAAAAGTGAGGAAAACGAGCTGGTCGGACGTCAGTTGCCAAAAGTAGAAAGTCTGAGAGTGACAAGGGGTATTTATAGGGTTACCCAAAGAGGAAAGGGGCTGGTCGATCGGCTAGGCAGCCCGTGCGGACAACCTGTCCGATCGGTCGGCTGGTCGATCGGCTGGTCGATCAGTCACCTCGTTCGAGTGTTCGGCGCGATGATTTTGATGTTTCGATTGCAATGCGATAGATTTTCCTAGTCAAATTACTTTTAATCCCAACTACTCATATCTTGCACTATCCCTTCTCTACCAATTACCATACCATTTCGATTGCGATTGAGTTCGATTGCGTTTGAGTTTCGATTGCGATTCGATTGATTACCATACATAACATAATTTAAACATGCACAAGTAACACATAAGGCATACAGACACACACGTATACAATAACCAAAATGCGTTATTCGAGTTGCGAGAGCGATTGCGATTTGATGTTGATTAAGTTAGATTGACTAGCGTTTAATTGACTTTATCGCATTGTTACTTCCTATAGTTTACAGTCGTACGTCGATTAAATAGCGAATAACACCCGTCGATTATTGTAATTATTGACACTTACTCAACATAATACAGCTAAAATAAACACATAAAAGAAATTCACTACTAGTCAAGTCGCGCGATCGGTCGTTGACTTTGACCTTGACTTTGACTTTGGCTTTCGAAACACGGGGTGTTACAGCCTCCCCTAGTTGAGGGAATTTCGTCCCGAAATTAGGCTGAAGCCGTAACAAACAACCGCGGGTACTTCGCCTTCATGTCGCTTTCGAGTTCCCAAGTGAACTCCGCGCCTCGCTTGCCTTCCCATCGGACTTTCACAATAGGAATGCGCGAGTGTCTGAGCTGCTTGGTTTGGCGATCCATGATCTCAACAGGCTTTTCCACGAAGTGTAATGTTTCGTTCACTTGTAGATCCTCTAACGGAACATGTAAGTCGTGCTCAGCTAGGCACTTTCTGAGGTTTGAGACGTGGAAAGTCGGGTGTACGTTGTTAAGTTCCTCCGGTAGTTCGAGTCAGTAAGCCACTTTGCCGATTCTTTCCAGAATCTTAAAGGGTCCAACGTATCGAAGCGCGAGCTTTCCTTTCTTGCCGAATCGGACCACACCCTTCCAAGGTGAAACCTTTAGGAGTACGTAGTCACCAACGTCAAATTCAAGGGGCTTGCGTCGTCTATTGGCGTAACTTTACTGACGATTCCGAGCTTTCATTAGATTGTCGCGAATTTGGAAAATTTTGTCTGTCGTTTCTTGCAATAGCTCGGGACCGGTTAATTGCGAGAGACCGATCTCGTGCCACATAATAGGCGATCGACATTTTCTTACATATAAAGCCTCGAATGGTGCCATTTGAATGCTTGAATGATAACTGTTGTTATACGAAAATTCGACTAATGGCAGGTATGTATCACAATTACCTCCGAAGTCTATGACACACGAACGGAGCATGTCTTCAAGAGTACGAATCATTCTTTCAGTCTGACCGTCGGTTTGAGGGTGGAATGCGGTACTTAGATTAAGCGATGTATCGAGAGCCGTTTGAAACGTTTCCCACAGTCGCGAGGTAAACCAAGCATCACGATCAGAGATGATGTCGGGAGGTGTCCCATGATTACAAATGATTTCGTTGGTGTAGATTCGAGCTAATCGTTCTACCTTGTAGTCTTCCCGTATTGGCAAAAAGTGAGCTGATTTGGTCAAACGGTCAACAATAACCCAAATGCTGTCGTGACCTGATGACGTGTGCAGAAGCTTTGTTATGAAGTCCATAGCTATACTCTCCCACTTCCATATCGGGATTGGCGGTTGTTCGAGTAAGCCAGAGGGTCTTTGGTGTTCAGCCTTGACCCTTGCACAAGTCAGGCATTTCCCAAGGTAAAGAGCAATATCCCTTTTCATACCAGGCCACCAGTACTTGTAGCGAAGGTCCTGGTACATTTTGTCGGCACCGGGATGAATAGAATACCGGGATTTGTGGGCTTCATCCATCAAAATCTTTTGCAATTCGGTCCGTTTAGGGATCCAAATTCGGTCTAGATAATGGAATATCCCATTCGGCTTATTCACAAGATGAGTTCCATCGTGATAGATTCGTTCCTTCTTCAAGGTGCGTTCATTAAAACAGGCATGCTGGGCTTCGCGGATGAGGGTTTCGAGGTCGTGTTGGGCTTGGAAATTATGAATGCTGAGCAAATAGCTCCGTCTGCTGAGAGCGTCGGCAACGACATTTGCTTTGCCTGGGTGATAACGAATCTCACAGTCGTAATCGTTGAGAAGTTCTACCCATCGGCGTTGACGCATATTAAGTTCTTTCTGATCAAAGATGTGTTGTAGGCTCCTATGATCGGTGAAGATCGTACACTTGGTACCATACAGGTAGTGTCGCCAAATCTTTAATGCAAAAACAACTGCGCCTAGCTCGAGATCATGGGTTGTATAGTTCTTCTCGTGGATTTTGAGCTGACGAGATGCGTAAGCTATAACCTTGTCTCGCTGCATAAGAACACAGCCAAGACCAAGGTTGGAAGCATCACAATAGACAATGAAGTCGTCGTTTCCGTCGGGCAATGTGAGAACAGGGGCATTGCAAAGCATGTGCTTGAGGGTTCGAAAGGCAGTCTCTTGTTCAGTTTCCCAAACAAAAGGCTTGTCTTTATGCGTAAGGGCGGTAAGCAGCACAACGATCTTTGAGAATCCTTCGATAAATCGTCGATAATAGCCCGCTAGTCCGAGAAAAGAACGGACTTCAGACGGGTTCTTTGGCGTAATCTAACTCTTAACTGCTTCAATCTTCGCAGGATCGACGTGAATACCATGACTATTGACAATGTGACCCAGAAACTGAACATCCTCTAGCCAAAATTCACACTTAAAGAACTTGGCATAGAGTCGATTCCCCTGGAGTAACTCGAGCACCAAACGTAGATGTTGCGTGTGTTCGGCCTTTGATTTGGAATAGATCAAGACATCATCGATGAATACGATGACCAAACGGTCGAGATATGGTTTACACACGCGATTCATCAGATCCATGAAAACCGCTGGTGCGTTGGTTAAACCAAAAGGCATAACAATGAATTCGTAATGGTCGTATCGAGTGCGAAACGCGGTTTTGGGTATATCCACCTCTTGAATGCGTAACTGGTGATAGCCTGAGCGTAGATCGATCTTCGAAAAACATGTAGCGCCTTGTAGTTGATCAAACAAATCGTCAATGCGAGGTAGGGGATAGCGGTTCTTGATAGTTAACTTATTCAATTCCCGATAGTCGATGCACATCCTGAACGACCCATCCTTCTTTTTAACGAAAAGGACTGGCGCGCCCCAAGAAAGGTGCTCGGCGAATGAAGCCTTTCTCAAGTAATTCCTGGAGTTGGTTCGAGAGTTCACGCATTTCGGACGGTGCAAGGTGGTAAGGAGCTTTGGCAATAGGGTTGGCTCCAGGAATGAGGTCGATACGGAAGTCGATATCACAACTTGGTGGTAGACCGGGGAGATCTTCAGGAAAAACATTAGGGAATTCTCGAACAACAGGAACGTCTTTCACTTCCTTCTTCTCTTTCTTTTCCTTCTCTGCTACTACAATGTTGGCCAAGAAAGCTTTGTATTCCTTGAGGAGATACTTGCTAGCTTGGACACATGACATGAGCGTGAGACCTTTCGAAGCAGTTTCGCCATAGACACACAATAAATCACCATTCGCGAGCGAGAATCGAATCATCTTTTCGAAGCACACAACTTCAGCATGGTTTTCGCGAAGAAAGTCCATGCCTACTATGACGTCAAAACTTTCGAGTTGCATCGGAATAAGGTCAATTGGGAAGATGTGATTGTTGAGCTCAAGAGTACAATCACGAAGAACCGAGTTAACGGCGACAGTTCTTCCAGTGGCGACTTCAACATCGAACGTCGAGTGGAGATGGGAGCGCTTACGACTAAGGAGCTTCTCAAATTCGAACGACACAAAGCAATTATCGGCTCCAGTATCAAACAAACACGATGCATAAATACCATTCACAAGGAACATACCAATGACCACGTTGTTGTTAATCCTGGGCTTGGCGCACATTGATGTTGAAGGTTCTGGCGCGTGCGGCTTGTTGTTGTTGCTGCTGTTGTTGCTGCTGGTGAGGCTGCTGCTGCTAGGGCTCTTGTTTCACCACCCTGTTTGGGCACATATTCGCAAAGTGGTTGGGATCACCACATGCGAAGCAGACTCGTTCGTTGATCGCGGGTGCCGGAGCCGCTTGTTGGCCTTGCGGGGCTGGGAGCAGAGCTTGATGAGCAGTGGTTTGAGCTGGGGCTTGACGGGGACCAGTACGGAAGTTGACAGTGAAGTGGCCATACAAGTTGCAGTGAGCGTAGAAATGACAGGTGAGACCCACCGGGTGATGATAAGAGCATGTCGGGCAAGCCGGGTGGGGGCCTGTGTATGCACGCTTTGCGGGTGGCGCATAAGCAACTGGTGCTGGACAGTGATGGGGCTGCTGCTGGGCCGGTACGGCTTGAAGTGGAGCAGCAGTGGCAGTGACAGCACCGTTCTTGTTGCTGGAGCTGCTGTTGTTGTTCTTCTTCTTGCGACGTGAGGACTTGGACGATTGAGCGGCGGTGGTTTCAGTAGTCGGTGTAGCAGTGACTTGATGCAGGTGTTTCGAAGTTTTATCCCAGACACCAGCCTTGACCCGCTTGTCGTTGATTTCAGCAGCCAGTAGGTAGGTTTCTTCGATCGTTGTAGTCTTGGCCGCTTGCACGAAATCTGCAACGCAGTCGGGCAAAGCTCGGATATACTTCTTGATTGCGATCTTCGGAGTCTTGACTTGATCAGGACAGATAATGCTGAGCTGCTTGAAGCGAGCAGTGAGTGCAGCGTTTTCTCCATCCTTCTGCTTTATGTGCCAGAATTCATCTTCTAACTTTTGACATTCATGAGGAGGGCAAAATTCTTCCAGCATGACTTACTTGAGCTCATCCCACGACAGACCGTAGGCTGCATCATTCCCACGTTTGTTCCTCTCAGCCGTCCACCAGTCTAAAGCGCGGGACTGGAAGACGCCAGTTGCATTGAGAGTGCGTAGGTTATCTGGGCAACCGCTCTGTCGTAGTGTGACCTCGATGGAGTCAAACCATTGAAACAAGGCTGTAGGGCCTTCTTCTCCTGTGAACTCTTTTGGTCCACATGCCTTGAATTGTTTGAAGCTGAAAACAGCTTTGGGAGTGTCAGTTCGGGATTCCTCAGATGATTTGCTCATGTTTTCGTATATCTCGCTGACGACTTGAGGTACCACTTTTGCCATTTGTTTAGTAATCATAGCGGCGAGACGTTTGTCAGCTTGCTTTAGGCGAGCATCTCGGGAAGCGCGAGATCCAGATGACGACATTGTCTGCATCAGACATCGCCACAGGACTCAACACAACAAAATTGAATCTCACCTCACACGCCTAGTGCTACTAAAGCTTAGGAACATAGTGAAACATGTATCACATACACACATAGGCATCTAAGCATAGATTCACATAAACACATAGAGCACAGAAGCACAGAAGCATGTAATCACAAGAGGCAGTCAGAATACGGAAACCTATCATTCAAAGCTCGCGAGTGTTCGAACATAGCGATCGCGATTAACACATCGAGTAGTATAATATAAGCGTATCATAGCATAAGGTCGTCCATATTTTAGCGATTTGTTAGCGCTTTGGGATAGCAATGCAGTGCGAGTCATGCGTGTCGATCGAAGTAAAGGCAGAAATCGAACAAGTCTCCAAAATTAAACACATAAACAGGCAATTTCACATAAAACTCATAAAATCAACGAATCATCAGAGTCAGCAGTTGCGGGCTCAGAATCGAAAACACATAAAAATCGAGAAATAGATCGTCTGCGGCTATTAGACATTGACTTACCAAGGTGATTCGACTATTCACAAGGACTTGTTGTACACACCTTGACCTTTAGAACTGTGCTTTTGCCTCGATTCTTGGGCGTTTGGCACACGTCCCGTTAGTCATACCGTGACTTCAGGTCGTTGGAGTCCGTCGAGACTTTGGTGAGAGTTTTGTAAAACCAAGTAAAGGTCGGAACAAGCCGTCAAGGTTAGGGTCTCACCCCTGGCTTAACGAATCCGTTCGTGTTTTTGATGAAAATAAAGAGAATTGTGCGTCAAAGTATGGATTTCACTCCTATTCCAACGCAATTCTCCCGCGTTTATAGGTAAAAATGTGGGTTGAACAAGCAGTTTAATCGAGAGTTTGCGGTTTTCACACCTAATCTCGACTTAATCGCTCATTCATAGCTGAAGATTCGAGTGCAGTGATCGTATAGCATAGGCGAGAATAGCGAGAAACGGCAAATACGCTCACACATAGTCCCTACTGGACATGCACGAGTTGGTCTGTTAGTTCCTAACTATAGACTAGGTCTCTAAGACTTTGACCCGGACTAGGTCAAGTCTTGCCTAATTCCCTATAGTTATGGCTCTGATACCAATCTGTCACACCCCAACCGATGGCGGAAACATCGGGGCATGGCACTGAGCGAAACAGATTGTCCAGAAGTTTCCATAACAATTATCATTACCAATTAATTTAAAGTAACATGTCCCATACCATGTCTCAAAAGATAATACAATTATTACAGACAAAATCTAGGCAAATAGTTCTGTTCCGACAACTCAGATTTCATTTGTACAGACAACTATTTGTTGGCCTCTAAGACCTTATTCTAGCCTCGATTTCCTAGCAGATAAGCATCCTAAGCACCTGTCACATACGTTAAAATAAAGTCAACACACATAGTGTAAAGGTGAGCATACAAGTTTGATAATAGCGTATAGAGTTCGAAAACGTTACGCATAACCAACACGTACACAGAGTGAAATGAGGCATGTTAGTTATCGACATAGACCTATCGATACCAATGACTACGGGTTGACTACCCAAGGCAGTACGTAATACATGATCACCACTGTAATCCATGCAAATAATTGTCCTTAACAACCCCCGAGTGAACGGGTGCTGAGTCTAAACTAATAGTACTATCGTTGCTAAGGCAGGTAGACAGCATTCCATGTGTAAACATAACAAACAAGCATTCATTAAGTCACGTATAACATGCGGTAACGGTTAGCGTTAAAGTATTGTGTAGTGTGTTCGATGTGATTTTGTATAAGTAACGTATGTAACACCCAAAAGTGCATAAAGCAAAAAAAGGGATCGAGTATACTCACAGCGATGATGGATTGAAGGGAGCGCTAGGGAGTAGGGTTAGCCTGATCAGAACGATAGCATAACGATAAGTGACGCGTAAAACGATGCAAAGTACAAGTGGTTCGGATAGCAGTCCGTTCGGATGGTAGTCCGATCGGACAGCCAGTCGTGCGGTTGGTCGTCCGTTCGGACAGTCGTCCGGTCGGATGACTGTTCGAGTGGATTGTTTCTTCCTTTAAAAAGGATGTGTTTGTGTGTGATGGCTTGACTTTTGAAGTTTTCGTTGTAGTATTTAGAAAACATTGAAGTGTCTCTACTTTTCAGGTCGGTCGATCGGACAATCGTGCGATCGGACGGCAACACATTCGGTTGGGCACTTCAGTGAGAACAAGTTCATAGCAAGGTGTCACTCGATCGGACGGTTGTTCGTTCGGATGGCATCCTTTGTGCATTGAACATGTTGAAAATTGTTTAAGTGTTGAAGTTCAAACATCTCATGATTCGGTTGGCAGTTCGATCGGACAGCAATTCGTTCAACATTCAGACTTCAAGTGTTGGCAAAATAGATGTGTGGGACCAAGGTGCAAGTCGTACGGTTAGCCAGTCGTGCGGTTAGGCTGTCCGTTCGGACAGCAGTCCGTTCTGGTCAACCTGTTCGTCCTACACTTGGCTGTTTTGTTAGTTTGTCGTTTTATCGAGATATTTTGATAACGTATCAAACAACAGGAACCTCGTCAATACTTGGTACTCCTGATCAGACAGGAATCACCCAAACCCGATCAGTGGACGGTTCGAGACGATGTTCCACGTTTAACCCGGAATCAATAATCTCGTAGATAGAATACGGATCTTGAACCAACACAACCACAATAATGAGTAGTAAGTTGGCACAAGTCCCGATTCTATCGGTTTTGAGTGCATTGAGTGTAAAAGAGTTGAAAGAAAGTTGGAAACCATCTTGCACTCCTTTTTATTGTGAATATGTTTAGATCTATGAAGGATCTTTGGTTGTTTATGTGGAAATCGGTTAGATCTAAGTTGTTCTTGGTGGAATAAAACCAAAACATGAAGTTCTTCAAGAACTCATGATGACGTCATCCTAGAACACCTCGAATCTTGATGATTTCACGGTTAAAAGTTAAGATTCAAAAGATAGAAAGGTGTAGGAGTGCGTGTAGATTACGGAAGTACGAGATTTAGGACGAGATCTTACCGGAATCGCGAGAAATCTGAAGAAAAGTGAGGAAAACGAGCTGGTCGGACGTCAGTTGCCAAAAGTAGAAAGTCTGAGAGTGACAGGGGTATTTATAGGGTTACCCAAAGAGGAAAGGGGCTGGTCGATCGGCTAGGCAGCCCGTGCGGACAGCCTGTCCGATCGGACGGCAGTCCGATCGGTCGGCTGGTCGATCGGCTGGTCGCCTGGTCGATCAGTCACCTCGTTCGAGTGTTCGGCGCGAAGATTTTGATGTTTTGATTGCGATTGCGAGCGTTGCGATGCGATAGATTTTCCTAGTCAGATTACTTTTAATCCCAACTACTCATATCTTGCACTATCCATTCTCTACCAATTATCATACCATTTCGATTGCGATTGAGGTCGATTGCGTTTGAGTTTCGATTGCGATTCGATTGATTACCATACATAACATAATTTAAACATGCACAAGTAACACATAAGGCACACACACACACACGTATACAATAACCAAAATGCGTTATTCGAGTTGCGAGTGCGATTGCGATTCGATGTTGATTAAGTTAGATTGACTAGCGTTTAATTAACTTTATCGCATTGTTACTTCCTATAGTTTACAGTCGTATGTCGATTAAATAGCGAATAATACCCGTCGATTATTGTGATTATTGACACTTACTCCACATAACACAGCTAAAATAAACACATAAAAGAAATTCACTACTAGTCAAGTCGCGCGATCGGTCGTTGACTTTGACCTTGACTTTGACCTTGACTTTGACTTTGGCTTTCGAAACACGGGGTGTTACAGAAACTACCGATCACCAACTATATTAAACAAGTAAAGGTTACAAATTGGGATGATAACAAGCTTGTTACAAGGATCACTAGTGTGCAAAATGTAGGTAATCGCCAATAAGTTGCAGAGAGCTTTTTAGAGTGTGTGTGTGTTTGCTAATTGTTCTCACTATCAAGCTCGTTATCCCCTTTAAAAATAGAAATAAACTAAATAACAAACAATCCGCAAATTCTGCTAGCTTCCCATGACTTCCATAACGGTCACTCAAGCTATACACGTGCAGAATATGGGAGCATATTCCCCTGGAATCTCGGCAAGACTAAGTCCCACTCGTTCATTCATGTAAAACAAGTTCAAATATAATGGAAACAACCGTTAGTGTAAGGATAATAATGAGGATCCTGGATCCTTAAACCTGCAACGTCTTCTGAGGATCCTAAATTCAAACAGAACTGAGGATCCGTGATCCTTAGGTTTAGAAAATCCATCCCTAACAATAATAATGTATATTAAAGTAATACCTAAATGTATATAAAAGAAATACCTAAATGCATAAATAATAAGAAAGTACATGTCAATTTTTTATGGCTATTATAAAAAAATATATAATTTTCAAAGAAGGGGATTGGGGTGATGATTCATTTGCCCAAAAAAACTATTTATTTATTCACGTTATCATATATATATATATATAGAGGTTTGTTAACGTACAATTTGTGTTAACGTACGTTGCGTACGAGATTGAGTTACAACATGCGAACTTTATTTTTCACATGCGATTTTTATATTTACAACAAGCGACTTTTTAATTATAAAGTTTATAACGTGCGAACTTGAAATCTCGTACACTCGTACGATGTGTACGCTGGGAAATCACGCACGTTATAAAACTCAAAAAACCTAATCACGCATGTTGAAAAACATAATCACGCATGTTGAACCTATAATCACGCATGCTCCTGCATCCTCTGTTCTACAGAGTCGTCATTTTGATGAAAATTTTCTAAATCAAAGATGAATTTGAACACAATTCGATGAAATTGACCGAACAATGGCCAATTTGATCTAAAACGAAAAGAAAATTGAAACAAATTGGATGAAATTGATCAATCCCGGGCTAATTGAAATGAACCCTAATCACGCATGTTATACAACTAATCACGCACGTTATATTTTCCCAGCGTACGTTAACCCAGATTGTACAATACACTTTATATATATATAATATAAATAAAAAGATTATTTTCGGGTATACATACGTGTACACGAGTATACGTTGTTAGGTAAAAGGGTCGGGGTATATCATCAAATCTCATACTCGGTCTCATACCCGATTACCCGACCTCATACCCGTCCTAAGGGTGGTCGGGGTGGTCTTGTGATAGCCACTCATGATGAGTGACGAGTGATAGCACACCGCCACAAGTGTGCTATCACTTATGGATAGGAGGAAACTCATGATGTACATCGCAAGTGGATAGGAGTGTGTGATGGTGGAATTGTTTGAGGAATATAGCATATTCAGGTGGGGCTCACAATTAAATAAAAAAACAAATTTTTACATATAAATACACTAAATCTTTACCCACTTTATACACTCCAATCTACATCTCAACTCTAAAAATCCTCTACCCTTTTATGTTTTATAGTTTTAGAAAAATACATATTGGGGATATAGAAAAAAATGTTTGGAATTTTTTCGCTCGACTCGTTTAGTTCATCGGAATCTACGGGTTGTGTTTTGGAATTTTTTGAAAAGTTGCCTGGGCTGGCGGAGCTTGAAGATACGCGACACTCGAAGAAAAAATTGTTTGTTGCGATCGGGAAGAGTTATTTTTTGTGGGAGATATCCAATTTCTCGATTCCAACGACGGGTAGCTTTTTATTTAAGTTTTTTTAAGTATCGATACTTGTTTTTCTTGTTGGTTGTATCTTTTTTAATTTAATGCATTTTATAAATGTTGAATGCCACCCCTTGTGTAATAGAGTGAATTGTGATAGATTGTGATTGAGTGTGGTGTGTGATGGATTTTGATGTGGGTTTTCTAATGGCACACCCCCTGTCTATGTACACACTTTTTGAATTCAATACGCATCGTATAGGCCTATACGATGCGTATTGAAATAAAGTAAAAGACATGGCAGACTGACAAGTGCAGGTTATGTCTAGCGGCGGGCTTTATATGCATCGTATAGGCCTATATGATGCATATCAGCCCACAGTTTTTTTGAATTTATTTTTTGTTGTGTTGTGTCGAATGCGAACCCGAGAAACGAAAGGGATTTCGAGCAGTTGGTCGATGATATGATAGATAAAGATCTTGACATGATTATTTCCATTTTCAAGTATTATTAAAACCATTCAACCCCACCAGTCTACAATGTGGTTCCCAATTTGCGGAAAATAATCCCAGATTGTCTAAAGAAGCGCTTTTATCATGTGCCATGTGGTAAACAAATACCAAGGGTCTATATACAGATCTCTATTCATTCATCTTTCCAAGCTTTTACACACGAATATGTGGTTCCCAATTTGCAGAACATAATCCCAGATTGTCTAAAGAAGCGCTTTTATCATGTGTCATATTAAATGTGTTATGGTGAGATTTTTCAAGTTTGTACAGTGGGAGAAAAGACCAGCACCTCTGTCAACCACAGCTCACCCGATACGTCTTCTATGATGATTCAAAACATTCATGATAAAAGCGCTTCTTTAGACAATCTGGGATTATGTTCCATTTTATGACACATGATATGACACGCTTACCTTAATCACATCTTCCATGGAGTCACAGATCCGAAAATAGGGCCCACTGATCTTATGCCCACCCGAGACCGACCTCTGGATCACACATGATAAAAGCGCTTCTTTAGACAATCTGGGATTATGTTCCGTTTCTTCATGATTTTCGTCTGATGTCCAAGTTTGATCGCATTTGACTTCATCTGCGGCAGTCCAATGACTATCTTTGTTCAATAATCCGACAATAGGGCCCACGGATCTTATGCCCACCCGAGACCGACCTCTGGATCACACATGATAAAAGCGCTTCTTTAGACAATCTGGGATTATGTTCCGTTTCTTCAAGATTTACGTCTGATGTCCAAGTTTGATCACATTTGACTTCATCTGCAGAAGTCCAATGACTTTCTTGGTTCAATAATCCGTTCAATATCAGCGTTGTTTATCACCCTGTGTGAGCATTGGAAGCCCGACAAACAGTCTTGCAATTACGTCTTCAATCGAGCCGCATTATTAATTATAATGAAGCAACGAAGATTGAATGTGGAAAACCGCAACCGTTTTTTACTACAGAAACGGTGGCTATCAGAAATACAAACCTGACACGAACGACAATCGACTCAGACTCATACTACCCTTGTCGTTCCGTATTTTCTCATTTTCTAATTCTCGAAGAATCTCGTAACTACCGATATCTCATCCTTCTGTTGTTCAATTGAGAGGAATCATTGCATTACATCCCCCTTGAAAACAAATTGTGTATGCCTGAACCAACCGAAATCCACAAATTTCCAACAATTAACAGGACATTGTTAAAAGGGAGAATCTATTGGAACACCTGATTGAGAGAAACTTCTTCGAGCTAACTGCCGATATCTCATCCTTCTGTTGTTCAGTACTTCCGAGACGATTCAAGTGAGTCCTATGAAGCAAGTGTCTGTCTACAAATTTCAACAAATTGTGGGTTAATAGATTCCAAAGCTGTTATTTCAGTTATGTCTGTTGATTCAGTACTTCAAGGCATGCCTGTTTAATGACCGAATAGAGATCCAAATTGTGAGGAAAGATGACCGAATAGAGATCTAAACCAACCGAAATCCACAAATTCCAACAAATTGTGTCTAATGCAAGGATCTTCGAATGCGGTGTGTACGTTAAATACCGTTCACCGCTTTTTTAGTTGCTTCTCTTGTTAAGTGAGACATTTCACAGAGAACAAGTTCACAGCAGAATGAAATTTTATTGAAAACTTGTAATTTCTCCACTCACCGTGAAATCGAACAGTTTCTGTGTCGAACAGTTTCTCCGTCGCTAATTTCTCCACTCACCGTGAAATCGAACAGTTTCTTCGTAGATTTCATCCGGTTTCAAAGCCGGTTGAGGATTACGAGTGTTCTAGACTCGTTCAAGGCATGCTTGTTTGTGCGATTTACAAAAATAAGGATGCATTCGACGGTAAACGATGCAGCTGATGAAACCGAAGCTGTTATTTCTATTGTTCAGTACTTCCGAGACGATTCAAGTGAGTCCTATGAAGCAAGTGTCTGTCTATTCAATTGAGAGAAATCATTGCATTACATCCCCGTTGAAAACAAGTGGTTGTAATGATGGAACCCTTGATTTGAAAAACATTTTTGAGAAATTTATAGTTCAATACGCATCATATAGGCCTATACGATGCGTATTGAACGATGAATTTACTGAAACACCCCTGTTTTTCTGATAAATTCAGGGGTATTTTTGAGAAAATTCAAAGTTTAATACGCATCGTATAGGCCTATATGATGCGTATTAAGCTGATATACGATACGACATAGGCCTATACGATCGTATTGGGCATTATTTCAAATTTAGTTTTATCGTGTTTCCCTCGGTTCGACGTGTATACGTCTCGTTTTTTGCCGAAATTTCGCATATTTTGTCGTTTTATGATGTATACCTTCAACATAAGTCGTTTCGGTGCCGTTCGGTTGCGTGCGAATATCGTATTCAATGATTACGTACAGTTTTGTTTGAAATACACTTGGACTCCATAGTGCCTTGTTATATGTATACGTGTGTGTAAATATCGTTAGTCGCGTACTTTGACGTATTTTTGCGTATTTTGACGTATTCTAACATATTGTTGCGTATTTAATAGTATCTTTGACGTATTTAAGCGTATTCTAACGTATTTTAGCTTATTTTAAACTATTTTAGGGTGTTTTTACGTATTTTAGCGTATTTTAACGTATTGTAACTTAAGTTAGCGTATTTTAACATATTTTAGGGTATTTTAACGTATTTTAGGGTATTTTAACGTATTTTAGCGTATTTTAACGTATTGTAACGTAATTTTAGCGTATTTTAGTTGGTTTCGAGTATACCCAACGTATTTTAGTTGGTTTCGAATATACCAACGTATTTTACTCTTTTCTTCGATTTCAACAAATCTTTTCAATAATCAGTACGCAACAAAGAGACCGCTTTGTTAATTTTAGAGTATTTTAGCTTATGTTGATGGATAACGCAAACAAGTTCTCCACAGTTTGTTATTCAAATCTCTATTCGGTCATCTTTCCAAACTGCAACACAAGATAAGTTTAAACTTTATAGTGTGTGATTTGACCAGGAAATGATTGGAGGTGATTTATACTTTTAATAAGCTGTCACAGTTGTCAAATTCGTTGTGTGCATTCATAGCAATCTGAAACAATCAGATATTTATCTATCTGTGTGTGTCACATCCATCCTGTTATAGCAAAGAATGCATACACAAATAGTTCTAGTGGACAAAGCAAAGATACCATTCTAAACCCTAGCTGGAAACAAACCAACAAAATCTGAATACTGAAAAACATCATCAACCATTTTTCCTTTCCCTAACATGATAAAAGCGCTTATTTTGCTAGTGGGTTTTATAAATCAAAGTTAACTTTCAGATTTAGATTCAGGAAGACATATTGGGTTCTGTACCCATCCCTGCGTTGATTGCTTTCATTTTATTAACTACCAAAAGAATGCATACACAAATAGTACCCGGACCACTGGAATAGACACATGTCACATAGTTTGTCATGACAAAAGATATAGATGTAGGAATATAACTAGATGTTACATGTTATCGACGGACTGCTCGAAATCTCTTTCGTTTCTCATGTTAGGGAGAATGTTCTCGAAATTGAAGGAAAAGGAAAAATGGCTGCTGAAAAGAGTAACTAGCAGAAGACGTGTCGGATTCTTCTGCTAGTTATTCGGAATGTTTCGAATCATCACAGAAGACGGATGCGGTTTGCAAATTTAATCTTCATTGCTTCATTAAAATTAACAACCTGATTCAAAGTTTAATACGAATCGTTTTATGACGTATACCTTCAACATAAGTCGTTAACTACCAAAAGAATGCATACATAAATAGTTCTAGTGGACGAACAATATGGTAACAAGAGTATGTTGTTCCAAGATCAATTCCAATTGCATTACATCCCTGTTGAAAAACGTAACCGAATTTTTGAAGTACACGTTCTCCGATACCTGATCGTGTTTGGTTTTGTTTGCGACTGAATCAACGATGTCCTTTATGTCGATTTCAACTTCCATTGATCAAATAATAAAAACCCTAAGTGAAAATCCGATTTAAGAAACCCAGAGGAATCAGTTGTATAGCTGAGGAGAGAGAGTGTTTGGGTACTTCTTCTAATGGCGCCTCATTAGCGCTTTAACTACCAAAAGAATGCATACACAAATAGTTCTAGTGGACGAAGCAAATAGACCGCCTTGTTAATTTTAATGAACCAATGAAGATTGAATCTTCAATTTCGAGAACATTCTCCGTAACATGAAGACGTGTCGGGTTCTTCTACTAGTGGTATTTTAATGAAGTATTGAAGATTGAATGTGCAAACCGCAACCGTTTTTTACTACAAAAACACAAGTTTTCCTTTTGAGCTTGATGGATGTCCGTTATCTCAGTTGAGGCGTGCATTGTTTAAATCTGAATATAACTAGATGTTACGTGTAACTTCATTAAACTAAGAACAAAGCCTATTTCAAAACACATGCGTTCGTATCAGCGTTGTTTATCACCCTGTGTGAGCATTGGAAACCCGACAAACAATCTTGCAATTATATCGTGTCAAGATGTTTCAGTTTGCACATTCAATATTCACAGTTGCATTTGGAACAAGAAGTCCAACAATCCGTTTATTATCCGTTAGCGACGGAGAAACTGTTGGAATTTGTGGATTTCGGTTGGTTCAGAAACTTAACAAGAGAAGCAACTAAAAAAGCGGTGAACGGTATTTAACGTACACACCGCATTCGAAGATCCTTGCATTAGACACAATTTGTTGGAATTTATGGATCAACAGAAATAACTGAAATAACAGCTTCGGAATCTATTAACCCACAATTGGTTGGAACGAGGGTTTATTCTCTTTAATCTATTAGAACGATCCTTGTTTTGAGAACCTGGTTCTGTTGTTCAGTACCAATAGAATGCATACACAAATAGTTCTAGTGGACGAAGCAAAGAGACCGCCTTATTAATTTTAATGAAGCAATGAAGATTAAATCTGCAAACCGCAACCTTTTTTGACTACCGAAACGGTGGCTATGCGAAATACAAACCGTAATCGTTTATGACTATGGGAAACTTGGACATCAGACGTAAATCTTGAAGCAAATATGTGGTCCCCAATTTGCGGAACGTAATCCTAGATTGTCTAGAGAAACGTTTTTATCATGCGTCATATGGTAACAAGAGTGTGTTGTTCCAAGATCAATTCCAATTGCAGTTTTTTCAACTCTCCTGTTCTAAATGCAGCTGATGAAACCGAAGTTGTTATCCTTTGCTTTCTGCAATTCAAGCAGGCACTGATGCTAAACGTACTGTTATTACATCCGAGACGATTCAAGTGAGTCCTATGAAGCAAGTGTCGGTCCATTCAATTGAGAGGAATCATTGCATTACATCCCTATTGAAAAACATAATCGATAAATTTAGGGGAAATGGGGTTGAAAGATGATAACCCAACAGTGGAGGATCAACTACTTTGGGTATATTCGAGACCAACTAAAATAATCAGTACGCAAAAGCTTCGATAAATTCAGGGGTATTCTCAAATAATGTTTCCTAGATGTTTGAAGACCAACAAATGTCCAAAGTGCTGCTTTTTCGTTCGCGTGACGGAAAGCTACCGCGTGACAGGAAACTACCTTGCAAAAATTAAAAAATTAAATCGACACTCTCAATACGCATCGTATAGGCCTATACGATGCGTATTACTTTTTGGTAGAGGACAATGGCAGCCTTTGGCAGACATAGAAGTTTGAACTCACATCAATACGCATCGTATAGGCCTATACGATGCCTATTGAGGGTGTTGATTTAACCCCCCAAGGTGTGCCAATAATACGACCCTTTTGGTGAGTGTTGGCCACCTCTTCCACCCTAATGCCCCAATGCTAATTGTACCGCCACATAACGGATCATGACCAAGAAAGAGGCATTACCTTCACTAATAACTACAGATGGTCTAAATACTTTGGGTTTCAGGATTATCAATCGGGTTGGGTTGAGTTGACATTCGTAGATAGGTCATGTAGGCGATATTGTTAATTTTTAGTATAATAAAAAACCAAAGAAAATAATTTCCTTATCACAACTCTTATTAAATAATGATGACACCTCAGGAATTACTTCACCTACGCCATTTTTAAATAGTGTGTAACATCAAAATCAAAACAATTAATAAATAAAACTGTCACATAGCGACTTTAATATTTTCATCAAGCAGCGTACGAAAAAAGTTACATTTAAGGTGATTTTCATAATCATAAACTTTCATTATCACAATAGCATCTTATTAAGGAGGGGCAGATCTAGTGTGTGTGCTGGGTTTCAACCGAAACCAATAAACCTTCTTTGTACAATACACATAATAGAAATCTCAACAACATCAAGTATTTTTTGACATCGACCCTTATGAAAGCTTCTTGTAACCAACGAGTTAGCGTCACCCGTACGTTGCTTCGGAATGTTGATTGTGAAAGTCATTAAGATCGCTTTGTTTTCCACACATGTTTGTTCTTTTTTTTTTTAACAAATGTTACTCTACTCTACTTCACAACAATAATAGTAATTTTTCCCTTTTGCCCAAGTTTGAACCTAAAACCTTTTTTTAAAAGGTATATTTCTCTACCAAGTGAGCTAGCCTCATATTGGCAACATTTTTGTTCTTGAGTAATGATCTTTAGCTTCTGAAAATTGTTTTTGACTAAAACAATTTATTTTTTTAATCAAAATGATGGTTTAGAATAAAATAACCAAATTTGATGTTATTTTTAGGATGAATATTTTTCTAATTGTATAATGTTTAATTAATTTATTTTAAAATGTTGTATTATTATTATACACATAATTTTAGAACAGACATGTTCTCTATGTTTTTGCTATAGTTTTTAAAACAGACACGTTCTTTCTTTAAAACATGTATTTTATGACATTTTTCTAACAATGGGATTTTTTTGTGACAAATTAATTTTCTTTCTATACGGCCGGAATCAATTGATTTATTTATGATTTGAAAATATCATAAACTTATATTAAATTTTTTTAGGAATATTGGATTTTAATAATCCCAACTATTCGTCGTTGGTCGTCAACAGTCTCAACTTAAAAAATAACCAATGGCAATCCCAACAATTGACATAATATAATCTATTAAAAGAAAGTGTTGGTAACGATCACCTGGGTAAGGGAATCACCCCAAATCCGTTGGTGAGGTCGTTGTAAGATGAGAAAAGAAGCGGAATTAATCGTCAAGGTAAGGAAATCACTCTTATCTCGATGATATGTCTCTGTTCGTTACAAAAGTGTAATTAAAATTACGTGAAATCATGCATGCTAATAATATATAGTCGTATGAAAAGTAAGTGTATGATGTGTGCGCAAAATGAAATCTCAATAAATGGTTCAAAATTGACAAGAGTGAGTTTCATCATAAAGGATCGAAAATAATAAAGCTTAAGTTTGATAAGAAGAAATTTGGATGGTTCCTAAACGGAACGTTGACTCACCAAGGTGGTCGAAAGGTCGTTTGAAATTAACAACATGCTTTGGCCTAATAGGTGAAATACTCTCGCCGACGTGTCGGTTAACGGTATTTACCCTTCCGGTTACTACACGTTCCAATTCAATCGAAAATTCAAGACCTGGCGGGATTTGTAAAATCAAGGAGTGGAACTAGTCGACGAGGTGCGGGTTTCACTCCTAACTTGACGACTTCGTACACTAACTTGACGAATTTAAATTTGAAATTTCCATTAAGATGTGGATGTCACTCCTAACTTAATGGTGAATTTCGTGCAAAAATAGAATCAAACGGAATGAAAGTCGTTTACCAAATTGTGGGTTTCATGCCTATTTTGGCAACTCGTCTCGTTTGTATAATATGAGTGTTTTCGTGTTTGACAAAAATCGAGTATAATGCCTTGGAAAAAGGCGTATGTTAAAGGAAATAACGAACAAGTATAAGCACATAAAAGGCATGTCGAGAATAACACACAAGGAATAGATCAATAGATCAAGTATCGACACAAGTATTGTCACATAAGAATAACACGTCATGTATTAACACACAAGTGACATATATGTTTAAAACGTCAAAGCGAATAAATAAAAGCAAATAGAGTAGCATGCAAGTAGTTTCAAGCAAGACGTAGGAATAAATTTCTAAAACTATAGACTAGGTTAAAGCATTCCTACTTTTCCTAATTCCCTATAGTTATGGCTCTGATACCAATCTGTCACACCCCAACCAATGGCGGAAACATCGAGATGAGACGAAGTGTGAAGATTGCTCGAGACGTCATAACACTATTTGTGACAATATTTAAATAATTCCCATTTCATACCATAACATCAAATTGTCAACATTACATAAATTCAAGTAACAACAAGTTCAAAAGAAATACATATAACATAAGCAAAATTGATACGACATATTAAACCTAACGTCTATATGTGTATCTAGGCATCAACGCTACTTCTTTTCATAGCATCGTCATCATCAACCTGTAACATGTTTAAAATACAATTCAATGCAAAAGCAAAGGCGAGTATACAAGTTTGGTACGTACATAACAAATGATAAGTTTTGAACAATTCCTCATAGCAAGCGTGTGATTCAAGATAAACATAAAAACATGGCATGTGTCTAACATATCAAACCAAGGAAACGCAACATGCTCATGACATAACCACAAGTTACGGGTGGCGGGTCGTTAATCCTATAGCGCTACATATGTCACGGTTTGGCTCGTACGAAGTTAATGATAAGTTCAACACATAAGATTCACCCAAGTTTAAATATCAAGCCATCACGTATACAAGCATGTTAATAGGAATGTTCATGTGTTTAAGCAAAATGTTCATGTGGAAGTTGTTGATAAGTAAACATGTTACACCCCAAAAGTGGTAAAAGTAAAAGGGGGAAATACGAGTATACTCACATAATTGCTAAGTCTTCCGATTATCCAAGTACGACGAGTTGATTAGATTAGGAGATTGGAACACCGAGGTCACCCTATATGGGCAAACGATGGTGCATGAGTAAACGGAATTACGACGGTGGATTTGAAGTGGATACTAAAGTATATCTAGTGATATATATGTAAATATATATAAATATATATATATATATATGTATATATATATATATATATATATATTTTATATAGTTTAAGTAATAATTATAAATTAAGTTTATCGAAATTATTATAGAAGTATCGTCAAAAATAAACACACATTTATCTATTTTATAAAAATTAATAGAATTTGATAGGTTTTTATTTATAAAACTTACACGTTTCGTTTTACGGAATTTTACGAAAAACGGGCAGAGTTTCCTCTGTTTTTGGACGAACCCGACAACGCAAGTTGTCGATATTATTTGACAAACGCAACAAATCAATGATTATATAAATCTCTAAGTATTTTTATAAACAAACTATATAGAATTAGTTTTCGCGATTTAAACAATGTTTAAATAAAAATAATCAAATCAAATACACGCGCCATTACAACGAGTCTCGCGTTTAAAAAAAAATATCATTAACGAAACTAATAACACAAACATCGAGTCGTTAGAATTTTTACCGAACAACGAATCTGACCCGTTGACTATTTGACCACAGTTGACCAGGTTTGACTGCTGTTGACCGAAACCCGAACCAACCAGTTCTGCCGTTGACCAGCTTGACCGAACTCGAACACGAACCCGCTAAACCGAACCATGAGCCAAACACGAAACTGAGCGGAAGTTGAATCAAGTAAAATCAAACAAACTTGAACCGAAACTAACCTGAACCGAATCGAGAACAAAGCTGAGCCAAGGCTCAACGGAACTCGACCAAAACTGAAGCGAAACCGAATCTGAACCGAGACCAGCTTGAACTGAGCCGTGAACCGAGGCACGAGCAGAGGACCACCGCCGCTGCCATCGCCGTCCACCGCCGCAAACGGCGGCACTGGCCTTCTTCGCCGATCTCTCTCTCTCTCTCGGCCTCTTTCTCTCTCTCTCTTTCTTCCCGTCTGTGTTCGCCGCCGCACACCGCCACCACCACTGTGGTGGCCGGCCTTTCAACAGGGCTGGGTGAGAGAGGTGTGTGTGAGAGCAGGTTGTAGCTTGGATTAAAGAATTTTGTGAAGATGAAGAAAAGGTGAGTGTGCCTGATGATGTCTAATTGTTGTATTCTTCATGTTTGCTTGGGTTGCACAGCAGAGATCGAGAGAGTCTGATATGTTGGAGAAGATGAACTCTAGGTATTTATGAGTGTATTGTGTAATAGCAGGCAAACAAAGAAAAGAGGAGGAAGCCATTGTTATGTGCGGCTGTTCAAAAAGAGAAGGGTATTAGGGTTTTTAGAATGAAAATGGGTGTACATTTAGTTTTAACTGATTGAATATTTTCAAAATGTGCACCAATAGTCTTTATGGTTCAATAAATCCATGTTTATGTTAAAATTTTCTTTTAAAAAGATTAACTTTATAATTAAACTAACTAGGTTAGGTTTCTAACTCTCATAACTAACGAGGCTAACTAGATTATTATAAAAATAAACTTTTTAAATAGTAATATTAGTTAAATTAATTAATTAGATAAGAAAAATAGATAACTAACCATATTTATAACAAAATACGGATAAAAGATTTTTCGACGATGATAGCGAAACGACGAATACTAGGATACAAAGTTCCCAAAAACAGGAATATGAACAATGGTTTCTACATATGGAGAGTTATGAAAACGCGGGGCGTTACAGTCTCCCCTCCTTTAGGAAATTTCGTCCCGAAATTTATTCAAGAGGAAGACTCGAAAGGGTTTTGGCAAACCGAAGGGGATTGTTTAAAATTGAGGATTTGGAGTTTGAGACAACGGAGAATAATTAAGGCATAAGGGTGAACGATTGATTTAATAGACGATTATGAGTATAAGAATAGCATAAGTATCGGATAGACGAAAATAGTGCGCTAACAATGAGGTCTCGTCGTGGATAATCGGATATAATGCGTTTGTGAGTTGTTTAAGGTTTGTATTAGGTCTAAAATGTCTATAAAAACACTGAATTTCTCATGGCACGTTTTACGAAAGTTCGGTAACATGGTGAAAACACTTATATATATGAAGTACCAGCGGCGTATCCACCATGTTTTGACCACATTACGTCCGTTTCGTATTCGGTGTCATGTTACGTTCCGTGTCTCACTATACACAGTAGTACACTCTATGATTCTCATGCGCCTATCACTATAATCCCGTGTGCACCCGCGATTATATTGATCGTCGCATGATCCGCATAGCTTGTACTAGTCGTGTATGAGTCAGGGTATACATAATTTAAAAATTAAGAATGTGTACGTGTAAGAATGTAGTATGTAAGCAAGTCCATGCTTAAGTATGTATGAGACCCACGTAAGCAAATCACTCGGATTACGCTCGCGTATGGGTACGAATGTATGAATCATGAGTTTAAGTATGAATATGCATGTGTGTATGAGCATAAACATAAAACGTGTAAGTAGTATGTGGATAAGCATAAGCATAAAACGTATGAAAAATGAGTATAAATGCGAGTACAAACATGAGTATAAGCGTAATCACAAGGCGTATGAGTATAAATACAAGTATCAGTGTGAACATAAGATGTATGAGCATAGATATGAATGTGAATATAGGTGTAAAACATGAAGGTTAAGTATGAATAAAATATATGTGTATGAATATAAGTGTAACAAAGTTGTGTAAGTGCAAATGAAAACATAAAGCGTATGAATATGAATTTGAATACGAATGTAGTATAGTCATGATTGTAAGGACAACGTAAGTGTATAATTGTGAGTGTATGTATTAACGTAAAACGTACGAATTTTGAATCATGAGTATAACATAAATGTGTAATTGTGAACATAAGTGAAGGCATAAAATGTATAAGCATGGAAGTAGAAAATAATGATTTTGTTTATAGTATAAATCAAACTACACGAGTTTATGCGCGTAAACGTTTAAAAGTTTGAGTATGAAAGAAAAAGGGATGAGTGACACGCATGAGATTGTTGTGAAACATTGACTAAAACGTGTAAAATGATATCCGTGTATAGTTTGTGAATGTAAATAGATCGAGTTATCACGAAATACAGACTCTAGTTTGTGCATGTAAAGGGAGTATTAAACGTCCATTGGTTATGTGGAAAGTACTTTGTAAAGGAATGGAAATGCTACTGCGGTTTTAAAAGAGTTTACATAAGTTGAAAATTTGTCGGTTCTTATGAAGTTCCCTTGTCCCCGTGTTTTGAATTTAATTGACGTATTGAGTGAGGTTTTGAAAAAGTTCTAGAGATTAATAAGTTTGCATCATTTTAAGCAACTTTGTGTTAGAAAATTTTGAAACTTACAGCTTCTTGTGAAAAAGTTGATCCTTAGAAAAAGGAATTTGGTACATGAACTTAGTGATTGTTGAAAAATGTGTCATTGGTTTTGAAAAGGAATTTTTTTTTTTTTTTGTAAATGATCGAATAATAATGGTAATATTTTATAGGTGTATGCGAAAAAGTTGATTTGATTCTCAATTGAGAATAACAATCTCTAGTTTAGTGGTGTGAGAGGAGCGTGTTTCAATGTTTACGTTGGTTGGTGAATTTGTGGGCAACGGATTTATTAAACCGACCAGGCTGACAAGTAGTATTTCGTGAAATTTTGAAAATCGAGGAACACGCGTTTATTGGTAACATTAAAATTTTGTGTATGCGAGTGATGTGAAATTAGATTATAGAATAAGAGGTACGTTTAAATAAATGAAGCGTTTGAAATACATGATAAATGATTTAGGTATAAACATGATCGTGTTTACATAATATAATCTATTAAAAGAAAGTGTTGGTAACGATCACCTGGGTAAGGGAATCACCCCAAATCCGTTGGTGAGGTCGTTGTAAGATGAGAAAAGAAGCGGAATTAATCGTCAAGGTAAGGAAATCACTCCTATCTCGATGATATGTCTCTGTTCGTTACAAAAGTGTAATTAAAATTACGTGAAATCATGCATGCTAATAATATATAGTCGTATGAAAAGTAAGTGTATGATGTGTGCGCAAAATGAAATCTCAATAAATGGTTCAAAATTGACAAGAGTGAGTTTCATCATAAAGGATCGAAAATAATAAAGCTTAAGTTTGATAAGAAGAAATTTGGATGGTTCCTAAACGGAACGTTGACTCACCAAGGTGGTCGAAAGGTCGTTTGAAATTAACAACATGCTTTGGCCTAATAGGTGAAATACTCTCGCCGACATGTCGGTTAACGGTATTTACCCTTCCGGTTACTACATGTTCCAATTCAATCGAAAATTCGAGACCTGGCGGGATTTGTAAAATCAAGGAGTGGAACTAGTCGACGAGGTGCGGGTTTCACTCCTAACTTGACGACTTCGTACACTAACTTAACGAATTTAAATTTGAAATTTCCATTAAGATGTGGATGTCACTCCTAACTTAATGGTGAATTTCGTGCAAAAATATAATCAAACGGAATGAAAGTCGTTTACCAAATTGTGGGTTTCACGCCTATTTTGGCAACTCGTCTCGTTTGTATAATATGAGTGTTTTCGTGTTTGACAAAAATCGAGTATAATGCCTTGGAAAAAGGCGTATGTTAAAGGAAATAACGAACAAGTATAAGCACATAAAAGGCATGTCGAGAATAACACACAAGGAATAGATCAATTGATCAAGTATCGACACAAGTATTGTCACATAAGAATAGCACGTCATGTATTAACACACAAGCGACATATATGTTTAAAACGTCAAAGCGAATAAATAAAAGCAAATAGAGTAGCATGCAAGTAGTTTCAAGCAAGACGTAGGAAAAAATTTCTAAAACTATAGACTAGGTTAAAGCATTCCTACTTTTCCTAATTCCCTATAGTTATGGCTCTGATACCAATCTGTCACACCCCAACCAATGGCGAAAACATCGGGATGAGACGAAGTGTGAAGATTGCTCGAGACGTCATAACACTATTTGTGACAATATTTAAATAATTCCCATTTCATACCATAACATCAAATTGTCAACATTACATAAATTCAAGTAACAACAAGTTCAAAAGAAATACATATAACATAAGCAAAATTGATACGACATATTAAACCTAACGTCTATATGTGTATCTAGGCATCAACGCTACTTCTTTTCATAGCATCGTCATCATCAACCTGTAACATGTTTAAAATACAATTCAATGCAAAAGCAAAGGCGAGTATACAAGTTTGGTACGTACATAACAAATGATAAGTTTTGAACAATTCCTCATAGCAAGCGTGTGATTCAAGATAAACATAAAAACATGGCATGTGTCTAACATATCAAACCAAGGAAACGCAACATGCTCATGACATAACCACAAGTTACGGGTGGCGGGTCGTTAATCCTATAGCGCTACATATGTCACGGTTTGGCTCGTACGAAGTTAATGATAAGTTCAACACATAAGATTCACCCAAGTTTAAATATCAAGCCATCACGTATACAAGCATGTTAATAGGAATGTTCATGTGTTTAAGCAAAATGTTCATGTGTAAGTTGTTGATAAGTAAACATGTTACACCCCAAAAGTGGTAAAAGTAAAAAGGGGAAATACGAGTATACTCACATAATTGCTAAGTCTTCCGATTATCCAAGTACGACGAGTTGATTAGATTAGGAGATTGGAACACCGAGGTCACCCTATATGGGCAAACGATGGTGCATGAGTAAACGGAATTACGACGGTGGATTTGAAGTGGATACTAAAGTATATCTAGTGATATATATGTAAATATATATAAATATATATATATATATATATATATTTTATATAGTTTAAGTAATAATTATAAATTAAGTTTATCGAAATTATTATAGAAGTATCGTCAAAAATAAACACACATTTATCTATTTTATAAAAATTAATAGAATTTGATAGGTTTTTATTTATAAAACTTACACGTTTCGTTTTACGGAATTTTACGAAAAACGGGCAGAGTTTCCTCTGTTTTTGGACGAACCCGACAACGCAAGTTGTCGATATTATTTGACAAACGCAACAAATCAATGATTATATAAATCTCTAAGTATTTTTATAAACAAACTATATAGAATTAGTTTTCGCGATTTAAACAATGTTTAAATAAAAATAATCAAATCAAATACACGCGCCATTACAACGAGTCTCGCGTTTAAAAAAAATATCATTAACGAAACTAATAACACAAACATCGAGTCGTTAGAATTTTTACCGAACAACGAATCTGACCCGTTGACTATTTGACCACAGTTGACCAGGTTTGACTGCTGTTGACCGAAACCCGAACCAACCAGTTCTGCCGTTGACCAGCTTGACCGAACTCGAACACGAACCCGCTGAACCGAACCATGAGCCAAACACGAAACTGAGCGGAAGTTGAATCAAGTAAAATCAAACAAACTTGAACCGAAACTAACCTGAACCGAATCGAGAACAAAGCTGAGCCAAGGCTCGACGGAACTCGACCAAAACTGAAGCGAAACCGAATCTGAACCGAGACCAGCTTGAACTGAGCCGTGAACCGAGGCACGAGCAGAGGACCACCGCCGCTGCCATCGCCGTCCACCGCCGCAAACGGCGGCACTGGCCTTCTTCGCCGATCTCTCTCTCTCTCTCGGCCTCTTTCTCTCTCTCTCTTTCTTCCCGTCTGTGTTCGCCGCCGCACACCGCCACCACCACTGTGGTGGCCGGCCTTTCAACAGGGCTGGGTGAGAGAGGTGTGTGTGAGAGCAGGTTGTAGCTTGGATTAAAGAATTTTGTGAAGATGAAGAAAAGGTGAGTGTGCCTGATGATGTCTAATTGTTGTATTCTTCATGTTTGCTTGGGTTGCACAGCAGAGATCGAGAGAGTCTGATATGTTGGAGAAGATGAACTCTAGGTATTTATGAGTGTATTGTGTAATAGCAGGCAAACAAAGAAAAGAGGAGGAAGCCATTGTTATGTGCGGCTGTTCAAAAAGAGAAGGGTATTAGGGTTTTTAAAATGAAAATGGGTGTACATTTAGTTTTAACTGATTGAATATTTTCAAAATGTGCACCAATAGTCCTTATGGTTCAATAAATCCATGTTTATGTTAAAATTTTCTTTTAAAAAGATTAACTTTATAATTAAACTAACTAGGTTAGGTTTCTAACTCTCATAACTAACGAGGCTAACTAGATTATTATAAAAATAAACTTTTTAAATAGTAATATTAGTTAAATTAATTAATTAGATAAGAAAAATAGATAACTAACCATATTTATAACAAAATACGGATAAAAGATTTTTCGACGATGATAGCGAAACGACGAATACTAGGATACAAAGTTCCCAAAAACAGGAATATGAACAATGGTTTCTACATATGGAGAGTTATGAAAACGCGGGGCGTTACATAAGGTCCATTGGAGGCCAATATGTTAATAGTTAGGACTGTTAGTGGTTATTTTTTAAGTTGGAACTTTTGACGGTCAACGACGAATAGTTGGGATTATTAAAATCCAATATTCTAATTTTTCAAAAGTATGTTTAAATTGAAACAAACTTAAACAAAATAGAATTTTAAATTATTTTGTCTTATTTCGCAAAAAAAACCAAGGTATATATGTATGTAAAAATATCATAACTAAATACCTTTGGAAACCAAATATGATTTGTTAATACTCAAAAAACTTATATTTAAACAAACATTGAGTTTCACTTTTTCCGAAAAAACCAACGTATACAAAATTTAGATTTAAACTTCGAAAAGCTCAAGATTTCTGCTTACAAATAAATAAAACTTATATTTTTTTATCGCAACAAAACTTTTGATTTCCAATGATCGTCGCCATCTATATACTTGGCAGGCGGCAAATGGAATGCATATCTACAATAAGACCGTCGCCATCTTTAACAGCAGTTTAAATCCCGCATTTGCTTCACTTTCACATTAAAATCGAACCGGATCTCATGCGTGATTCAGGGAAAAGAATTAAAAGAGATGTATTACACTTAACAATCCGACTGTCGAACCGGCCAACCGCTAGATCGCCACCACTGGAAGGTTTCTTCATGGACAAACAATTCACATTCAACCGGGTCGTTCCGATCAAACCTTGAACAAACCACCCTCGTCCATAACGGTATCGCTGTTAACAATTTGTAGTAATCGTTGTCTTTGTTTCGTTTTCTAATTCCGGCAATCCTTTACAGGTTCGCGTATTTTTCGAGATGATTTTCCCTGAAAGAAAGGGTTAGTATATATAGGCAAGTAAGCGACGTAAAACCTCTTCGAAGTGTGACTCTTTGATTGTAAACCATTTATTATTGAGTTGGAACGTTCGTTCATGCAAAGCATGATACAGAACGACACCTTTATTAATTTTCTTGCAACGTATCATCAATTTAATCAATTTAATGAACGGATTACTGAGTTGGGGATGAGCCTCACCATACCTTCCAGCCTTAAGATTACTTAGGCGAGAAAAATTGGCGAAACGGTTATATATATTGGTATATGCTCTTTCATCCATTTCAAAAGGTTATGTGTTGTTTGTATCTTAAACAAAGGGTATGTGTATTAGACAAATGAGTGTAAACAAAAGGGTATGTGTATCGTAAACAAAGGGGTATGTGTGTTAAATAAATGGGTGTAAACAAAGGGTTATATGTTTAAACAAAAGGGTGGGTGGGTGTAAACAAAGGAGCATGTGTTTCAAACAAAAGGGTGCGTGTTACTTTTTGTATAGATATATAGTGACACCAAAAAAAATTAATTTATAATGGTTTTAGCTTTACAAATTGTACTTGTAAGAAAATAAATAAAAAAATATTAATCTCATGGGAGAGGATCATAAAAAACTAAATATAAATGAGAAAACTAAAAAACTCAAAAAAAAAAAAACTAAAACCACACCAATTTTTTTACAATTTTTTTATTAAAAATCGTTATTTTTAATGTATAAAAAACATTTTTTTCACTCTTTCAATGAGTTAATTACATAGTTAGTCACTGTGGTTTGCACAAAATAACATACTTAGGTACTAATAGTTTAAAATCACCTTCTAGGGTATTAACTTTTCATTTTGTAACGTTTGGAGGTATTAACTTTTAGGGTATTAACATAGTTAGTCCATGTGGCTTGCACAAAATAACATACTTAGTTACTAATAGAATGTGATTTTAAACCGACAAATAACGTTAATACCTCCAAACGTTACAAAATGAAAAGTTAATACCCTAGAATGTGATTTTAAACTATTAGTACCTAAGTATGTTACTTTATGCAAACCACATGGACTAACTATGTAATTAACTCTTTTTAAAAAAAAAAAATACTATTGCACATGTGCATTGTATGTATATGTTCCACATGCAATTTAGTCTTAAGGTTTAGGTTTTGGGTATAGTTTAACTTTTAGAGTTTGTTTTTTGGGTGTTTAGGTTTATGGTTTAATTTTTAGGTGTGTGAGTGTGGGGGGGGGGGGAGGGGTAGGTTTTTGGAGGGAGGGTGGGTGGGTTTATGTTTTTAGGGGGTGGCGATATGAGGGTGGGTTAGGGAGTTTAGCTTTTTTCGTATTAATGCACATGTGTAGGACTTATTATTTATTTTTTTTGAAAAAAAGCCTTTTTTGTAGAAAAATTAAAAAATAATAAAAATTTTGGTTTATTTTTTAGGTTTTTTTTTGTAGTTTTTTAGTTTTCTCATTTATACTGGTTTTCTGGATCCAACTCCTTAAACCCATTACCCAATCATAATCTCTCTTTAAGCGCGCCCGAATATAAAAAGCCTGTTTCTCGTTTACCCAATTGCTTCATGTTTAGGTACAACTTGTTCTTGGGGCTGCTTAGACCATAGGGTATGGTTTTGTTAGTCTCCAAAGGGACTACCCGTCACGTAGGTGCCACCTCACCAAGGGTGGAGGATCATTCCCTTGGGGACTACCAAAGGGTGCGGAGGATAGTCCTCCCCCTTTTTTATTATTATTTTTTTGATTTAATTAAATAATTAAAACAAAGTATAAAAATAAAAAAGTTATATTATTCCATATATAATAAATAAGCAAGTTATATGTGCATCATGACTTGTACCTTGTGCTTGGTGTAACACCCCGTGTTTTCACGAGTAAAAGTCAAAGTCAAGGTCAAAGTCAACGTCAAAGTCAACGACCGATTTCGCGCGACTTGACTCGTAGAATTGTTTTTATTATATTTAGATTATGTGGAGTAAATGTTGTACATTACAATAATCGAGTCATGCTAACCGTATTTCAATCGACCTACGACTGTGAACGATAGGAAGTAACAATGCGATAAAGTTAATCAAGCTATGCTAATCAAATCGACATCAAATCGTAACTCGAGCTATGTATTTTACTTGTCAGTTATACGTGTGTGTGTGCCTTACATGTTACCTGTGCATGTTTATTTTATGTTATGATGGGATAATCAAGCGAACTCAATCGAACCCGAATCCCGAGTCGAACCATATAAGAAGTAGTTGGGACTGAAAGTAATTTGACTAGGAAACCCTATCGAATAGCTCGCAAATCGAAACAGAATCAACATCGCACCGAACACACCAAAGGAGGCGGCATCCGCACGGATGGCCAATCCGCACGGATTGCCAATCCGCACGGATGACCAGTCCGCGCGGATAGCCTACCCGGGTGCGTGCCATGCGCACGGCTCACCCTTTCCCTTTTTAGCATCCTATAAATACACAGGTCACTCTCCACTTTTTCCACTTTTGGCAAGTGACGTCCGAACCGCACGCATTCTTCACTTTTTCCCAGATTTCTCTCAATCCGGGTAAGATCTTGCACTAATTCTTGTACATCTTTGATCACTACACAATTCTACACATTTCCATCTTTCAAATCTTCACTTTTAACTATGAAATCATCCGGATTTGAGGTATACTCGGGTGACGTCATCATGAAGTTCTTATGAACTTCAAGCTTGACCTCATTCCACCAAGAATAGCTCAGATCTAAACGATTTCTACAAGATTTCATAATAACATCACCTAGATCTAAACTTTTCTAAGGATAAAAGAGTTGAAAGAAATAAACCTAAGTTCTCTCCTTCTTTTACCCTTAAAATCGGTACGAATCTGATCGGTTCTAGTCTCTACTCGATAATAGTGATGCACTAGTTCCAGATCTGGAATCCTACCCACAGACAACTGATTTCGGGGTCAACCGGAATGACCGTTCTGAGTCGCCGACAGGCCGAGTTAGGGTGGTTCCTGACCGGTCTAGTCACGCGGGTGAGAATACAATTCCAAGTGGTTGCCACGTAATCAGAACGTCTCGATAAACGACAACAGAAACCAAGAGTAGACGAACGGGACAAACAGAGACTGTCCGCACGGACCAGGTGTCCGCACGGACAAGCTGTCCGCACGGACAAGTCGTGCGCACGGATTACCATCCGCACGCACAGGTCATCCGGACGAGTTGTCACCCGAACGAACTACCCTTGGGACCCACTCTCCAAACAAGGTTTGAGTATCGACGAATGAACCATCCGGGCGGACGACCTCTGAAAGGATTACTCTTCGGATCATGAGATACTAAGGCCTTCAACTAAAAATTCAAACAAAGATCATCCGCACGGCCAAGTCGTGCACACGGACAGACTATCCGGACGGATGGTCCCTGCCCGCGCGCACAGACTGTCCACACGGATCACCACTGCCCGCACGGACTACCATACGCACGGATTGTCATCCGCGCGAGCGGCTTGAAAGGTAGAAACACTTATGTGCTTTCTTAATGATACAACAAAAACTCCAAAGCACAAGCCATCATACACAAACACATCTTAGGAAGAAACAATCCACTTGGACGTTTATCTCCACGCATCACTATCCGTACGGATAAGTCATCCGCACGCACAACTAATCCGCACGGACAGTCGTACGCATGGATAGCTTATCCGGATGGATCACCACCCGCACGCATCACCATCCGCACGGATAGGTCATGCGCACGGATGACTTCTACTCACGGATAGCTGATCCGCACGATCAGCCATCCTACCCACTCTCACTTTGTACTGTCTTACGCGCCACTTATTGTTATGTTACCGAATCTATTCAGGCTAACCGTACTCGCTGTAAAGCGCTCCCTTCAATCCATATCGCTGTGAGTATACTCGAACCCTTTTTGCTTTAGCACTTTTGGGTGTTACATACGTTACAACTATTCAAACTACAACTATCACACTACTCAAGCTATTTTAACGCTAAACCATTAATGCATGTTATACGTGGCTTATGAATGCTTGTTTGTTATGTTTACACATGGAATGCTGTCTACCTGCCTTAGCAACGATAGTACTATAGTTTGGACTCAGCACCCGTTCACACGGGGGTTGTTAAGGATCTTTTACTTGCATGGATTACGGTGGTAATCATGTATTGCGAACTGCCTCGGGCAGTCAACCCGCAGTCATTGGTTTCGATGGATCTATGTCGATAACTAACGTGCTTCATTTCACTATGTGTACGTGCTGGTTATGCGTAAACGAATTCGAACTCTATATGCTATTATCAAACTTGTATGCTCACCTTTACATTTTATGTATTGACTTTATTTTAACGTATGTAACAGGTGCCTAGGTTGTTTATCTGCTTCTCGGGCTGTGATGAAATCGAAGCTAGGAACTGGAGTCCTAGAAACCAACAAATAAACTAGTTATGTCTAAATCTGAGTTGTCGGAACAGAGTATTTGTTTTGATGTTATCTGTAATAACTTGTTTGACTATTTAAGATACGGTATGGGACGTATTGCTTTAATTAAATGGTAATGATAGTTGTTATGGAAACTTCTGGACAATCTGTTTCGCTCAGTGCCA
The DNA here is from genome assembly GCA_030545235.1 of Helianthus tuberosus. Taxonomy (NCBI): domain Eukaryota; kingdom Viridiplantae; phylum Streptophyta; class Magnoliopsida; order Asterales; family Asteraceae; genus Helianthus; species Helianthus tuberosus. The sequence goes on from CM060421.1 coordinate 3,647,664, forward strand.
TGCCCCGATGATTCCGCCATCGGTTGGGGTGTGACAGATTGGTATCAGAGCCATAACTATAGGGAATTAGGCAAGACTCGACCTAGTCCGGGTCAAAGTCTTAGAGACCTAGTCTATAGTTAAGAACCAACAGACCAACTCACACGTATGCGTAAACTCGCCACTATCACTCACTCTTTTCTATCATTGCACTCGAATTTTTTTTCAAGTTGTGAACAGGTAATGAGGCCGAGAATAGGTGTGAAAACCGCAAACTCTCGACCAAAGTTTCCTAATCAGCTTGCGTTTTAGCTACAAACGAGGATAATCATACCAAATCAGGAGTGAAATCCATATTTTGATGAATAATCTCCTCAATTTTTATCAAAAACGAGGACGGAAGTTGCAAGATAGGGGTGAAACCCTAACCTTGACGACTCGTCCCGCTTTTATACAAAAACTTCCCCCAAAGTTCGACGGACTCCAACGATCTAAAGACACAATATAACCAATGGGAATTGCGCCAACGCCCGAGAATCGAGGCAAAGGCATAGTCCTGGAGGTAATTGTGCAGGATCCTTGCGAATAGTCGAGCTACTTTGGTTAGTCGAAGTCTGTTAGCCGCAGACAATCTACCTTCGATTTATCGATCTTTATGAAAATTTTATGCATTTTCTGTTATTTGTTAACATTTTGAGGTACTATTGATTTCGACCCAACACTATTGCTTCTGCTAAAACACAAAACCCACACAACTCATCGCTAGCGAATCAACAATAGAGGCAGTCAGAATGGTTTGTATGCTCGTAGGTGCTTTTAGTGACTAAGTTATATGTGTTTCTTGCTATTATGCTTATGTGAATAAAAATATTGTGATTATGTGCTCTATGTGTTTATGTGACTTTGTGCAATTCTGTGATTAAAAATATTGTGATGACATGGTACGTGTTACTGAGCTTTAGTAGTAGTAGACGTGTGAGGTGAGACTCGAATACATGTGTTGAGTTCCATGGCGATGTCTATTGCAGAAAATGTCGTCTGGCTCCCGTCATCCACTCTCTCGCCAAGAAAAGAAAGACAGACGTCTTGCTTCCATCATCGCGAAAGCTGTAGCAAAGGCAGTGAGCGATGCCTATAAGAATGCCAGCAAATCATCCGAGGAATCGAGGACTGAAGGTCCTAGAGCTGTCGCAAGACCTTTCAGTTTCAAAAAATTCAAGTCATGTGGGCCGAAAGAATTCACAGGCGAAGGAGGTCCTACTGCTCTATTCCACTGGTTTGACTCTATCGAGGTTACTCTGCGACAAAGTGGTTGCCCTGATGACCTTCGAACTCTGAACGCTACCGGCGTCTTTCAGTCCCGTGCTTTGGACTGGTGGACGGCCGAGAGGAACAAGAGAGGGAATGATGCAGCTTACGGGTTGTCATGGGAAGAGCTCAAAGAAGTCATGCTGGAGGAATTATGCCCTCCTCACGAGCGTCAAAAGCTTGAGGATGAATTTTGGCACATACATCAGAAGGATGGGGACAATGCTGGCCTTACTGTTCGCTTCAAACAGCTCAGCATTATCTGTCCTGACCAGGTCAAGACTCCTGAGATGACCTTCAAGAAGTACATCCAAGCCCTGCCCGACTGCGTCGCTGATTTCGTGCAAGCGGCTAAGACTGCCACGATCGAAGAGACCTATCTGCTGGCCGCTGAAATTAATGACAAAAGGGTTAAGGCTGGGGTGTGGGATAAGACCTCAAAGCATCTGCATCAAGCTACCGCTACTGCACCAACTGCTGAACCTACCTCGTCAAGCAACAAGCGAAAGAACAAGAGAAAGAACAGCTCCACCAACAAGAACTGTGCGATTACTGCTGCACCGATCCAAGTTGTACCTGCCCAACAGCGTCAAGTAGCGGCGCCTGTGGCCAATGCCCCGCCTGCAAAGCGTGCATATACTGGGCCACATCCACTCTGCCCTACTTGCACCTATCATCACCCGACTGCTATTCAATGTCGCTTCTGTGCTCATTGCAACGTCTACGGCCACTTTACTGCCAACTGCCGTATTCGTCAAGCTCCTGCCAATCAAGCTCTACTCACTGCCCCACAGGGTCAACAAGCTCCTCCGGCACCCGCAGTCAAAGCCAGAGCATGCTTCACGTGTGGCGACCCGAATCATTTCGCCAACATGTGCCCGAACAGGGTAGTGAAACAAGAACCGCAACAGCAGCCGCCACAGCAGCGGCAACAGCAGCAACAACAACAACAGGCAGCACGCGCCAGAACTTTCAATCTCAATGTGCGTCAAGCCCAGGCCGACAACAACGTGGTCAATGGTACGTTCCTTGTGAATGGTATTTATGCTTCATGTTTGTTTGATACTGGAGCCGATAATTGCTTTGTGTCACTCGAATTTGAGAAACTCCTTAGTCGTAAACGTTCTCGACTCTCCTCTGCATTCGATGTTGAAGTCGCTACCGGAAGAACCATCGCTGTAAACTCTGTTATTCGTGATTGCACTCTCGAGCTCAACAATCACATTTTCTCAATCGATCTCATTCCAATGCAACTAGGAAGCTTTGATGTCATAGTAGGCATGGACTTTCTTCGCGAAAACCATGCCGAAGTTGTGTGCTTCGATAAGATGATTCGTTTTTCGCTCGCAAATGGTGATTCATTGTGCGTTTATGGTGATACTACTTCGAAGGGTCTCAAGCTTATGTCATGCCTACAAGCTAGCAAGTATCTCCGCAAGGAATACAGGGCTTTCTTGGCTCATGTCGTAGCAGCGGAGAAGGAAAAGAAAGAGAAGAAGGAAGTGAAGGACGTTCCTGTGGTTCGAGAATTTCCTATTGTTTTTCCAGAGGATCTTCCCGGACTACCTCCAAAGCGCGATATTGATTTTCGCATTGATCTCATTCCTGGAGCTAATCCTATCGCCAGAGCTCCTTATCGACTCGCGCCGTCCGAAATGCGCGAACTCTCAACCCAACTCCAGGAATTGCTCGAAAAAGGCTTCATTCGCCCGAGCACATCTCCTTGGGGCGCACCAGTCCTTTTCGTCAAAAAGAAGGACGGGTCGTTCCGGATGTGCATCGACTACCGGGAATTAAATAAGTTGACTATCAAGAACCGCTATCCTCTGCCTCGAATCGACGACTTGTTTGATCAGCTACAAGGCGCTACGTGTTTCTCGAAGATCGATCTACGTTCAGGATATCATCAGCTGCGTATACAAGAGGAGGATATACCCAAAACCGTGTTTCGCACTCGTTACGGCCATTACGAATTCGTTGTCATGCCTTTTGGCCTAACCAATGCACCAGCAGTTTTCATGGATCTGATGAATCGAGTGTGTAAACCATATCTCGACCGTTTCGTCATCGTGTTTATCGACGATGTCTTGATCTATTCCAAAACGAGAGCCGAACATGCGCAACATCTACGTTTAGTTCTCGAGTTGCTCCAGGCGAACCAACTCTACGCCAAATTCTCCAAGTGCGAGTTCTGGTTGGGGGAGGTTCAGTTTCTGGGTCACGTCGTAAATAGTCAGGGTATTCACGTCGATCCTGCGAAGATTGAAGCTGTTAAGAGCTGGGTTACGCCTAAGAACCCGACTGAAGTCCGCTCATTTCTCGGACTAGCGGGCTATTATCGACGATTTATCGAAGGATTCTCGAAAATTGCTGTACCGCTTACCTCTCTCACTCACAAGGACCAGCCTTTTGTCTGGGGAACCAAACAAGAGTCTGCCTTTCGAACCCTCAAACACATGCTTTGCAATGCTCCTGTTCTCACACTACCCGACGAGAACGATAATTTCATTGTCTACTGTGATGCTTCTAACCTGGGTCTCGGTTGTGTCTTAATGCAACGAGACAAGGTCATAGCTTACGCATCTCGTCAGCTCAAAATCCACGAGAAGAACTATACGACCCACGATCTCGAGCTAGGCGCAGTTGTTTTTGCATTAAAGATTTTGCGACACTACCTATATGGTACAAGGTGTACGATCTTCACCGATCACAAGAGCCTACAACACATCTTTAATCAGAAGGAACTAAATATGCGTCAACGCCGATGGGTAGAACTTCTCAATGATTACGACTGTGAGATTCGTTATCACCCAGGCAAAGCAAATGTTGTTGCCGACGCACTTAGCAGACGGAGCTATCTGCTTAGCACTCGTAATGTTCAAGCCCAGCACAACCTCGAAGCTCTTATTCGCGACGCCCAGCATGCATGTTTCAACGAGCGCACTTTGAAGAAAGAAAGAATCTACCACGATGGAGCCCAACTTGTGAGCAAATCAAACGGGATATTCCACTTCTTAGACAAAATATGGATTCCCAAGCGAACCAACCTGCGACAGATTATCATGGATAAAGCCCACAAATCCCGATACTCTATCCATCCCGGTGCTGACAAAGTGTACCATGATCTTCGCTATAGATACTGGTGGCCAGGTATGAAACGGGATATAGCTCTCTACGTCGGGAAATGCCTAACTTGCGCTAGAATCAAGGCTGAACATCAAAGACCCTCTGGCTTGCTCGAACAACCACCAATCCCCACGTGGAAGTGGGAGAGCATAGCCATGGATTTCGTAACCAAGCTTCCAACCACGTCATCAGGTCACGACAGCATTTGGGTTGTTGTTGACCGTTTGACTAAATCAGCCCATTTTCTGCCTATACGAGAAGACTACAAGGTGGAACGATTGGCCCGAATCTACACCAACGAGATCATATGTAGACATGGGACGCCTCGTGATATCATCTCTGACCGTGACGCTCGGTTTACGTCGCGATTGTGGGAAACGTTTCAAATGGCACTCGGTACAACGCTTAATCTAAGTACCGCTTTCCACCCACAAACCGACGGTCAGACTGAAAGAACGATTCGTACTCTTGAAGACATGCTCCGCTCGTGTGTGTTAGACTTCAGTGGTAATTGGGATAAACACCTGCCGTTAGTCGAATTCTCGTATAACAACAGCTATCAGGCCAGCATTCAGATGGCACCTTTCGAGGCCTTATACGGAAGAAGATGTCGATCGCCTATTGTGTGGCACGAGATCGGTCACTCGCAACTAACCGGTCCGGAGCTGCTACAAGAAACGACCGACAAAATTTTCCAAATTCGGGACAATCTAGCGAAAGCTCGAGATCGACAGAAAGTTTACGCCGATAAAAAGCGCAAGCCCCGCGAATATGGCGTTGGCGACTACGTACTCCTAAAGGTATCACCTTGGAAGTGTGTAGTCCGATTCGGCAAAAAGGGGAAACTCGCGCCTCGATATGTTGGACCTTTTAAGATTCTGGAAAGAATCGGAAAAGTCGCCTACAGACTCGAATTACCGGAGGAACTTAGCAATGTCCACCCGACTTTCCACGTGTCAAACCTCCGAAAGTGTATCGTCGACCACGACTTACATGTTCCTCTAGATGATCTACAAGTGAACGAAACATTACACTTCGTGGAAAAGCCTGTCGAAATCATGGATCGCCAAACCAAAGAACTCAGGCGCTCACGCATTCCTATTGTGAAAGTCCGATGGGAAGGTAAACGAGGCGCAGAGTTCACTTGGGAACTCGAAAGAGACATGAAGGCAAAGTATCCACAGCTGTTTAACGAATGAGTAATGTCCGATTAAGAAAGGCAAGGTGGCATACTTGTAAATAAGGGCTAGAGAGAGAAAGTAGAGAGAAAAAGGCAAAACGTGATTCTCGGTTTTGTACACGTTATCGTAATCAATAGAATCACGGTTATTGTATGCGTTTAATTTAGCAATTTTCAAAGAAAACGTGATGAATAAGAACGATGAAGAAATTTCTCAAATCTGAGCAATCGATCTCCTGCTCAGATATCACTTGTAAAATCGGTTTTGACTCCGTTACAATTACGTTTAGTCACACACGTTCACGGATTCCGCACGTCGAACGTGTTGTTACGCAATCGAATCGGAGAATAACCCGGACCTACAATAATCAAGATTTCTCCCAAATGGCTTCGAATTGAAATCTAAAACTTTATAGGCTTTTAGATTAGATGTTTTCGCATATCATATCCAAAAATCAGCAATTTTCAACCGTGAAAACCCGATTAATTTGACGATTTTCAATGGTCCGAACGCAGGACTCTCACATGTGATCCACGGTTAGTTACGGCTTCCGGCTTAATTTCGGGACGAAATTTCCTAAACAAGGGGAGGCTGTAACACCCCGTGTTTTCACGAGTAAAAGTCAAAGTCAAGGTCAAAGTCAACGACCGATTTCGCGCGACTTGACTCGTAGAATTGTTTTTATTATATTTAGATTATGTGGAGTAAATGTTGTACATTACAATAATCGAGTCATGCTAACCGTATTTCAATCGACCTACGACTGTGAACGATAGGAAGTAACAATGCGATAAAGTTAATCAAGCTATGCTAATCAAATCGACATCAAATCGTAACTCGAGCTATGTATTTTACTTGTCAGTTATACGTGTGTGTGTGCCTTACATGTTACCTGTGCATGTTTATTTTATGTTATGATGGGATAATCAAGCGAACTCAATCGAACCCGAACCCGAATCCCGAGTCGAACCATATAAGAAGTAGTTGGGACTGAAAGTAATTTGACTAGGAAACCCTATCGAATCGCTCGCAAATCGAAACCAAATCAACATCGCACCGAACACACCAAAGGTGGCGGCATCCGCACGGATGGCCAATCCGCACGGATTGCCAATCCGCACGGATGACCAGTCCGCGCGGATAGCCTACCCGGGTGCGTGCCATGCGCACGGCTCACCCTTTCCCTTTTTAGCATCCTATAAATACACGGGTCACTCTCCACTTTTTCCACTTTTGGCAAGTGACGTCCGAACCGCACGCATTCTTCACTTTTTCCCAGATTTCTCTCAATCCGGGTAAGATCTTGCACTAATTCTTGTACATCTTTGATCACTACACAATTCTACACATTTCCATCTTTCAAATCTTCACTTTTAACTATGAAATCATCCGGATTTGAGGTATACTCGGGTGACGTCATCATGAAGTTCTTATGAACTTCAAGCTTGACCTCATTCCACCAAGAATAGCTCAGATCTAAACGATTTCTACAAGATTTCATAATAACATCACCTAGATCTAAACTTTTCTAAGGATAAAAGAGTTGAAAGAAATAAACCTAAGTTCTCTCCTTCTTTTACCCTTAAAATCAGTACGAATCTGATCGGTTCTAGTCTCTACTCGATAATAGTGATGCACTAGTTCCAGATCTGGAATCCTACCCACAGACAACTGATTTCGGGGTCAACCGGAATGACCGTTCTGAGTCGCCGACAGGCCGAGTTAGGGTGGTTCCTGACCGGTCTAGTCACGCGGGTGAGAATACAATTCCAAGTGGTTGCCACGTAATCAGAACGTCTCGATAAACGACAACAGAAACCAAGAGTAGACGAACGGGACAAACAGAGACTGTCCGCACGGACCAGTTGTCCGCACGGACAAGCTGCCCGCACGGACAAGTCGTGCGCACGGATTACCATCCGCACGCACAGGTCATCCGGACGAGTTGTCACCCGAACGAACTACCCTTGGGACCCACTCTCCAAACAAGGTTTGAGTATCGACGAATGAACCATCCGGACGGACGACATCTGAAAGGATTACTCTTCGGATCATGAGATACTAAGGCCTTCAACTAAAAATTCAAACAAAGATCATCCGCACGGCCAAGTCGTGCGCACGGATAGACTATCCGGACGGATGGTCCCTGCCCGCGCGCACAGACTGTCCGCACGGATCACCACTGCCCGCACGGACTACCATACGCACGGATTGTCATCCGCGCGAGCGGCTTGAAAGGTAGAAACACTTATGTGCTTTCTAAATGATACAACGAAAACTCCAAAGCACAAGCCATCATACACAAACATATCTTAGGAAGAAACAATCCACTTGGACGTTTATCTCCACGCATCACTATCCGTACGGATAAGTCATCCGCACGCACAACTAATCCGCACGGATTACCATCCGCACGGACAGTCGTACGCACGGATAGCTTATCCGGATGGATCACCACCCGCACGCATCACCATCCGCACGGATAGGTCATGCGCACGGATGACTTCTACTCACGGATAGCTGATCCGCACGATCAGCCATCCTACCCACTCTCACTTTGTACTGTCTTACGCGCCACTTATCGTTATGTTACCGAATCTATTCAGGCTAACCGTACTCGCTGTAAAGCGCTCCCTTCAATCCATATCGCTGTGAGTATACTCGAACCCTTTTTGCTTTAGCACTTTTGGGTGTTACATACGTTACAACTATTCAAACTACAACTATCACACTACTCAAGCTATTTTAACGCTAAACCATTAATGCATGTTATACGTGGCTTATGAATGCTTGTTTGTTATGTTTACACATGGAATGCTGTCTACCTGCCTTAGCAACGATAGTACTATAGTTTGGACTCAGCACTCGTTCACACGGGGGTTGTTAAGGATCTTTTACTTGCATGGATTACGGTGGTAATCATGTATTGCGAACTGCCTCGGGCAGTCAACCAGCAGTCATTGGTTTCGATGGATCTATGTCGATAACTAACGTGCTTCATTTCACTATGTGTACGTGCTGGTTATGCGTAAACGAATTCGAACTCTATATGCTATTATCAAACTTGTATGCTCACCTTTACATTTTATGTATTGACTTTATTTTAACGTATGTAACAGGTGCCTAGGTTGTTTATCTGCTTCTCGGGCTGTGATGAAATCGAAGCTAGGAACTGGAGTCCTAGAAACCAACAAATAAACTAGTTATGTCTAAATCTGAGTTGTCGGAACAGAGTATTTGTTTTGATGTTATTTGTAATAACTTGTTTGACTATTTAAGATACGGTATGGGACGTATTGCTTTAATTAAATGGTAATGATAGTTGTTATGGAAACTTCTGGACAATCTGTTTCGCTCAGTGCCATGCCCCGATGATTCCGCCATCGGTTGGGGTGTGACACTTGGGGAGTGTTTCAAAAAAAAAAACTTGAATTTACACTTTATTACTTTTAACCCCTTTTCGTTTTTTTTACTTTTAACCTAAAGTTTTCCATCTTTTATAATTTAACACAACACTTTATTATTTACAACTTTCGTCCCCCATACTTTTTATCTTTCGCAAGTTTTTCGTTTTACGTTTCGTTCTAAATTTTGCAAGTTAACATGTCGTAGCGTGCATGTGAGATTCAACGTTTTTGCTCTATTTTTTCATATTTGACAGACCCGTCGAAACGCGTCCAATTTTCCCCTTTTGAAAAGTTCGCCGCAACGGGCGGGTCGTAGATCGACTAAGTTATTATTTTCTACTTTTTACGTTTCTGGTTAATTTCTTCGCATTAAGACACTGTAACAGGTGTGCGTGGTTCAACGATTTTAGTCTGTTTTTGTTCAGTTCAATTTTTACCATTTTATCTATTTTATTTTTACGATGTTGAGAGTCGATGTGGTTTGTGGCATTGGTGCTACTTGGCACGGTTTTACGAACGTTTTTAACCTATTAAAATTTTTACTATTTTTTCGGTTTATCCCTATACTTCCTTTACTTAAAAACTATTTTTTCGTGCATATTTTATGTACGGGTATCTGTAAATATGATTTCTTCTACATTCTGTCGTAACTTTTTTTATAGACGAGTCAGGTCAAATATAATACGTTTTCGTTTAAAGAAACCATTTTTACGTGCATATTTCTATGTACGTTTTCGTATAAATTCAAGCTTTTCTACGTTTCAACGTAAACTTTTTTGGGAAATGATTCAGGTCAAATATAATATGTTTTTGTGTTTATTTTATGTATGTTTCGTAAAGTTTGTTTCGAGCCGAGTGGAGTCAAATTATGGTTTCTTTTTCTCCCCTTTTTTTCAAAAGCTCTAATTAATCCCTTTCGATTACCTGTGCATATTTTCCTTCATACCCGTTACGTTTTCTTTGTATAAGTTGGGTCACATATAATACGTTATGATTGTTCGATATGAATTCCATTTACTTTACATAATCACAATGCTTATAATGGTTACACTGAGTTAAACTGGATACGTCGAAATGTGTGTTTTCATATGGTTAATGCATCATATAACATTTGGACTAATCCATTCAATATTTACGCATTGTGCGTCGTGTTAACTTGCAAATTTAGTACGAAACGTAAAACGGAAATTTGCGAAAAATGAAAAATATAGGGAATCAAAGTTGAAAGTAAAAAAGTTGTGTGGTTAAACTGCAAAATTTTGTGACTTAACACATCACAACATGCGTCTTTGGTTTAACGTTTTTACGTTTCGTTCTAAATTTTGCGAGTTAACACGACACAACGTGCGTGTGTGGATGAACGTTTTTACATCGTCTATTTTTTTTCCCATTTGACAGGTTTAACATAACGTGTGGATCCTAGATCGACTTAGTTATAACTAAAGAATCCCCACCACATTGTGGCGGGTCTCAGTTCTAGTTTAAATTAAAACCTAAAGTTACATTTAAATAAAAACTAAAAAAAACAACACACTTAAAAAAACCTAAAGTTACATTTAAAAAAACTACACTCCCTCACTCCATTTTTTTTTTAATTTTTTCCTTCATTTTTTGTAAGATGTGACGGTCTTCCTCATGATATACGCTAAAGTCGGTGGTCATTATTCTCCATTCCTCCAACTGTTGCGCTTCTTCTTGCCTCCTTTGCTTCTCCTCGGCTTGTCGTTTCTTCACTTTTACCTTCTCATTTTGCGTCTCGGTAAAGGTTTGGTTGAATGCTTTCAACTCGGCCATAATACCCTCCAACTTCGAACCACCACCACTTCCTAATGCGGCTTGTTTCCTTTTTTCAGCCGTTATCTTTTTACTTTTGTCCCTTCCTGGGGGACGTTCTTCCTCCCCAATCGGCTCCTCGTCAAACTCGGGCTCGTCGTTGATATTTATTTGGCAACGACCAGTTGAGGCTCCAACGCTATAACTTCCTGACTCGGAAGTTTTAGACCGTTTGGTTGCTCGTTTTGCGCTTGCAACCTCATTTGGAATCGCCGCCCATTTTGGAGAATCCTTTACAGCTTGCCACGCACGGACATGTGGGAAAGAACTCTTATGTTCATTTTCGTATAAACGCATCGCCTCATGGAAAATATTTTCATGGTTCCACCCACTTGGTTTGTTGGAGAGCGTTTGGTTATAAAACCCACAAAAGCGTTGGATCACCGTATTCATCTTGCGCAACTTGGAGCCGATAGAATCAATGTTTCTGTACTCGCCTTGTTCAATAAACGTGTGGAATAGATCAAGGATTTCTTGCCAAAACCCATACAAGTTAGTAACAATAATAATATTTTGTAAGAAAAATATAATGTACAAATAAATGTTAGTAACAATAATAATATTTTCTAAGAAAAATATAATGTACAAATAAAAGTTAGTAACAATAATAATATAATGAAAAAAATAATTTTTACCGAGTATAGGATTCCTTGACGACGCAACGCACGCCTTCGCCAACGCCTCTTCCTCAATTTTTGACCATGGCCGTTGTTTGCCGGCTGCGTCTTCTTTTTTACCCTTTCCCTTTGTATTTTTTCCTTTTTGAAGTTTGAGGTTGCGTTTCTTGCACAGCCTCTACGTCATCATCTTCTTCCTCGATTTGAGTTGGACGTGCTTGTGGCGGTGATTGATATGACATATTAAGCTGGTTTTGCATTAGCTGCTGCATTTGCATTTGTTGATATGGCATGTTGAATGTTTGTGGGTTTGGTTGCATTTGCATTTGGTTGAAGGGAATGTTGGGTTGTTGCATATGGTATTGGTTTCGTTGGTTGAAAGCGTTGGACATTTGTTGGTAACCCGAAAAAGAGTTTTCCATGACGGATGTGTAGCCGGGTGACGAGAACGGGAGTGAACTTGAGTTGGATTATTTGGGTTGTAGGGATCCATATTTTTTTAAGGTTGGGAGAGATTGTTTTATAAAAGCGGAGAGAAAATAGAGGTTGTGTGAAAAAAAAATTGTGGTTAAAAGGTTAAATATATAGTGGGTTGAGGGTGTTTTTTGGAGGTTTTTTTTTTTTTTTTTTTTAGTGGCAAGTTACCGTTTGGGGGGGCCCACTTTTTCAAAATCTTCACTCATTGCCAACGTCTCCCTGCCGACGTTTGGGACGCGCCAAGCCCCAAGGGGGCGGTGTGCGACGGAGGGGACGACCCAAGACAGGGGGAGCCGACCCCACACCGCTTCGTTAAGCTTAATTAGAGTTAGATTTTTCAATTATTAATGAAACTTATTACCTGTTGAATGTCTTAACTTGATTTTTAATTCGGGGTTTCATATGGATGTAAATTAAGTTTCGTAAGTTATCTTATGTAAGTTTTTTTATTCTCTCAATCAAATGTATAATCGTGTTGGCTTGTTTCATAATTTGTGGGTGGATTTCTTTAAGCAATTCGATAATTGCGTGATCTAAATACTCAGGTTTCCTGTCAACCTTCACTTAGCTTTGCTATTTACTTTAAAAGTTCTTATAATTGATTTGCTTATTGGTATTATTCTCAGGTATGTTGAGTTTCTAGTTGAATAACAAGCTAGATACAATAACCTTAACCTTAAGTGTTATTTTGTTAGTTTATTACATAATTGTTAAGTGTTAACTTGTTTGTTGTTAATTTTATGCAATATGAAATAAACAAATGTATAATGTGAAGTTAAGAACCAAATAAACTAGTTATGTAAGGGCCAGTATCTTGCTAAAACCGCCCCGGACAGCCATTTTAAGGGTCCGTATCTGGCGGCCCAACGGGCTGACGGTGAAACTGGCCGAGTCCAGACAACAACCTCACGTGGGACTCCTAAGGCGATAAATGCAACGGGCCGGGTTACACCGTTATGGCCCGTTTTTTCAGTCTCAAAGAACCGGTACCGTGCAGTTTTTTTTTTGCTAAAACAGCCCCGGACAGCCACTTTAAGGGCCCATATCTGACGCCCCGACGGGCTGAGGGGAAACTGGCCGGATCCAGATGACAACTTCACGTGGGACTCCTAAGACGATATATGAAACGGGCCGGGTTACACCGTTATGGCCCGTTTTTTCAGTCTCAAAGAACTGGTATCGTACACTTTGTTTTACCTAAAACAGTTTTACACCGTTATAACCAACTTAACATAAACTTAAAAATAACAACATAAACTTAAAAATAACGACATAACAACATAAACTTAACGTAAATGGAAAAAAAATATGACAATACAAAATAATAACTTAAAGTTCATCTTCAGATTTGATTCTTCATAATTCGCCAAACCGACAAGTGTTCAAAGTCCTCATCGTATTTGTCAGCGTACTCAAGGGAGGCATCTGTAAGAAGATCGTCTTCAGAAAGGTCATTATTGGGATTTTCAACATTGTTGAAAATCGAAGAAAACAATGAACATTTATAGCGGAGTAAACAACAGCGTATCTTCACTTGATCCACGTCATGATTTGTCTCAAAAACATGGAGACAAAACTGAACGAATACCCGGTTCCAAAATGCATCGTTCATACTAGGATACAAACCAACCATGGGCGGACCTAGTAAGAGTCCAGGGTGGGCGGGCGCACCCCCTGAAAAAAAAAAATTTAGTGTATTTTGTAAGGTAAAATTCTCCCCGCACCCCTTGAAAATTTGGTTAAACCCCTTATCCGCACCCCTTGAGCCCTTGAAAATTTGGTTAAACCCCTTATCCGCACCCCTTGAAATTTTTTTCTGGGTCCGCCACTGAAACCAACTAAGTGAGTTCATGAGGGTTTGGATATGGGGAGGTAGCAATCTTTGTTACATGTGTTAAACCGGTTTTGAAAAGTTAGTTCGTTAAAAGCAAGCCAAGCTCAATATATTAGTTACTTAACCGAACTAAACTAGTTATGTAGTTATGTTTGGCTCCATAAATAGGTGATTTGTCGTTCATTTTGTGAGTTGGGAAAAGAAATACGTAAATGATAAAATATATAATTCCCATTTTTCTTTTTGTTTTTCTCATTTAAAAACGTGAATCAAACCGGTTCCATACCATGTGTAATACATAAAACAAAAGTACAAAACGTAGTTTCTTTAAATAAATTTCAATGTCAAGTTATAATTTGGATGATAGTTACTTATCATTTTTTTCTTGTAGTCCTTTCTCTAAAATGATCCAAAGTTTAGTTGTTATACCTTTTACTTCAGTTGGACCTACACGGCTACACAATCGCTAAGTTGCTAGCCCATTTTTACCTTTGGGCTACATATATCTAACCACTGAGTTGGACCTACAGGCTACACAGCTACATCTTTTGGGCTTGGGTTATGTCCATAATAATCTTAAATCTTTTTGCTTTTCTTTTGGATATGGTTGCATAATGATTGTGAATATAATGAGGTGGAGCCCTAAATGTGTGTTTCTTTTGCTTATTATGATGTGGGTGGAGTTGGTATGTGTTGGTGGCTTCATATGTGCCTCTCATTACAAAATAACCCCAATTATATGCACAAAATCTTGAACAATTCATCATGACCGCAACTAAAAAAGCCAATTTATCATATAAGTATTCTAGTCTTTCAGTGGTTTCTAATTAAAAATTGAGATCATAGTTATATCTTATATTAAATACAAACAAAAAAAATGATATGTGAGATTCCCCTTAGTGGATTATATTCTCCAAGCTATAATCTTATCTAAAGCAACGTAAAAGGAAAAATATTGGAGAATCGTATTCCTCCACCTCCATTTTTTTTTCACTTTGTACAATCCACAATCCATCATGTACAAATTTTGCTACATAAGCTATAATATTAGTAATTATAAGTAGAGTACTCCAAGAACCTCATAATGCATTCATACCACCTAATGCTTTGTTGATTTAAACTTTAAAGGGAGAGCAATAAGAGGGTGTTTGGGGTTGAGTTTTGAAAATAGATTATGCGTTTTGAATAATCAGAATCCGATAATTGACTGTAACAAAACGTGATGTTGAAAGATAGTGTTTGGATTTGATTATGTTGCTTGATATCACAATAATTAGATAATCAACTATTTGAGTGTTTGGCAAATACATATTTAAAAAAATAACCAAGTGAAAATCCTTTTCTAAACGCAAATAATCAATTTTTGGAAAACTACGTTTTGTTGCAGTAGGGGGGAAGCTGATTTTGGAAAACTGCGTTTTGTAACTTTCTAAACGCTAATAATCAATTTTTTAATTTTTTTTACCCAAACACTCAAAACTAATTATTTACGATTTCAAAGCTCAATAATCTAAAAATCTACTTCAAAACTCAACCCCAAACACCCTCTAAGAGTGATGTAGATAGTTATGTAACGTCTTATGTATTACCGTTTCAATAGTTTTTACTTTGTTGGTTTTGCTAAACATCACAAATAAGAGTAATATAATTACTTGAGTTCATTTTGTGAGATCATAAACTTGAAGAACTCCATCTTGTGTTCTAGATTCTTACACAACTATTGTTGTTAAGTTGGTTTTATTTAAGGTTTTCATTAGAATCAAAGTATTTATCAACATAACGAATCGGGCATAATTTAATTTAGACTATGAGAGGATGGCATTTAATAAATGTAGGAACAAAAGCATCAAATTCTTCACCCAGAAAAGCACCACAAACCTACAAAATAAATCCCAAGACCCCATCCATGAAAACATACAATCAAATATAGAAATTCTAATATATTAATAACATCTAAGTTATATAGAAATTTTAATAAAGAACAAATTTGTAGTAAATAAAGGTGATAATAGGTTACACACAGTCTATATTTCTCTCCCTTGCTATCCGCACCAAGCATAAGTGTTTGTTATGATTTTGTATCCGTCTACCTGCCATTAATCTTTAATTATGTTTGTTTCCGTTTTTTGAAAAAAATGATTCTCGTCCTAAAAATGATTTTGTATTTTACGTGCCTATAAAGACATGCATATATACTTATGAGGGAGAGATCAAATAAGAACCTATAAATGTAAGAATGGTAAGCAAAAATCAAGACAATTTATCAAGTTAAATCAACAGCTAAATGAAAGAGAATTATCACATGTACCTAAACGACATTCTAATTTAATGGCTAGAAAAGGGCAAAAAGGGGAAAAATAACTTTTATCTAGTCTTTTTTTTCATATAAATAACTTCCTATACATTTTATTATTATTTTTTTTAAATTATGACGTAAAATCTATCATCTTTTATATCTAATTTGAGTATTGTTATACTATACAACGACCATAGTCATGATCATATAACGTTGTGTCAACTTGTTGGGTATTCTGAGTCAGTTTTTTTATATTTTCTTGCAAGTATACACATAAAGCCTGTTAGTCTACCCGTAGTAGGTTTTTTTAGGCATTTTCCCCCCAACAAAACGCCCAATAGTCTTCCCCCTCCCACTACACATGGTCTTAGTTGAAACTCATAAATTTCACAATTTTATATTAACCAGGCCATGCACCTATATATATATATACCGCCTCATTAAACCAAAACATTCCCTCCCCGTCTCAATCGATAGAATATAGGTGCTTGTGGTGCATTATGTGCACTAAAATGTCGCTCACCACCAACATTCCATCCTCTTTAACAACAAAACTTACCATAATTTCTATTTTGGTATTCCTTTCCTCCTCCTTCACCTCCTCCTCCCAAACGTGCAAAAGCACGTGCGGCCCGATACCGTTGAAATACCCTTTTGGCACCGCATCGGGCTGCGGAGACCCTCGGTTCCAAACCCGAGTAACATGCACTAACCAACATCTCACCTTCATCACACACACCGGATGCTACCCGATCACCGACATTGACTACTCTAACCAAATCATCTACATAACCGACCCCTCGATGTCGACGTGCGCTTGCACCCAACCGAGCAAAGGTTTTAGCCTCGACTGGGACGCGCCATTTAGCTTCCATGACAATACCGTTTTCGCCCTACTCAATTGCGACGTCTCGTCGTCGCCAATATTTAAATCCGATGGAAATAACAACTCGGTTTCTCCGGTTTGTGATACCGGAAGTGGGAGTCGGGTTTGTGAACATCTAAACTCGTGTCAAGCGGTTAGTAGACTCGGTGTCCCTGTGTCCACTTGTTGTGTCTACACTCCTGTGGACCTCGGGCCGTCCTTCGAGATGGACTTGCAAAAGTTGAACTGCGATTCGTACTCGGGTTTGTATGGGTTCGATGAACATCTGGATGATCCCGAAGGTTGGAAATATGGCGTCGCGATAAAGTATAAATTTAATTTTAACAATGAATATCCACCAATGTGTGATGATTGTGAGAAAAGTAATGGAGTTTGTGGGTACGGTGAACCGTATAATGCATTTGTATGTAATTGCCGTAGTGGTATTAATACCACACGGGACTGTTCATTTGAAGCCACGTGGAACGGTTCTTCCAGATTTCTTCCTATTAGCGACGGTATGTATTATGTCACTATATCTCTTTTGTGACGGGTGTACGTTTTAACGTGTTATGTATATGTGCAGTGGGTTTGTGGATGTACGCGTTGGCGGCGTGGCTAGTGACATGGATGATGGCGTAGATTGCGAGTGCGAATCGATATTGGGAAGTCATGACTAGGTTAACTGATTGTACTTTTAGTGACTCCTTTCGTATGTTTTTTCGTAGTAATTGTTGCTTAATTCATGTGACGTTTTTTTATGATGACAATGTGACGCTTTGTTTAGCTTGAAAGTATTGCAACTATGTGACTACAAGTGTTCAAAACCAATAACATAAAAATATAACTAAAAAGTTGTGAATTGTGATCATCCAAAACGGAATAGAATGTGGTTCTATTCCTACTGTACAAAAGACAGAGTTCGGCCCACTTTTTTTAATCATATTTGTTAGCCTTTTACCGAATTACTCACTTTTTTTTTTCCAACACCTTATATTGAATTGTGTTTAAAATATCTACCCTCCTTTAATCACTTCACTTTATGACGAAGTTGTAACTATAAAATTAACTTTAATAATATATTCACAAATGAGCAGAATATATTACATTGCGTCGTGATGATCCCGTAGAAAAATGTCTGGATAGTCTTTGTGGTTTTCTCGGATTTCATCTATAGTCCCTATGTTTTTAAAATTACAGCTACAGTACTCAAGTTTTGCGAATTCGTTCTCGGATAATCCCTGAAGTTGATGGATGTTCGTTTTTGTTAAGTGGGTGTGAATGACTAAAATGCCCTTATCATAAAAATAACTATTAAATCATTAAAATAAAATAATTACTAGTTATTTTATTTTAATAGTTATTTTTATTTTAATATATTAATTATTTCATTTTAATGATTTAATAGTTATTTTTTATGATAAGGGCATGTTAGTCATTTCACACCCATTTAACAACAAAAACTAACCTACATCCGCTTCAGAGACTATCCGAGAACGAATTTGCAAAACTTGGGGAGTATAGCTGTAATTTAAAAAATGTAAGGACTATAGTTGAAATCTGGGCAAACCAGAGGGACTATTCAGACATTTATAAAATTAAACGTAAAAATAATATCGTTGCCTAATAAAAATATTACGAAATTTTGATTTAAACAAAACTATTTATATCATAACTTCATACTTTGTTTTTAAACGTAGAAATATGCACGACGCAATGATAATTATAACATAGGTCTCTTGAGTATAAGAGTAAAACTAAATACGTGTAAATTAATCATAAATATTATAAAACTAGTGGGATTCCGAATTCCGATACCAGTACTCGGCATAGCAATCGACACGTATATCATATCAATTGAAAAGCATAAAAACAAAATTTACTTGGAAGTTAAATTAAGATAAACTAAAGATATATAAGTAATTTTTTTTGAATGACTAATTTTATTACCCTTAAATATTTACATCTCACAAGAATTGAACCTTAGTCTCTCCACAAGAGATGATTTCTCTTGATCACTAGGCTATAGACTAAGTGACATAATTAATTAACATACTATCTTTGGGATTATAATTCTTTTTTGCTTAAATTTTGTAAAAAAATAAAATAAAACGGATAATAAACTGAAAACAAGTAAAAAAATAAAATAAAACGGATAATAAACTGAAAACAAAACAGAAGAAAAAACAAACAAATAACGAAACCATAAAAATGGACAACGGGAGCCGGGGCTCTGAACCCGGGGTGCTTGGGCAAGGGCTGAAGCATGCAACCACTGGACACCTAATCAGTCTCTTTAGAAGTTGGTTGGTCCTTTTTTAGTACTTTTTTTCAAAGTTTTTATATATAAACAATGTTGTAGAAGGCGCTAGGCGCTAGTCGGGCGGTGAGGTACCGCCTAGGGATTAATCGGGATTAATAGGGATTAATCGGGATTAATCGGATTGGACTTTTATATATAATTTTACATTTTTTTTATAAATATGTAGTTAATTTTATACTTTTTATATATAATTTTACAAGTTTAGGAACCATATGTAAACTAGTGCAAGATAGAGAGGCTAAATATCAAAATACCTAAACTTAATATACCCTAAGTTCGATTAATTCCGACTAAGACCGATTAATTCCGATTAATTCCGACTAATCGGTTTAATGGGCTGCAAAAGACTGGACCGATTAGTCCGATTAATTCCGACTAAGACCGATTTTCACCGATTAATTCCGACTTTGACCGACTTTGACTAAAACCGATTAATTGGACCGACTAGGCTAAAATTAGTCAGTAGACTACCGCCTAGCGCCTAGGCGGCGATTAATCGGCCGCCTAGGCCGATTTCTGCAACAGTGTATATAAACACATGAAGTTGTTCTAATGAAAAAAACTCATTTCCAAAAAATATAAATTATATTTTTGTTATTTTTTTTTATTAAGAACAGATTTTATTGTAAACGGCCGTTCGATGAAAATACGATAATAATGCAACAGGTGGTTGACAAAATGACAACGATATGCCAACAAAGTGAGTTTATGAGGGGGGTTTGGAGCAGCGGCAGGAAATATTTTTATTGAAGTTGTTTTGTTGTTAACTAATTGTTATATCTTATTGTAATCAGTATTAAAGTAATAGAACCACTAAAATATATTACATGTTATAAATAACAAAACATTTATATAATAATTATATTGTTTCTTCATCAAAAATACGTTTATAAAAGATTATTTATATAATGGTTAGGATCATTAGATCTTATAAAGAAAAATTATAGGAAATATGCAGGGTGTAGACTGTAGAGTTAAACACTTAAAACATACAACCTCTTAGTGACATATACAAATAACCGAGTAGAGCAATGATACTATTTGTTTTATACTGGGCTAGCAAACTTTCATTGTGTAAGAGAGTTTTGAAAAGTTCGTTACACAAAATGACCTAGTTTGTTAAGCCAAAGTCAATATTAGTTGCATTTTTTTGAAAGGTCAATACTAGTTACATAACTCAATTAAATCAGTTAGGTAGTTATGTTTTGGCTCTAAAATACCTGTAATTCATTTTAGGGAAAAAAAGGTTCTCAGACGCGAATCAAACCGTGTCCGGTAGTCCCAGTAAAAGTCGCAAGAAAAAAAAGACCCGCCTAACAGGTTACCCAACAGGCCAAAACGGGTCGCTGAAAATCACACAACAATTAAGAAGTTTAACCTGCCCACTTGCAGCAACCATTTACTGGCCACCTGTCACGATCACCCTCACTGACTCAAACAGAACCCGCTTGGCTCGTTTTTTTCTTCTAAAATGGCACGTTAACCAACCCGCCCATTTTGCTACATCTAAAGAGAATATACCAAACCAAAAAGAAATGGATCAGTTTGATTTGGATTCAAGGGAGGTAATCAGATCCTATTTCAACGAAACCCGATTAAACACTCCTACAAATGCAAACCCAATTCGACAATTGTGTGTGCGCTGCAGTAGCAAATCAAAACATATTGGGTAATGATAAATGGGCCCAGCTAAACTTAATCTGTCTGCATAATAACCATCTAAAAGAATCTGCACACAGTTAATAGTCACTCGAAGAGCTGGAAAATTCAGTTGAACCGTGCACGCATGCATTAAGATCGTTAACAACTTTGGGATCACTAACATGGTTAAACTTGACCTATGTTCTAACTTCTAAGCAGTTTTATCCTATGAGCTGTGCACACGAATGTTTAGAAGCAACATATCCCAAAAGAAGATAATAGGATGAAAAAAGAAATAAAATCATTTTTAGATGTTAATCATCAGATATCTAGTTGGAAGCTTACATTATCGACAAACTTATCAAACCGACACTTGATTTACCGCCAACATGTGATATCTCATGCGATCAATACCATTTAACCTTACACAACATAAGATCTGCTCTGGCAATTCCTCCGCTTTGTTACCCTGATTCACAGTAAAAAAAAGTCCCCGGTTTATACATTGAACTGTAGAAACATGAAAAAAAACAAGAAAACGTGTAATCATGGACAATAACTTGCCTGAATTGTGAGGCCGACATCCAAAATGCAGTTCTTTAGTCGATCTTGGAATGCTTCAAACCCTTTCCTGGAGATGTAACTAAATCTATGCATATCCAAATCAATCTCAAAGTAATTCTCTCCCTGTAAAACAGCATTTATGCCGTTTAATAAATATTTTTTAAATTTACTTTGAAAAATAACAAGGAGAAACTCACTTGGTAGAATTCATGTTGTGGACGTGAAAGCACGGGCTTTTCATTATAAGCATGCATAAGTTTCCTCTCAGGTGCACTCAACTGAAGGTCGTCAACGTTTACAACCCGACCCAATATTTTCAACCTTTCGCGAAATGGTACTAGTGTATCAACAGGGAAACCTTTGACCTTTTCAATTTCATCATCCAAAATCCTCTGTTCACACAAAAAAAAAACAATATCGAATAAGTACACATTAAGGGGTAACACATTATACATATGAAGATAGATAGTTGATTCGTACCCTCATGTTATCTTGAAACTGGCTTGAAAGCTCCTTTGAGTAACCATCGGAAAGTCTGAAGTACAAAACGATATTCATTCCTTCACCGTCTATTTCTCCTTGGAAGAACGCAGCAGGATACAACGGGACCTTTAGAACGACCATTTATAAAGTTTCATGAGATTAAAAGTACAAGATTTAATAAAGAAAATGCACAAAAAATGTCATTTTTAAGTTAAAAATACCTGTACATTTACAACAAGAATAGAAGGTAGTTCTCCGGAAGAACTAACGGCAGGGAGCTCAACAAACCGAGCAATGTGATCAATTTTCCTTTGAGATAAGAACACGTCAACACCAAACGGATAATACGCTGCATAATTAGGAGCATGTTCCTTCTTTTTATCCCTGTAAACATTCAATATTGAGATCATAAAGCTACAAGCAAACACCGACTACACGTCTATACAACCACATAAACATGTCATTACCTCAAATAATTCTCCGCGCGTACCCTGAAAGTCTTCGGTTCAATATGTGACCAAGAATCAAGCACTGTCTTATCCACCGGACAGAACGGGACTTGCGAACCGGCTATCGGTCTTTGCAGCTGCATCTTCGAAGAAACTAGAAAAAAGGTCAAATTTTAGTCGATTTTCTATAGCCATAAATCATATGTACATGCTAGTTTATTAGTTACTCACAGATGTTGGCATTAGGATGCCCATCTTTCCACTTAAATGAAAGTTTATGTACAGGCTTCTTGCGTGCACTCGATGGGCTAGAACTTAAAGATGTTCGTTTCTCGACCGAAGGAACCGTGGCCGCAAGACAAGGCAGACAATTGCTGGGAATAACTCCGCAGTCTAACAAACCATCTTCTCTTCCGGTACTCTCGTCTACAGAAGAAGATATCTCATCAAGGTATACGGGCCGGATTTCGTTAGGGCCTCTGGGGTTCGTTTCTTCTGGAAGGGCTGTACTTCTACGACTCTCTCCGTCTCCATGAGTGACATCCCTGAGAGAAGCAATGCTTGCCCTTGAAGCACCTTCTGAGCCGTTTAAAGACACTACATCTGCATGCATATTGGTTCTTAATTATACATAAGATAATTACAAGAATATAAAAGTTAAGAATAACTACATGATTTACATCACAAATATACAAAGAAATATATTACGCTATGAATTATCTCTACATTTTACACTAATAAATAATTTATTGTTAACAGTTACCGTTTTTTCGCTTTGTAGTGTTAATTTTACCAAAAGTTTCTCAATTTTTTTAAGTGTAAAATATTGGATTTTGGTACTCTCGGTTTTCTGCTGTTTATAGTCTGTTGTCTAAATTTTTATATACTTCTATGTCTAAACGTCATTTTCAATGGTGCAGTGGTGGGCGTGTTGTTTGCTGAATTCGTGAACCGGATTAGGCGCGGGTTCGAATCCCGTCGCTTGTTTCCTTTTGAGCTGAGGGTCTCTCTGGAAGCAGCCTCTCTATCCCTAGGGATAGAGGCAAGGTCTGTCTACATCCCACCCTCCCCAGACCCTATAAGTAGCTTTGCTATTTGTGGGATTTACTGGGTATGGTTGTTGTTGTTGTTGTTCTATGTCTAAACGTCATTTTCAAGCTGCAACCTCTTTGAAAGCAGCTTCTTTATCTCCTAAGATAAATGTAAGTGCAGTAAGCCTTGCCTACATCGCACCACCAGACCCTACCAATGGCTTTGCTACGAGTGATATTTTACGGGGTACGGTTATTGGTCAGATACAACTAAAAACTATTTTATCTACACTTTATTAAAAATGAATAACATAACATACCATCAAGAACACTTTGGAAATCTTCTTCACTACAGTCAGATTCAAGAACTGCTGCAGAATCATACCAAGACTCATCAGTGCTCCCTGCTATTACATTCAAAAGTGTCAAAATGTTCAGATAATAAAAATGTAGTCCACTCTAGAAGCGGATAGATACATAGAGTATCTCTATAATTAGTAACAAACTGAATATTCAAGAACTCCACCGCTGGAAAGTTTTGCCCAAAAAGAATACGGAACTAAAAAAAAAAAAAAAAAACTAAAATTATAAAAATTCCAACACACAATTTACACATTCACACAAATGTTTCTTCATCTTAAAATTCATTATATGATCATAAACACATAATCATTTCTCTAGATATACCTTAACACACCAACTAGTTAAGTACAACATTTAAACATAATTAAAAAAAAAAAAACTAGATCTAAACCCTCAATTAATACAACAGTCTGCAATTTCCATACACACATATGTAGAGAGAGAAACAAGAAAAAGAAGAGAGAGAAAGTATAAACCGCGAAAAGTAGGATTAGCGATAGACCGATCGGAGGGATTAGACTTCAATTGATCGGAAAAACGAGTGGAAACACGACGACTGAAGCCTTTCTTCCGTCGCCGGAACTTTCTTTTCGACGAGACGCAACTCTCCGGCGTGGACAAGCAAGCCCCCATCGTATCCACACAACAAACTATTCAACACACATTTAAAACAAACGTGTCAGCAAAGAGATATATATAACAACCGCTTCAACTCTTCCTTTTATCTAAAATCAAACACACGCTCTCTCTTTATCTATCTATACATACATATGTATGTATGTATATAATAGAATATATACATACAGGGTATATGTATAACGGGGGGTGTGTTGGTGAGAGATTTGGTGAGAGGAAGGGAGGTGAGAAGTGGAGAAAGTCAAATAAGAAGGCGAAAATGAAGAAGAGAAGAGTAGAGGAGACGTATTGTTTTCACAACCCCAGAAGCGTAGGTGTAGGTGGGGCCTACAGAGGGTGTACAATAAGCACGGCCACCTGGACAACTGAATTAATTTCCTGGGAAATGTAAACGTGTGTCTCCTGTCTTTCTTGTACAATTAACTCTTGCCTTCACGTATTCCCAATATTTTTTCATTTTTATTTTTTCTTTTTAATCATTTATCTTTACCCACTTGTAAATTAATATATTTGGTACGTTTTTTGTTTTACTATTCGTTTTAGAATGGTGAGAGCATTCGTTTATGTGAGTTTTACTTTCATGTGATCTATATTAAATAAAGTGATTCTTACTTATTGTGATCGGAGAACAGAGAAAAGATTATTGTTTATCAGTAAATTTGGAGAAAACTTTGTCAATCTCTACAATTTTTTAATCTTTTGGAAAGTGGTTATAAGTGGAACAGAAAGAGAAAAAAAAGATAATGATAAAAATATAAAAAATATTATTTAATTGAAAGTGAAAATAAAAAGTAGTGATTTTTTATTATAATTATAGAGATTGAGATAAAGAATCAATTTTGAATGCTCCGAGAAACCCTCCCTATATTTTAAGGTTGGTTAATATCAGTTTGATTCGTGATATTTTGGGTACGATATTGGCATGAGGTAAAACAATCAACACATGTACCATATAAATAAATATCGGCATCGGTACTGATGTCGTTCGGACGGTATCAATTTGGTTTATCACGGTACCAATACAGTTCTAATAGTTGATATAGCTTACGATAACAAAAAAACACTCTATTGCACTAACATCGCAGTTTTCAACAAAAACATATACGGAACGTTGATATATATTATTGTAACACCCCGAAAATGGGTTTGGTGATCAAACCACATTAGCACTAAAAGACGGGTAAAGTACCGTTAGTGGTAAATTCTACCCGGTAAATATTAGGATTTAAATAATTAATCCTAATATTAAATAAAAAGTGAATAAAAGCTTTTAAGGAAATAAAATGGATAAAAGGCCCGGGCTAAAGGAACCTAAAATAAACTTAGTCATAAATATTCCCGGACCCGCTAAGTTAACTAGGAATATTAAACCTAGTTAATAAGTAGGAATATTATTGAAAATAATTAGGTTGTGACCTAATTAATAACTAACCAAACACGAGGGACCAAAGCCGGGTAACTTGAAAATGGAATTAAAAACAAAACACAACACACACACAAGAGTGTGTGTGCGTGTGTGGGGATCGACCAGGAAGAGCTCTAGGGAGCTCAAACCCTAACTTCAACAAAACTAACAAATTGAAGATCAAATCTAGCCCGAATCGGATGCATGAACACATATTCAGGATCACCTAGTCCTGGGGATCACAAGGTATGTCGAATTTTAAGATTTGGTGATACCTTGAGATTATGATGAACAATCATAATCGAAATTCTGGAATGAATATTGAATCTATGAGTGCTATTGTGTTGAAATCTTTGTTTAGAAACAAACCCTAGTTGAAAAACTTGGAGAATTGGTGTTAAAACTAGGGATTTGATAATTAACCTATTTTGTGCTAAGTGGGTTTTGATTATGTAGTGAAGATGATGGTTTACACATGTTTAAAATCATCATAGTTGCTAGTAGAAACAAGATACTTGAACAATTTGCAAGTTTGAGTGTTGAACATACATGACTTGAGATGGGTTTTTATGATATGATGATGTTAGTGTCAAACTTGTGATTAGAATAATCATATTAGTTAGTAAACAAAGTACTTGAACCATTTAGGTGTTTGGGTACATAAATCATATTTACCATGAAATGGGTTGTTATATGATATAAAAGAATTGATGTTAAGATCGTGATATAGATGCTTGAAATCATGTTACCTAGTTGTAAAATGTGTAAAAACAATGTATGCACATTAGGTGTTTGTTAAAATGCCTAAATGAAAACTAAAGTGTTGAAATTAGAGTGAAAATGTGCAATGAATAAGTTGATAAGTCGATTGACTTTAAAAAGTCAAATCGACCAAGTGTATGATCGGATAGTAAATTCGATATAAGAAGAGTAGGATGGAATAGTCGTAAATGATTATGACTAACCTAACCATCTTACAATTACAATGATAGTTTGACGCTTGGCAAGCTAGGTGAAGGCTTGGGGAAGGAAGTGGGTCAAACGAAGCAAGAATGACGGAAAAGCATAATTCGAATGCAAGGTAAGTATAGCTTACACTAGTCTTATATTTCAGAATATTCTTTTATCGTGTTAGTTATGAATAAGTTAAATACAAAATCGAGGTGTGATGTTCCGGCGTGTAGACGTACGGAACAAGATAGTCGAGCATAATAAGAAACCATGTTAATGGTTTAAAAGGAGTTAAATCGGTAATTCGATCTTTTTATGACAAATTGGAAAAATGAACTTTTGGAATGATTACTTTATAGGGTAAACCAAAACAAACAATAAGGGTAAAATGGTAAATTGGTCATGCGTTGACCATAACTATTGGTTTTGAAAGACACGGTAGGACGTAAGCCATGATAGACTAAAAATCGTTAAGAAATGATTAATAAGTGAAATGACCGCACGGTGTAAACCAGAGCGAGTCATGTAGATGAGATGGTAATAAATATCATCTTGCCAACAAAATCGGTCACTTAGACCAAATGGGTCAAAAGGTGAAGGTATCACCTTTTGACAATAACGACTAATGAATATTGTCGAGTTATATTATTTCAGGAGTAAATGTCAAATGGATATTCGCAACGCTAAGAATTTGCAATCATAAAAGCAAGGTATTAAAAACGGGTCAATATATTGATTCGCGCCAGGTATGTGAAATAGTGTAACACTCATTTAGAACATGTGGTTCAAGGAGTGTTAAAAGTAGTCAACATAGACATTTGGTTACTTGATAAGTAAACCGAAGGTTTTAAATAATGAACATTGCGTTTGGAAAGCTTAATGACTTTTCAAACAATATCATAAGTTAAAAGAGGGTTTATGGGTCAAATATACTTTCAAAAGTCCTTCATCGTAAATGATTGGCTAAATGGACTAAAACGCCCTTATGAGCTAATTTCGACAAACGACCTTTAAAGGTAGTTTTGAAACGAGTTTTATGATCAAATAAATAATTGGAATAAGTGTAAGAAGCGAAAGATGTAAATTTTCGGTCAAATGACTCAATATGAATCTTTGTCGTAAATTAGCAATCCGACGAGAAAAACTCGGATTATATAGATCACCTCATTAAGTCCATCACAAATATAGTTGTGGTGGAAGATTACTTGATAAGAAATGTTGTATAATAACGCTAGAAACGAATGAAAGCGTTTCATGCTCAAAATATGTCTAAATACCCTTAACGGGTCAAAATACGCAAATGAGCATAAACGGGTTTATGATACGTAAGAAACCCGTGACTTGAACCTAATATGATAGGAATTATTGAAATTATGAATATCGTAAGATTAAGGATCAAATAAACATGTTTGTTTGAAAAAATCGCGAACGGGTCAAAATTTGGTAAAAAATGGTAATAAGCCGAAGACTTAAAAGTCTTAAATTTTGTTAATCCTGATGTTGGATTTTGACTCCATATGATGGAGAATCAAATTTCAAACACGTAGGAAGAAACGGTAGGTCAAACGGATAAGCGGTTTGAAAGATACGAAAGATTTCATGTCAAATTACGGCAAAATGGAAAAGCTGGATGCAGGAGCCACCGTAACTTACGGTGCCACCGTAAGTTACGGTGGAGCTGATATGGTTACGATGGTAACCTACTGATGTACGGTAGAAGAGTATGAGCACAGGGGCCACCGTAACTTACGGTGCCACCGTAAGTTACGGTGGAGATCTTTTTTCAAGTTTTTGTTTTTCTTTTGAAAATCAATTGTTTCCTGGACTCGTTTGGACATGATTTAAACCCCGTAAGACTAAAGCATTTCATGTTTATGAAATGTAGGTACACTTTGGGATGCCGGAAAACGATCAAGCTCAACGAAGAACCGAACACGATATAGATACACGCTTCCGCACTTTGCCACGTTGTAAATTTTAAACAACGAATTCAACCACGTGATGTAGAATAACTTAGGATTTGTAAAAGTTTTAGTAAACCCGTATTTCCGATGTATATGTAATCGTAATTACATGATTGTTTTTCGTAAAATATACGTTAAACCTTGAATAATAAGAACGGGTGTTACAAGTTGGCATCAGAGCCTTGGTTTAAGAGATTCGAGTATGGTGGGGAGGAACCATGCTTGGACTTAAACCTTAGGCTCCTGACAAAGAATAGTGTTCGGTTCGAAGCTTGATCGCAAATCCGGTAAGTATAAGTATGTTAATAGTTTAGCATGCTTAAGTGTTGTAAACAACACATAGGGCTATCGTGTGATACACGTTACCCCAATTAAAATGATTGGTATAGTTGACGAAAATACGCGCGTTGACGCATATAGTAGAAAAAAAAAGCCTTGTATTATAATACGGGCGATTATTGAAGTTGACGTTACTAACTTTGTGAATGTTTTAATTGAAGGACACTCGCGTTTGAAGACGACGAGAGTCAAACGAATTGTGGATATGATGATGGAACGGTCCGAAGTATGACGAGAGGAGCATGCTCACCGAGGACTAAATTGCGTAACGACCGCGAACAAGGTTAATGGCAAGGAACGCCCGTTGGGGCAAACATTACCAGGTGCACATTTTAAATAATCGCACAAATAGTAATATGCAACAAATAAGTAGAAATTGAAGGTTGCATATGTAGATTCAAAACTTGGGAAAAACCCGAATAGAAAATGTATTCGAGATATTGTTCCAAGAGAAACAAATAGAGGCGTTACTTACATAGGGCGTGATGTGAAAACTATAAAAAGGTCATGTGTGTCATGTGTTAATCGCTTACTCTGGCCAAGTAAGTAGTGACATATAATACCATGAACTTCTTATGGCGGACACATTTACATCTGATGTAGTAAGGGCGGTGCGAATGGGACTAACTTAAAAGTACCCAAATGAATCAAATGAGCAAAATAATTAATAATAATGTAAACGCACAGCCGGGTAACGGAAGTGTATTACATTAGGATGATGAGCCCGAGTGAAGGGACAAAGAAGCATGAAAAATGATTTAGACGAGTATTGGGATGGAGTGTACTTACACTCGAACCCAGAAAACGCAAACCTGAAAAATGATTTAGACAAGCATTGGGAGGGAGTGTACTTACACTCGAACCCGGAAAATGCGAATATGTCCCTAAACGAGTCGTTTTTGTAAAACGTCAAACTCGAGGACAAAATCGGAATATAGAAATGAAGCGAGAGAACCAGTGAGAATCCTCGCGTAAACCCTTGCAAGTTATGTCCTTTAACCCTAACTCGATGTTTGCAAACCCGGAAAATGCGAATATGTCACTTATTGCAAACTGTGTCATTTGTCTTCAATAATTACAGAAAACGTACTCGATGTTTGCAAACCCTTGCAAGTTATGTCCTTTAACCCTAACTCAGTTAATTTTTGTGGTTAAATCTGAACAAATGGACCCCACATGAGGGTATTTTTGTGGTTAAATCTGACCAAATAAACCCCACATGAGAGTAAAATGACCAAAATACCCTTATGCGGGGTCCATTTGGTAAGTTTAACCCCAAAAAATTAACTGAGTTAGGACTAAGGGACATAACTTGCAAGGGTTTGCAAATATCGAGTATTTTTCTGTAATTATTGAAGATAAATGACACAGTTTACAATAAGTGACATACATAAAGGACGTTTTTTGTAATTTACTCATATTTTATTTATATTTGTACTTAGGATATTTGTTATATATTTTACAGTGATTGTTCATTTGAGATTCCATATTCGTGCGGTACCGTTTTAGTGGATTAATTATTCGCAAACAGTGAGTGAATTGTATTCCCGTTTTTACATAAACTTTATGGGGTGTATCATTGTGAGACAAATTTTCTTGAACATTTTAATCATTTACCAAGCATGCAATGCTACATTGCATGTACTATTTGGTTGTTGTATTGGTTATTAAATTTAAGCAAGAAAGCATATTGTGGATCCACGACTGACCTTTCCTCATGAATATAGGATGTTGGTATCGCCACCTCATTAGTCACGACCTTTTTAGGTGTGGGACACAAGCAATTGGTCTGGTGTAATTGTTCATGATTCATTGTCTTAGCATTCATTATATATATTTACGCATGAAGTTGCATGTTTATTTTTGTTTAATTAAAATGTTAATTTAATTTTAGCTAACTTGGATTTACTCACCAGCTCATTGTAGTTGACCCAGAAGTTTTGACACATGATACATGTAGTGAGAACTAAATTGTCACACCCCAACCGATGGCTGAAACATCGGGATGAGACGAAAACGAGATTGCAAGAGACTTCATAACACTATGTGACAATAATAATTTAATTCAAATTTCATTTCAAAACTAGATTGTCATACAAGATTCAAATACAAAGAACAATACTGTCTCAAAAAAAAAAAAAAACAAACATAACATCAAATGATAAATTAATCTAGGTGTGTATCTAAGTCCACCTAAATTGCATTTCTTTAACATCAACTCATCAATCAACCTGCAACATGTATTAAAATATATCAACAAAAAGTTGGCGAGTATACAAGTTTTGTTACATAGCATAATATAGAATAAAATTGTTTAAGTGCTCATATCCAACATGAATCAAATTATGCAAGCTTACAAGCATGCCGAAACGGTGTACTTATATGTTCAACCCAAAGTTTCCAACGCGTTAAAATAGCCTATCCCAAGGAGGTTAACATGTTTAACTTAACAACACCCCAAGTTTCATGGGCGGTGCGTTAATCCTATAGCGCTATAATTGTTAAGGTAGGCTAGCAAAGTTAATGAAGCATATAATCGACACAAGTAGTTTACATTAGCATACAAGTCTAAACAAGCATCATATAGTTTCATGTTAAGCATGGATAGAGTTTAAAATAGTTTCATGTGAAGTGTAAGTTTGTATAACATACATGTTGCACCCAAAAGTGATAAAAAGGAAAACAGGATCGAGTATACTCACGGTTTTGCAAGCTTTCCTACTTGAAATCCCGCGAGTGATGTTGGTTGATGGATTAGCTTGGAGCACCTTGTCCTTCTACACGAAGAAAACATAGGTGTGTGAGTTTGGGGAATCAGAAGATTATAGATTTGGAATGAAAATAAACATAAGAAAATAATCATCTAACACCTATGACACTTGTTCTTGACACTATGAAACTCCAAAAGAGTTAAATGTTTTCATGGAACAAGGTTCCATTAGAATCGTGACAAGTTGTCAAGGCCTAAGATGATATAATCTACTAGCTTGACGAATGTCCATTAGTTCATCACCAAGAGTTCGATTATTTGAATGTTACATAAGTATTACATAGTGTATATTATATCATATATGTCAAGCATGAGGTAGAGGGATGAATCCCCCATTTAGGAACCTCTTTAGAATTCATACAGATCATGCATGAGGTAGGAAGAACAAAGCTCCCATTTAGGTACCTCCATTGTTCACCACTACACTTGTTGTCATAAACAACAAGGAGGGTCATGAACTTACAAGTATTAATGAAATAATAACAACTAATCTATGGAAAAACATCAAGTAGTGAGTGGATTTCTATGAAGGATAGCCCAAGCTAGTCCAACTATCACACATTCATCAAGCTTCAAGCTTGAACACTGCTTGTGGGTAAAACCCTAACTAAAACAGAATGTTTGTGAGGTTTTAACCTCTAATTTAACATGTCACAGCCTTGTTTTTAAGCCCAACTAACCATTCAATTGTTATGAGCATTAGGACATAAGTTTAAGATGAGATAAACTCAAGTTTAGCTAAGTTTAACAAAGTTTAAGTGAAAACAGAAAGTAACAGTCCACTTTGGAGCCTTTTTTGGTGACATTCCAGAGCTTAGTTTTCCATGGAAAACCTGTGGAAATGTTCCTAAGGTTGTTCCAAGCAAGTGGGAAAAAGAATGGATGAAAAAGACTAAGTATTGAGTGAGTTATGCTCACTTTAGTGAAGTGTGATGATTCTGCTCGAACTTCTGATTAACAGCAGATTGGGAGCTGATTTGAGAGTGTTGTGGATGATTTGCAAAGTGGAAAATGTGAGGATTATGCTTGGGTTTTATAGGGAAGGGTTGGTATAGGGTTTGGTGAGCATTTAAGACCCTAAACACAAGTTTAAACTCAAATAAACACCAAAAACCCGCCCAAAACACGAGCTGATTAACTTTCTGCGAACTGGACTGTTCTCGCGGGGTTCATAAGGGTTGGGCCAATTGGGTCACGACTCGTGACTCTCCTCCAGGGTGGTCCAAGTTTGAATTTTGGCAAGATAGGTCCTCATACTTCCATATTTGCATGTTTCAAGTATGTTTTAGGGTTTTTAAGTCCAAGAAACATGTTTAAGGGTATGATGTGTAAATGAATCGTAAAAACATTGTAAAATAAGCATAAACAAGTATATTTGTCGAGATGAAGTGTTGAAATTATGAAAATTTAGCATATGGATCACAAGTTTGCAAGTTTGATGCATTTAGCACAAATTGAGAACAAAGTTCACATGTTTAATATTTTTTAACGTATGAACATGTACGAAGTGTATGTAACATAAATGTAACGAAAAAGTGAATTTCATTATGATTCAAGTCTCGGATTTTACATCGATTACAACGAACAAACGATTACAAGAATACAAGGTTTCCAAAATTAGAATTACAAGCAAGGGTTTTCAAATATACAAAGTACGAAATAGCGGAGCGTTGCATAAATGCCGGACTAGATCAAGATCACATAGGGGCATTTTCCTTAGAAATTAATAATGACAATTTTTCATGTTATTTTATTTGAATATTGTTGTGTATTTGGATATTTGATTTTATATGAAATGTGTGACATTTTAACTATGATGTGTTTAATTCCAAAATTTAAATAGTGTCATAAGCTTTGGACAATCATCATGCCCCTTAGACAATCCGTTGCTGGTCGGGGTGTGAAAGATTGGTATATGAGCCAATGGCTATAGGGATTTAGGTTTATGTTATTAGACTATAACCCTTAGACAAAGCCTATAGCTTGATTAGGTGTCTTAGGTGCCTTATGTGCTTAATTTTTTAGTTTGTCCTAGCTTAGAAATATTTAATATGCATGTGAGCACTTTTAGATGTTATATGCTAAATATTATGTGTCTTGCATGATAAAACGTGATTTATTACTCTTCTATAGTTTATTTTAAATGTCACACTTACACACACTATACTATACACTATACTATGTAAATACTAAACCCCATATTATTTCCATTTCTATTTCCATAAGTTTGCAATCATTTTGATTTTCAAATGATTCCATTTATTCATGGATTTTTCTTTTATTTATTTCATTTTAGAGTAAACTTCCGTTTTACTCCCTGTGGTTTGGTCGTTTTAATAATTTTGCCTACATCCTTTAAAAATAGTCATTTTACTCTAATAGTTTACCATGTTTTTTCCATTTTGCTCTCCAACTCTTAACTCAGTTAAATCGTTCAACTAAGGGTAGGGGTATTTAAGTAATTTTATATATAAGTAGTTAATCATTTATACATAATAACCATCTCTCTCTAGTTCTCCCTACATAATTAAAAACCCCTCTCTCTATCCCCTCTCTATACCTTCTCTGCACCATCCACCACCCACTACCACCACCGCCTCCATCATCGTCACCGTCACCGCCACCACCACCCCAAATCACAGAGCCACTGAACAACCCACCACATCTGACTCTTTCTTTGATGAAAATGAAATAACAATAAAAGTTGACACCTGTTCAACATCTTAACAACCGTTCTCGACCTGCGACGAGCAGTATGAGCAACACCGTGGAATCAACAAGTGGCCCACGTGCGTCAAATCCAGCGCGTGTGACTTTTTCGGTGACGAAAATGGTTCCACGCGCCGACGATGATTGTCATAGTAACTGTGGTTCGTCTTCATCAGTGGTTGACGATTATTATTTCGACGCTGATCTGTCATCATCTTCGCGCAAACCTCTGCCGTTCGATCTAAACCTTCCTCCGCCGTTGGATGGGATCGGGTGTTTTTCTAATTCGTTTGATGGTGATGATTCAAGTGACTTATTCGTCACCGCACTGTGCTTGTAGTTTTTCTCTAAACAACTATTGTTATTTCATTTTCATTAAAGAAAAAGTCAGATGTGGTGGGTTGTTCAGTGGTTCTGTGATTTGGAGTGGTGGTGGCGGTGGCGATGATGGTAGTGGTAGTGGGTGGTGGATGGTGCAGTGAAGGTATAGAGAGGGGATGGAGAGAGGGGGTTTTAATTATGTAGAGAGAAGTAGAGAGGGATGGTTATTATATATAAATAATTAATTACTTATATATAAAATTACTGAAATACCCCTACCCTTAGTTGAATGATTTAACTGAGTTAAGAGTCGGGGAGCAAAATGGAAAAAACATGATAAACTATTGGAGTAAAATGACTATTTTTAAAGGATTGGGGCCAAATCATTAAAACGAACAATCCACATGTAGCAAAATGGAAGTTTACTCTTCATTTTAAGAATTTGAATTTCAATTGAGTTTTCAATATCTTCAAAGTGACCTCACGGGACGGACATGTAGTAACTAAAAGGGTTAAGTATCGGTAATCGGGACATCCAGTCTAGGCTAGCATGCACATAAATCCTGAGGGACCAGTTTGCCTACCTGGGGACTGACGATGAGAGTACCATAACTTGTTATGCCAAAACATGTCACATCAAACGTCATGTGAGCTAACCACACTTTGATAAGTCAGCGTGTCCATGTTATCTGAACATCATTTCATATCACCCCAACTTGAATCATTTATCATTTCACGATTTTTCGTTAGGTTAGGTGTACGTCAATGGGTAAATATATGTGGAC
The DNA here is from genome assembly GCA_030545235.1 of Helianthus tuberosus. Taxonomy (NCBI): domain Eukaryota; kingdom Viridiplantae; phylum Streptophyta; class Magnoliopsida; order Asterales; family Asteraceae; genus Helianthus; species Helianthus tuberosus. Next base: position 3,683,321 of record CM060421.1, read on the forward strand.
CATACAAAAGCTCGGTAATTGCGGGGGCCAATGTGATTACGAAAGTGACGCTTGGAAGGCATACCAAGCCTTATGATGTGCATAATCTAGGAATTTTCAAAATTTCATTTTTGAAATATCATTTTATCATAAGGTTTATGCTTTTTGGGATGTTATTGTTCAATTTATTAGTCGACCGTTATTCTCTAAATTCTCAAACCGATTGCATTAATCCTTGTAGATGTCTACTAGACGTCTTCATACAGGAAAACGTACTGGAAATTCCGGTCGTCGTATTGTGACAACCCGAACTTCCAAGGTTAGTCTTGTAATCCTGATTTCCCGTTGTTTCTCTTTCACATCCTTACTACGGTTAGTTGTTAAATGTAAGCGTGTCGGGTTATGCTCGAGTGTGTTATTGGGCTGTCCTTGAGACAACACTATTAGGATTGGGCCGCCACCATTTCTATTTAATCTCGGCCCTCACGCACATACTTATGGACTTGGTATTCTATTTAGTCTCGGCCCAAGTGGAGTTAGAGTTGGGCCCGATTACAACCTGGTCAAAATTGTAAAGCTTATATACACGGATTGGTGTAATCCCTTTCATTATCACATAACCTTAATATTTAAACAAAACCCTACCCACCTCCTTTGTACGTACGGCAGTGGCAGACCCCCCCTCGAAACAGTAGTTCATTGGTTAGTAGGTAATCTTTATTTTTAACTTGTGTTGATTATAGTTTCTTGAGCATAACTTGTGACCAAATTGTTATACATGCTAACTAATGCGATGATGAACATGTGATTATAGGCCCCTGTTAGTATGCTTGAGACTATGTAGGTTGTTATGATTTATGTGCCGATCTTGGACTTAGCAAGGTTCGGGTTTTCTTTGTGGATTGTTGATGAATAGACAACTTAGGAATCCATGCTAGGATTGTATAGAACAACTGATAGAATCAAGTTAGAGGTAGGGCAACTGGTGAACATGAGTCCGACGGCGATTAGGGTTTGCTGATTATTCACGACGAAAATCTGAAGTTTCGTCACATGTAGGTCACGACGAAACTTGATGTTTCGCCACACATTCAAGCACGACGAAACTTGATGTTTCGCCACACACCTTCACGACGAAACATGTAGTTTCGTCGCCCTTCATTCTGACGAAACATGTTTCTCACTGTAGGAGTATCATGATGATTGACTTGAGATTTAAGATTGTTTAATAGTGGAGTTCTTTTTGAATACATGGTTATATCAATGACTGAATGGAATGACGAGATGATATGTGTAATTATGATATGTACAATTATAATAGGAATGGACACCTGTTGATATGTGTAATCATGGCATGTTCCTTATAATTGACGTGTTCCTTGTAATGCCTACTGTTGAGATTGTGTAATGAGGTGACCAGAATTAGTGGGTGGTTGGGAATAGCTTTGGGAAGGTAAAAGGGGGTCAACCGTACACCTGTTAGCACAGTCCCATGTGCATATTGTACAATGGTGGTTACACGACTAGAATGGGCTTCACATGAAACTGTCGCATGTTGGGCTATGTGATTGATCATGTTTTGGGCTGTTACTAGTTTAATTGGTAAATTAGAATTGGCATATGAGCTATGTTATAAATAGATTTGGTAATTACATGCTAAGTGATTGCTTGATGATACTAAGTTAGTGGATTACTGTTATGATTTGGATTACGTGAGTGTGCTACATGTAAAATAACTGTGCCTTATGTGAGAAATGAATACGTGAATTAACCGTACGTGAAAGATGTAGTTATGCGCACCTGAGACTGACTGTTATCGGTAACTATGCTAGGACATGTTTGATCAACTGTTAAACAAGAAACTAATCTATACCGAGCAAACCAATGTGAGTTCACACTTTCTATAAGGCATGGGATTCCCGGTGGTTTGGGAATGGGTTAAGAAACTAAAACGAAACCTGCATATTCTCCTTGAGCAGATTATGTACCTCCATCCTCGTTGGGAAGGATGACAACATTTAACCTGCGTATTCTCCTTGGGTATATTACGTACCTCCGTCCTCAGTTGGAAGGACGACAACATATAACTTACTAGACAAAACTCTGTCATTAAGTCCCTCATTTTTATATCGACTTAATCGACAGGCCAATGGCGAGCGGGTCATTAGTTAAATAGCGCGATTAGGTTTGGCAAGCCTCACACCGTGCCGCAGAGGACGGGAGTGGACTAATGGATCTGGGCACTTTGTCAATGATGATAGACATTGACGTAGGGCACAACTTTCTCAGTCAGTTGTCGATATGGTAACGGTCTAGTGGTTACATGGGGTAGCCCCCACTGGTTATGGTTTGGGAAACATGGAATTGGTTAACACATGGTTTTCGAAAGAACTTATAGTTTTTGGAACAACTTTAAAATGGACAACCAACTGTGAACTCGCTCAACTTTGTTGTTGATTCGTTGTTCATGCCTTGCAGGCCTTTAGGTGCCTATCGTTGGAACTTGCTGTTTGGGAGGCTGGAGTGGTCATGGGTCGAGATACATGGAATCGCAACACAAGACTAATGGTTTTTACATGTGGTTTATAAACTCTTAACGAATGAATTATGCTTCCGCTATATACTGTGAATTATTTGTAACGTGTAACACTTAATGTTAATAAATGAAAGTTTTATTTAAATATACCTATGAGTTCAATGTGATTGGTGGCTAGATCCTGGTACATCACGCGCCTCGCGGGGGTTTCCGCATGTGGTATTTTGGGGGTGTGACAGATTGGTATCAGATCCATTGGTTATAGTGAACTTGGTTTTAAAAGGGGGAAAACGTTTTTGTAAAACCAGACTATAACCGAACAGTTCTGAAAACGTGAATACGACCATGACACTCAGCTCCAGATTGCAAGGTTCGTCTCTCGTATACTCATTGTACTGCATAGCTAGTGAACACTTACATATGATATTGCATGTGATTGCACGTTTAGCACAACAATATGAATTCATGTATTACTTGCATGTGTTATGTGACTGATAGGGTGGTATTTCCCTAAACCTTCATGACTTACACTTCGTGATGCTCTTTGTTTGCTAATCGAGTATGAGGAACCATTTGACATGAGTTAAGATGAGCTGAGATGAGCATGCAAATCACAATATTATTGTGGGTGCACACATAATAATAATGTGGGGTGCATGCGAGTCCCAGTAAGGCTTAACAAGTGAAAAAGGGGTTCCGTTCCGTTATTTGATCGATGTGAAACATAACAAACCTATAGGGGTCATAGCAGTGATTGTCCCCTACTCGAACGTGAACTTTCCATTCCTCTGTGGATCCTTTCGAATCTCGACGCTATCGAGTATTACCTGAACACCCATCTGAACGCCTAGCGAACTGTGTAGAATGTTAGGTGCTTGTACGAACATCCCCGAGTTGGATGTTGCAACGACAATGATTGGTCGATATCTTTCTCACATTTCTTCGTTTACTGGAACTTAACGTATTGACGCCTTGGATCCCGAAGTGCGAACACTTCTGCAACACTCTCGTAACATACCGTGTATTACTCAAACAACTTGCAACATCGATGGATCGGAGGATGAGCGTAGTACTTTACCGACCTCAGTACTTTGACGACCCTCATTACCGGTAACGAGCATGTAATAACCATAAATTTAAAATCATTATTTTTAGAAATAAAAGAATAATAATTTATAATAAACTAAACATTTATTTTATAATCCATCTTTCGGTATATCAACCAAAACTATTATTATTATTATTTATAAATTACTCACTAGGAAACCGTAATTAAGACACCCAAGTGATTCTGCACAAACCCTAAAATTTTCAGAATTAGGATCAGGGCCCCTAAAACTCAGGGGGGGGGGGGGTATTCCCTATTGACGATTATCCTAATAACTTGCTGTCGAAGTTAAAATTTTAAAATCTGTCGACTCAGCTAGGCTAGTCCCACACGTGGCCACCCTATACGGAGTTCATGACCCTTACGGACCGTAAGTATTATTTGTTACGGTCCGTAAGCAAGGGTAAAATTCGACTATAAATAGAGGACATTGGCACTTGAATCTGGGCGCTGAAACGACGAAAGAATTCGTATTATACTTCGAGTTATCGTCTGTTTACTTCAATTAACACACACGAAACACTAATTAAGTATAGCAGGGTGCTGCAGAACAGGGTATTAACTCAATCGCTGATACGATTCAATGTCCGATTGATTGAAATCAATCCAATGGATGTTTAAGTGCTGCTCAAATTGGGTTTATGCTTTGTCATTAGTCGTGATTCCGATAGATGTTTAAGTAATTTCACTTTGTCATTAAATGTGATTCCGATGGATGTTTAAGTGTTTACACTTTGTCATTCGTTGTGAATCCGATAGATGTTTAAGTGATTTCACTTTGTCATTAATTGTGAATCCGATGGATGTTTAAGTATCGCACTTTGTCATTCGTTGTGAGGATTTTAATCTCGTGAGTTATCGTAAATGCTGTATTAAGTTACTAACCTAGTTTGTGTGCATGTTATTTAATTTAGGTTAAAAGCTTAATCAGTAGTCTAAACTCTGCCCGTATAAATCTGAAATATTATCACAAGGTAGCTTCATTTTGGAATTTTTAAGGTACGGATCCTTACCCCACTCTTTATTGCTTCATATTCAAATTGTTATAAACCACTAAATTACTATATCTTTTAAAAACTCCTTACGTCTTTGATTATCGATTCATTTGACAGTCCATTCGATTTCTATTCTAATCGTTTGATTTAGCTTTTATGTCATGCGATAGTATTATGTTGTATACTCATTATCGCATGTTCCAATATATGTTCCGTTTTGTTATGAAAATAAGTTTTATAAGTTATGTGAATAAGACCATTTGTACTCTGATACCCTGAGTATCGCTTCTCGTGGAGTGTCCCACGAGCATGTTGTTGCGGCATCAACATCATGTGCTCCATCCGTGACGGAGAGATCAGTTCACGGCGTCTCTTAAGTACAAGTGTGGTACATAAGGCTATTAGGAGGCGTATGGATCGATCCTAGGATTTAAGTTAAGGAGGTGGATAGCGGGTATGCCAACTCGCCATCTCATGTGATAATTATGCAGGAGTAGCTACCTGTGTATTGTCACGTTTTAAGTTGCTCATGGGTACATCCGTAAGATATGATTATGAAATTATGTTCTTGCATCGTATCATTTTCGCATAAAGCGTTATTTGTTATTTGAGCCTATTATTCCGTACTGAGCATTCGGCTCATTCCGTAAACTTTTTGTATATACAGAACAACAGGTTACTTTGGGCGGGAAAGAGAGAGAAGAATAAAGCCTAGGAATAAATCTGAAGATGTTAGTTAATTAAGTCGAATGTCTCTGTTTGTATATTAACCTTAAGTTTAGTTGTTGTTGTATCCTCGTCCAATAAATAAATAAATGGAATTATTACTTTTGTTTATGATACTGTTATTGTGACACGTCAGCCCTTCCGGGTTGGGGTGTTACAGCTATGGTATCAGAGCAAAGGCTCTTTCCTGTAGAAAACTTGAAGATAGTAAGTAAAACCTGTGAGGAATGGGTAGATATCTATGATAGGATTCAACTTGGTCTCTTATTTGGTTTAATTCCTATGTCTATTCTTATAGATGCCTCCTCGTCGTCCGCTACGTAGGAATACTCGTACTAACCATGTGCGTAACAACACTTCTTCGAATGAGACTCCAGTTGATCCAAACGTAATTAATGATATCAACCAGGCTGTTGCCGGGTTGCTTCCAAACCTTGTTGCTCAAACAGCTGAGGCCGTTATTCAACAAACTCGTCATCCAGAACGTAATAACACGAATCCAATCTCTGGTGAAGAAATTCGTGAGAATACCACGAACAATACTACTTATAGTATAGACATATGGATCGCTAAATTCCAAAAACAAAAGCCGAAATCCTTTAGTCACGCTAATAATCCAGTCGAAGCAAGGAACTGGATAGCTCATATTGAAAAGATCTTCGGAGTTCTTGGAGTTCCGGAGCAATACAAAGTTAGATTGGCTACCTACAAATTTGAAGATGACGCACAAACTTGGTGGGAAGGATATAAGCAAGTCAAAGGAGGGGATGATTTTGACGCTAATCTTTCATGGGTCGACTTTCGTACCATCTTTTATGACAAGTATTTTCTACCGCTGATAAAGAAGCTTATATCAGGGAATATGCAGTGATTCGACAGGGGAGTGATGAACCAGCCTCTGAGTTCATTACTCGATTTTCAAGGTTGGCTAGTATTGTAGGAGACGTTGCAGGATCAGCAGAAGTCCAGGCAGAAAAATGCAAGTGGGCAGTCAATTATCGAATTCGGAAGTCGATCATGTACATGAAATTTAAGGATATCACCGAAGTTGCTGATGCAATCAAAACTTTTGAGTTCGAGAGAAAAGAATTTTTATCTCGAACTGAGGATAATAAGAAGAGAAACAGAGATGGACAATTTAAGCAGGCAATCAGCCAATCATCCACTACGCCACAACATCAAGACCGCAAAGTGCAAGGAAATCAAAACTCTGGAAATCAGGCACGTCCATGGCAACCTAGAACACAAAACCCGAGGCCTGCTCAAAACCAGATTCAGTTGTATGCAGAACCTATTAGAGCTCAACCACTGAATCAACATGTAAACCCGAATCAGATTACATATCCTCTATGTAATACTTGTGGTAAGCGACATCAGGGCGTATGTCACCGAAGTACAGGAGCATGCTTTAGATGTGGCCAAACTGGACACATGATCAAGGAGTGTACAAAGAAAGACACTAAGAAGAATAACCGACCAAACGTTGCACCACCCAATGTCGGAGGAAGAGTTTTCGCACTTTCTGCTACTGATGCTGCTAAGGCCCCAGGTACTGTGTCGGGAACCCTTCAGCTTGGTAAACATAGTATCTATGTGTTATTCGATACAGGAGCGACTCATTCTTTAGTATCCCATTCGTTTACTAAGTACCTTCCGATAAGACCAACTCTCTTAAATCATACCTTAACCATTTCCACTCCCATGGAAAATTCATCCGTAATCACTTACGTATATAAAGATTGTCCGATCCGTATTGAATCTATTGTGTGTAAGGCAGACCTATTTCCAATACATATGTGTGACTTTGATGTTATTCTAGGAATAGATTGGTTGTCTCGACATCGCGTAACTATCGATTGTCATTATCGCCGTGTTATTTTCGGTGATCTTCATCATCCTGATATTATATATCAGGGAACTCAAGCTCATAAATCTCTTAAAATTATCTCTGCACTCAAAGCTCGAAAATTCATATCAAACGGCTGTGATGGATTCCTAGCATCGATTAAGGATACTTCTGCTAGTGTTAAGAGTATCGATAGCCATTCCGTTGTTCGTGAATATCCTGATGTATTTCCGGATGAACTCCCGGGATTACCACCCGACCGTCAGGTAGAATTCACCATCGACTTGATCCCTGGTGCCGAACCTATTTCTAAAGCTCCATACCGTATGGCCCCGATGGAACTGAAGGAGTTGAAGGAACAATTGCAAGAATTGTTAGATCTGGGATTCATAAGACCCAGTGTTTCACCTTGGGGTGCTCCGGTCTTATTTGTGAAGAAGAAAGATGGTAGTATGCGTTTATGTATTGACTACCGAGAGTTGAACAAGATTACTATTCGTAATCAGTATCCTCTGCCTCGCATTGATGATCTCTTTGATCAACTTCAGGGGGCTCAGTTCTTTTCAAAAATCGACCTGAGGTCAGGGTACCATCAGCTAAAGATAAAAAATGATGATGTTCCCAAAACCGCCTTTCGTACTCGTTATGGTCATTACGAATTTTTGGTTATGCCCTTTGGGCTAACTAATGCACCCGCAGTCTTCATGGATTTGATGAATCGCGTATTTCACAAATTCCTAGACAAATTCGTTATTGTCTTTATCGATGACATTCTAGTGTATTCCAAGAGTCGTGAAGAGCATGAAGCACATCTACATGCAGTACTTGGAACCTTGCGACATGAGAAGTTGTACGCTAAGTTTTCCAAATGTGACTTTTGGCTTAGCCAAGTGGCATTTCTAGGTCATGTCATATCAGCAGAGGGAATTATGGTGGACCCAACAAAGGTTGAAGCTATTACAAAATGGCCAAGACCCACTTCTGTTACCGAAATACGAAGTTTCTTGGGTCTTGCTGGCTATTACCGAAGATTTGTTGAAAGATTCTCGGTAATTGCTTTACCACTGACAAAACTCCTAAGGAAAGGGGTGAAATACTCATGGAATGAGGAACAAGAGAAAAGCTTTGAAGAATTGAAGAAACGACTCGTATCCTCTCCGATACTCGCTCTCCCTTCTGGATCAGGAGGTTACCAAGTCTATAGTGATGCCTCAAAGAAAGGATTAGGTTGTGTGCTAATGCAACATGGGAAGGTTATCGCTTATGCCTCCCGTCAGTTGAAGCCTTATGAAGTTAACTACCCTACACATGATTTAGAATTAGCCGCAGTCGTCTTTGCACTTAAGATTTGGCGACACTATCTGTATGGTGAGAGTTGTGACATCTTTACCGACCACAAGAGCCTCAAGTATATATTTACGCAGAAGGAGCTAAATATGAGGCAAAGAAGGTGGTTAGAACTTTTAAAAGATTACGACGCAAATATTCAATACCATCCAGGCAAAGCCAATGTTGTAGCTGACGCGTTGAGTCGAAAGAATTCCGGGACTATATCTTGCTTACAAATTCAGCCTCGTATTAGGAGGGATCTCGAAAGAATGAACATTTGGCTTCAGGTTAGTAAATCTGATGGATATCTAGCTAGAATGCAGATTGAACCCGACCTCATATCACGGATCAAAGATGCACAAAAGCAAGATGGAGAACTTTGGGCAATTGTGCAAAATCTCGAGGTGGGTAAGCAATCTGAATTTAGTATAGACCATCATGGGGTGATTTGGTGCGGTAAAAGACTTTGTGTACCCGATGACTCCACCCTTCGTGAGTCATTGTTAGCCGAAGCTCACAGCTCACCATTTTCAATTCACCCAGGATCTACTAAGATGTATCGAGACTTAAGACAGAACTTCTGGTGGAATGGCATGAAGGAAGACATTGCTCGATACGTAAGTAAATGCCTCACTTGCCAACAAGTGAAAATTGAACACAAACGAGCAAGCGGTCTGTTGCAGCCATTGGATATTCCCATATGGAAGTGGGATGAGATCACAATGGATTTTGTTACCGGTTTGCCTAAGACTTTCAAGAAGAATGATGTTGTATGGGTTGTTGTCGATAGATTGTCAAAGTCAGCACATTTTCTACCGATTCAGCAAGGATTTTCGGTTAATAAGTTATCCGAAATATTTCTTCAAGAAATTATTCGACTCCATGGCACACCATCTTCCATTGTTTCCGATAGAGACCCACGTTTCACCTCACGATTTTGGAAAGGTTTTCAGGCAGCTTGGGGGACACAACTGAAGTTTAGTACGGCTTTCCATCCACAAACAGATGGGCAGTTAGAACGCACGATCCAAACCTTGGAAGACATGCTCCGAGCATGTGCACTTGAATGGTCTGGAAACTGGGATGAATATCTATGCCTTGTTAAGTTCGCTTACAACAATAGTTGGCAAGCAAGTATTGGCATGGCACCTTTTGAGCTTTTATACGGTCGGAAATGTCGCGCACCGATCTGCTGGGATGAAGTTGGAGAAAAGATTATTGAAGGGCCAGAAATAGTTCAGATTACAAACGAAAAAGTCACTATGGCACGAGAAAAACTAAAAGAAGCTCAGAGCAGACAAAAGAGCTATGCAGATCAAGATAGACGACCACTCGAATTTAAAATTGGCGACCACGTATTCTTAAAGGTATCACCTTGGCGTGGCGTTCGTAGATTTGGAATTAAAGGGAAGCTTAGTCCTCGTTTCATTGGTCCGTTTGAAATCCTTGAAAGAATTGGAGAAGTGTCATATCGACTAGCTCTACCGCCTCAACTCTCTCACGTTCATAACGTTTTTCATGTCTCCTCGTTAAGAGGATATAATTATCATCCACTCCATGTCCTTAGTTATCCGTTACTTACAATTCACGAAGATTTGTCCTATGAAGAGGAACCAGAAGCCATCTTAGATCGACAAGAAAGGGTTTTGCGTAGGAAAGTAATTCCGTTTGTTAAAGTCCTTTGGAAAAATCACTCTGAACACGAAGCAACATGGGAATTTGAAGAATCTATTCGCTCTCTATACCCTAATCTATTCTAGAAATAGAATTTTAGTCGAAGTATCGGTAAATCTTACTCTTTGATATATGTTCAATTGTTCTGTTTACAGTCATTCATGCTTTACCTTATGTATATATTTTAGCTATGATTAAGCATATCTATGTAGGAGAGATCAGTACCAATAGTCACTCTATTATCTGTAAGTCTCCAGTGACTTTTCGTACGGTAAGATATTTTATTAAGATGCGTTATAGAAGGATCATTAGGGCACGTATGTAAGGTAATTGACAATCATGAACGTAATTATGAATTTCAGATACACATGTGTGTTTAGGAGATTCTTGTTATATAAGTTAGTAACTCTGCTATGAAAGTTCCGTTTCCGTTACTTATGCGATATGTTATATTCTTAATTTCGAGGACGAAATTTCTTTTAAGGGGGTAATAGTTGTAATAACCATAAATTTAAAATCATTATTTTTAGAAATAAAAGAATAATAATTTATAATAAACTAAACATTTATTTTATAATCCATCTTTCGGTATATCAACCAAAACTATTATTATTATTTATAAATTACTCACTAGGAAACCCTAATTAAGACACCCAAGTGATTCTGCACAAACCCTAAAATTTTCAGAATTAGGATCAGGGCCCCTAAAACTCAGGGGGGGGGGTATTCCCTATTGACGATTATCCTAATAACTTGCTGTCGAAGTTAAAATTTTAAAATCTGTCGACTCAGCTAGGCTAGTCCCACACGTGGCCACCCTATACGGAGTTCATGACCCTTACGGACCGTAAGTATTATTTGTTACGGTCCGTAAGCAAGGGTAAAATTCGACTATAAATAGAGGACATTGGCACTTGAATCTGGGCGCTGAAACGACGAAAGAATTCGTATTATACTTCGAGTTATCGTCTGTTTACTTCAATTAACACACACGAAACACTAATTAAGTATAGCAGGGTGCTGCAGAACAGGGTATTAACTCAATCGCTGATACGATTCAATGTCCGATTGATTGAAATCAATCCAATGGATGTTTAAGTGCTGCTCAAATTGGGTTTATGCTTTGTCATTAGTCGTGATTCCGATAGATGTTTAAGTAATTTCACTTTGTCATTAATTGTGATTCCGATGGATGTTTAAGTGTTTACACTTTGTCATTCGTTGTGAATCTGATAGATGTTTAAGTGATTTCACTTTGTCATTAATTGTGAATCTGATGGATGTTTAAGTATCGCACTTTGTCATTCGTTGTGAGGATTTTAATCTCATGAGTTATCGTAAATGCTGTATTAAGTTACTAACCTAGTTTGTGTGCATGTTATTTAATTTAGGTTAAAAGCTTAATCAGTAGTCTAAACTCTGCCCGTATAAATCTGAAATATTATCACAAGGTAGCTTCATTTTGGAATTTTTAAGGTACGGATCCTTACCCCACTCTTTATTGCTTCATATTCAAATTGTTATAAACCACTAAATTACTATATCTTTTAAAAACTCCTTACGTCTTTGATTATCGATTCATTTGACAGTCCGTTCGATTTCTATTCTAATCATTTGATTTAGCTTTCATGTCATGCGATAGTATTATGTTGTATACTCATTATCGCATGTTCCAATATATGTTCCGTTTTGTTATGAAAATAAGTTTTATAAGTTATGTGAATAAGACCATTTGTACTCTGATACCCTGAGTATCGCTTCTCGTGGAGTGTCCCACGAGCATGTTGTTGCGGCATCAACATCATGTGCTCCATCCGTGACGGAGAGATCAGTTCACGGCGTCTCTTAAGTACAAGTGTGGTACATAAGGCTATTAGGAGGCGTATGGATCGATCCTAGGATTTAAGTTAAGGAGGTGGATGGCGGGTATGCCAACTCGCCATCTCATGTGATAATTATGCAGGAGTAGCTACCTGTGTATTGTCACGTTTTAAGTTGCTCATGGGTACATCCGTAAGATATGATTATGAAATTATGTTCTTGCATCGTATCATTTTCGCATAAAGCGTTATTTGTTATTTGAGCCTATTATTCCGTACTGAGCATTCGGTTCATTCCGTAAACTTTTTGTATATACAGATCAGCAGGTTACTTTGGGCGGGAAAGAGAGAGAAGAATAAAGCCTAGGAATAAATATGAAGATGTTAGTTAATTAAGTCGAATGTCTCTGTTTGTATATTAACCTTAAGTTTAGTTGTTGTTGTATCCTCGTCCAATAAATAAATAAATGGAATTATTACCTCTGTTTATGATACTGTTATTGTGACACGTCAGCCCTTCCGGGTTGGGGTGTTACAGAGCACCAGCGAATTGGCTTCAATCGAATCTTTACCCTTATCAGCGACTCATGGGAGTCAACTCTTACGAATCAATCGGGACATAAGCAATGACAATCGACTAAACGTGGAGTGGGTAACTTCCAGCACAGTGAGTAGCGCCTTAGAACGTGGCACGGAATATGAAAAGATGGACCCTGTTGATGAAAGATCGTAGAGCTCCGTTTCAAACAACAGCATCGGAGGCAACAGTCACGGCAACATCAAGGAACTTGAAATGGCAACCAACAGTATAGAAATGAAGGTGCCTACGACATGGTGTGGCTGTTGCTAAATCAAAACGACAACAACCAAGGAAACGACGGTCGTACTGGAAATCCTCGCAACGAGTACAACCACACGGGAAATGATGCTCATGGAGGGGCATTTAGGATTGGCGTAGGCGACGCCAGGATTGTAATAACATGGTGGCATACACGTTCTTGGTAACGAATCACTTCGTCTCTGTTCTCTATAACCCTGATGCTTCTTGAAACCCAATCTGTTGTGGAATCGACTGATGGCAAGACAATGGAAACCTCATATGATCGTTGGGATGCAAACTCGACCTTGTGGGACAGGTGTTCCACGTCGACCTTTATTCTGCTGTTCTTTATGGATGTACCATGTGAGGAGACGATTCTAAGTATCCCTCTCCTTCGTGGAGGATTGTTATCTGTTCTAACGCGTCAGAGTGGCGCAACGGTTAGCGTTATTTCAGCAATGAAAGTCAGGAGTGTCTACGGAGGGATTACCCCGCTATGTTAGCAACTGTTATAGACGTAAGGTTAGGAAAAAGAGGATAGAGGATCCACCAGTTGTTCGTGATTACCCTCCATGTGCTACCTGAAGAAATTCCAGGATCATCTCTACAACTGTTAGGTAGGAACTCAGTTTGACCTCGCGCCAGAGGCAGTTCTAGCTACTCGTACTCTTTACCGTCTTGCACCAGGAGGGTTGCAGGAGCTGTTTAACCAACTACAGGAACTGTCGGACAGGAGTTTTTGCTTTAAGGAGCCCTCGCTATACCCATGAAGAGAAGCCTTTTCGTATGTGTACTGACTATCGAGAACTCAACAAGGTGACAGTCAAGAACCGTTTGCCTCGACCACGTATTGACAACCCGTCGACCAGTTGCGAGGAACAAGCTTCCATTCGAGGATTGGCTAGTGAACGAACTATCATCAGATGGAAGTCCAAGAGGAGAATTCTCTTAGAACAGCTTGTCGAACGCAATGCAGCCATTTCAACTTTGTACACCATGATCATTGAGTTGATCAACACACCAGCAGCTTCAGGGATCACATGAATCGATCGTATTTGTTGACAACGTTCTGAATCCTGACCAGGAGAATGGAACGCCATGGGTGGCATTTGTATCTTATTTTAGAACTTCTGAGGGAGGAGCCACTCCGCGCAAAGTCTTGTTAAATGTAATTTCTGGGTTCGAGAGGTACCTTTTGGACATATAATCAGCGAAGTGGGAATGCACGTGGATCTCGCTAAGATCCGTCTTAGTTGGAAACTGATCGACACCAAAGATTCCTTCGAGGATACAGCAATTTCTTGGTCTCGCTTGATACTATCGCAAATAAATCGCAGGATTTTCGAAGGTCGCGCAACTTAAATCTCTCTAGCACAGCAGGGTGTTGTGTTCGTGAAAGACAGAACAGGAGGACGTCTTTTCAGCTTTCGAATCCCAACTCTGCAATGCACTGAGCATCGTCTTTACCCGAGGGTGTGGGTGATTCAGTGGTATATCCTTATGGTTTGAATCAGAGTCCCAGTTACACGTCGACGCAACACAAGAGAGTGATGACTTACGTAAAGGAGTTACAAGAGGAACTGCATGACACAACCGGCGGTGGAAACCGTGGTCTTTGGATTTACTTGGAGGCATTACTTGGACGGTACCGAATACGTTACCTAGACCGATCACAAGGGCCACCCGCGTATCGATGTTCGAAAGAGCTAAAGCATGCAATGACATCGCTGGATGGAACTTCTGAATGAGTACGACTGTGAAACCTAAACATACACGAGCTCTGCAGCTCGCTATCGACTCTAACTTACCTGATCAGACTCGCTCTGTTCAAACTAGAGAGCTAAAGGAAGAGGATGTTCAAGTGGAACCCATGCGGGGCATGGAGAAGCAACCTGTGACCGGTCGGACGATACCCGTTACCTCATGGAACGAATGTGGGTCTCATTATACGGCTACTGTAGGGAACTCGTGTTGAGCAAAGCACACCGACTTCGATATTCTAGTCGTCTGGGTTTTGATGAGAGGCATTAGGATTTATAAACCTTGTACTGGTAATCGGGCATGAAGGCGCACCTAGCTAGGTATGGGAAAGATGTTTGACTTGTAGGAAAGTCAAGGTGAAGTGTTAGCAACCAGAAACACCTATATGGAAAGCGAAAACAGACTGCCATGGATTTGGTCGCTAGTCTACTTACAACTCGAAATGGAAACAATATCACCTGGATGATCGTTGATGGTCTCACGTAACCAGCACACTTTCTAGCCATCAAGGAAACAGATAAGTTTTCTACACTTGCAGTCATCTACCTGAAAGAAGCGCTTGCTAGGCACGGGGTGCCAACCTCCATTATCTCTGATTGTGGCCCACGATTTGCATCTGATTTGTGGTAAGCGATGCACAAATCCTTTGGCTCACGTCTAGACATGAGCACAACATATCATCCACAGACGGATGGGCAGACTGAACGCACCATCCAAACTCTTGAAGACATGCTTCAAGCATGTGTAATCGACTTTGGTAACGGCTGGGAGCGGCATCTACCTTTAGTGGAATTTTCATATATCAACAGTTACCCTACCAACATCCAGGCTGCTCCGTTCAAGGCATTGTGCGGACGGAAGTGCCGATCACCTCTTTGTTGGACAGAAGTTGGAAATAACCAAATCACTGGCCCAGAGCTCGTCGTAGACATAACAGAGAAGATTGCTCAGATACGACAACAAATGGCGGCAGCTCCTGACCGTCAGAAAAGCTACGCTGATAAGCGCAGGAAACCACTCGAGTTCCAGGTTGGGGATCGAGTGCTACTTAAAGTCTTACCTTGGAAGGGTGTAGTTCATTTTGGTAAACGAGGCAAACTCAACCCGTGATATGTTGGACCTTTCGAAATTACTGAGAGAATTGGCAAGGTGGCCTACAGGTTGAATCTACCCGAAGAACCCAGTGGAGTTCACAACGTATTCCATGTGTCGAATCTGAAGAAGTGTCTATCGGATGAAACCCTCATAGTTCCTTTCAAGGAGCTCACCATCGACGATCAGTTGCGATTTGTCGAAGAACTAGTGGAAATCTTGGATCGGGAGGTCAAGATTCTCAAACGCACCAGGATACCTATTGTTCGAGTTCGTTAGAACTCCCGTCGTGGCCCAGAGTTTACCTGGGAACAAGAAGACCAAATGAAATACAAATATCCCAATTGTTCGAGAACAATGAAACCACTACTGAGGCTGAAGCTACTACGGAATTTCGGGACGAAATTCCAAACCAACGGGGGGATGATGTGACACCCCAGGAAAACTACGCAACCTAACTACCTTCCTCAGTAACTACGTGCTAAATTTCGGGATGAAATTTATTTCAAGTTGGGGATGATGTGACAACCCGAACTTCCAAGGTTAGTCTTGTAATCCTGATTTCCCGTTTTTTCTCTTTCACATCCTTATTACGGTTAGTTGTTAAATGTAAGCGTGTCGGGTTATGCTCGAATGTGTTATTGGGCTGTCCTTGAGACAACACTATTAGGATTGGGCCGCCACCATTGCTATTTAATCTCGGCCCACACGCACACACTTATGGACTTGGTATTCTATTTAGTCTCAGCCCAAGTGGAGTTAGAGTTGGGCCCGATTACAACCTGGTCAAAATTGTAAAGCTTATATACACGGATTGGTGTAATCCCTTTCATTATCACATAACCTCAATATTTAAACAAAACCCTACCCACCTCCTTTGTACGTACGGCAGTGGCAGACCCCCGCCCCTTCGAAATAAGTAGTTCATCGGTTAGTAGGTAATGTTTATTTTTAACTTGTGTTGATTATAGTTTCTTGAGCATAACTTGTGACCAAATTGTTATACATGCTAACTGATGCGATGATGAACATGTGATTATAGGCCCCTGTTAGTATGCTTGAGACTATGTAGGTTGTTATGATTTATGTGCCGATCTTGGACTTAGCATGGTTCGGGTTTTCTTTGTGGATTCTTAATGAATAGACGACTTAGGAATCCATGCTAGGATTGTATAGAACAACTGATAGAATCAAGTTAGTGGTAGGGCAACTGGTGAACATGAGTCCGACGGTGATTAGGGTTTGCAGGTTATTCACGACGAAAATCTGAAGTTTCGTCACATGTAGCTCACGACGAAACTTGATGTTTCGCCACACATTCAAGCACGACGAAAGTTGATGTTTCGCCACACACCTTCACGACGAAACATGGAGTTTCGTCGCCCTTCATTCTGACGAAACATGTTTCTCACTGTAGGAGTATCATGATGATTGACTTGAGATATAAGATTGTTTAATAGTGGAGTTCTTTTTTAATACATGGTTATATCAATGACTGAATGGAATGACGAGATGACATGTGTAATTATGACATGTGTAATTATGATATGTACAATTATAATAGGAATGGACACCTGTTGACATGTGTAATCATGGCATGTTCCATATAATTGACGTGTTCCTTGTAATGCCTACTGTTGAGATTGTGTAATGAGGTGACCGGTGTAACGCCCAACGTCCCTAAACCTTAGACACTTAGCAGGATCAGTCCCTGAACTCCTATAAATTGTTGATCTTAGTCCTTGTGGTTATGTAATGTTGATACTTTGAAAGTTTTGGTGTGAAACCTATTGATAATTGATGCTTAACACTATGATACTTGATTCTTTAATCTAGATGCTTGATTCTTTAATCTAGATGCTTGATTCTTGAAACATAAACTATGAGACTTGATACAGATACTAGACTCTTGATGCTTGACCCATGATGCTTAATCTAGATACTTGAATCTTCATGATTTAAACTAGATACTTGATCCTTTATACTATGAAAACTAGATTCTTATTGTTGATACTTGATACTTGGACTCTTGATACTTAGACACTTGATTCTTGAGCAACGCTGACTCTTGACCCTTGAAACTTAAACTGGTGCTTGACTCCTTAGACTCGTGAAGCTTGATTCTTGGTTAAACGAGAGACTGGAGCCTTGGCACTGGCGGAATCTATGAAACCGTGAGACTTCGGTGCTTATGATGTAATCTAATTAATAAAATAATTTACATAATCCATACGCAACGCAACGCCTATCATTACGCGAAAAACGAATCAGAAACGGAACGCGAAAGGATGGGTTGGCCAGAGTGGCCGACCGATCGGATGACGAGCCGATCGGATGGCCAGCCGATCGGACGGCACCCCAGCCGAACCACCTTCCTTCCTTCTCTCCTTCACCTATAAATAGGCTGTCACATCACCATTCCAAGTGATGTGACAGCTCTGACCGAACCAGATGCACGCGCTCACAAATCTCTCATTTTCTTGCTAATTTCGGTATGTTTCAAGCTAAACCCTTGTACTTTCTTGATCTACACTTCATCCTCTACGTGATTCACCTTTGAAATCACACTTTTCACCGTGAAATCTCCCAGATCTGAGATCTTAAGGATGACATCAGCACGGTGGTTTGTACAAACTGCTATACGAGGTCATTCTTGGTAAGATCTAGCTGAAATCTAAGGGATTCCATGTAATTATCACCTAATCTAAGCTAAATCTAAGTATTTTCATAATAAAAACTTAAGTTCTTCACCTTTTCTTCAAATTTCTGATTTACTTCGGTGATAAACGTGACTAAACGGACTGTAGACTTGATCGGTGGTCTAGAGTTAGTTTAGGAAACGGGTCGTTCACTGATTAAGACGATCACTGAATGGATTCCGGCATAAACCCATCGCTAACAGGCAACTGGTTGATTTGGGGTGGTTCCCGACCGATCAGAACGGCTGTTTAACGATAAGTTACTATTGCCTCAGTATGTGCCGTGACGTCACCAATACCTTTCAAAATTAGAATTTTTAACGAAAGTTAGTAAACAAGAAACAACAGGCCAGCCGATCGGACTGCCATCCGATCGGACAGCTCTACTCAACACTAGGCCAGCCGATCGGACAACCATCTGATCGGTCAGCCATCCTTCACATTAGGCCAGCCGAACGGACAACCGTCCGATTGGGCGGCCATTAATCACACTAGGCTAGATCGGGCGGCCATTAATCACAGTAGGCCAGCCGAACGAACAACCGTCCGATCGGGCGACCATTAATCACACTAGGCTAACCGATCGGACAACCGTCCGATCGGGCGGCCATTAATCACATTAGGCCAGCGGAACGGACAACCGTCCGATTGGGCGGCCATTAATCACACTAGGCTAACCGATCGGACAACCGTCCAATCGGGCGGCCAATAATCACAATAGGCCAGCCGATCGACAGACCATCCGATCGGACAGTCAGCCGATCCAAGGTCTGCTTTAACATTCTATTCAATCTCGATACGCTACCTGGCGCTTATCCTATGGTAATCTAATCAGGCTAATCTCAAGAGAGCTCTCTTTGATCCAATAACAATCGTGACTGTTAAGCAATCACTGTGAGTATACTCGATCCCCTTTTTTACTTTAAACTTTTGGGGTGTAACATGTATTCTATGAAACTTAAACTTGAATCTTTGGAAACTTTTACTCTATCCTATGTGTTCGTGAAACTTGTGATTCTTGATTCTTGATTCTTTGTGCTATGTGACGTTTAATCCTGAGTGTGTAGTTCTGCCTTAACAATAGTAGCGCTATAGGAGATGCACCTCTCCCATTATTATCGGGGGGTATTGTTAGGAGGATTCTAGTTTACCTTGAGTCTTGGGTAAACACCAAAGCATCGGGATACTTGGGCTATCACTGCGTGGACTGCGACACTAGCACGGCTGAAACTATTTATATTACTTACATTGTGGATATGAGTTGTTTTAAATCTATTATTCTGTTATCAAACTTGTATACTCGCCAATACTTTTGTATTGATATTTTAATACATGTTGCAGGCTGATAGGATGCTATGGAACTTTGGAAATCAAGATAGGAGATGCCTAGAAACATCGCCTTAATAATTTAGACTTTTGAACAATTTCATTTGGTGATGTAATCTCGATGATGCTTGATTTTGTTGTTAGACAATTAGTATGAAATCTATTTAATGATTATCGAAACATTTAGTGTTATGGAAATCTCATGAGCAATCTGAACGCTTAGAGCTCGCACCCTGATGTTTCCGCCATCGGTTGGGGTGTGACAGATTGGTATCAGAGCCATAACTATAGGGAATTAGGATAAGTAGGAATACTTTCCCTAGTCTATAGTCCTTGGAATTTAGATTCTTATCTGTTGTTTAAGACTTATGCATTCTATCGTACATGCTTCCTAGCACATTATTTCTGTTGAATTTACATGCCTTTCCTAAGGCTGATACAATGTACACTTTATACTATGAAAACACTGTTATACGGTGTTTATACTTTGCACGAAAATTGCCCACAGGATAGGAGTGACATCCGAACCTTGATGGGAAATCTCCATAACATTCTGGTAGGCCCTGTTGACGGATAAGTGCCCACAATGTCTAGGGTACGATGTTGTCAAGTTAGAGGTGAAACTCAAACCTTGATAACTAGTCCCATTCTTTGATGATTTTATGTCTCGCCAGGGTCTCGCAACTTCCGATCAATTGAGTACACGAAATAACCAAAAGGACGAATATCGTAGGCCTAACATCGATGGCGTATTTGTCTAAGTAAGTCAAGACGCGTTACCTCAATTCGAAAGGGGTTCGAATCACTTTGATTAGTCATCGTTCCTCTACCCGGAACAATCTTGTGTTTTATAAGCCTGTCTCATTTTTATGCTACCTCGATTTTATAAATGTAGTTTTATCTATGAGGTTTTGAAAATTAATCTTTATTCATTTCTAAAATGCTTTACACAAGATCTGCACGTGGTCCGCAATCTAAAACATTAATTCTTAATCCCAGATCAAACTAAATTTACGAAGCTTTATACGATGTGTAATCTATGTGGTAATCTCGAATCGACAAACTATGATATTATGTGTTGTGGTGGTATGAGACACTAAGATGACATGGAAGTACGGGACAGAAGTGGTGTGTCTGAAGCATGGTGGATACGTCGCTGGTACTTCCTATATATAAGTGCTCCCGACATACTACCAACTTCCGTATCAAGTGCCATACGAGATCTGGTGTTTGCAGACCCAGAACGGAATGCCTATGTAATCTACGGAATGTGATGTGTGCAAAATGCAACATATAAATTACATCAATTGTGGCATAAAACTAACCCTTTTTTAGTACTAATGTTGGAAAAAGTGTGCTTTTGTCTTCCTTTTGTATTTTCAGGATTAAATGAGCTCAAATTAACAAAAGAAGCAAAAAGACATCAAAATCTAACATAAATACAAGAAAAGGAACAAGACGTGACATGCCCGACCCCACGACAGCATCTTCCCAAGCAAAACAAGAGGTCAGAAGACTGAACATGCCCCGTGCTCAGCCAGCACGGGGGCGTGCCCAAGTGTCAACAGAAAAGACAAAGTGGTAGAAGCTTCTATTGCCCACCACGGGGCCGTGCTTAGCGGACACGGGCCGTGGTCAACTATAAGATTCGCACAATTCAGGCAAATCTTCATAGTACAAAGATTCTTCTACACACGGGGTCGTGCTCAGCGGACACGGGGGCGTGGTCAACTAATAAGACAAGCTGCATTAAATGAAGAAAGAGAAGGATGTGGACACGGGGCCGTGCCCACTGGACACGGGGCCGTGCCAACTGGACACGGGGCCGTGCCAACTGTACACGGGGCCGTGCCCGAGCTTCTGTTCAGCCTATAAATAGGAGTGCTTGGCTCAAGCTCAAACCATCCCTTGGCACACCACCTCTCTCACACTTCACCCACCACCCACCACCACCATAACACCTTCTGTTCAGCCTATAAATAGGAGTGCTTGGCTCAAGCTCAAACCATCCCTTGGCACACCACCTCTCTCACACTTCACCCACCACCCACCACCACCATAACACCATCATCCACCACCATCATCCATTGTCCATCATAGAGTGTGTGAGTCGTCTCGGGATCCAAGATTGATCGTAAGAGTTCTTGACAATCAAGGCCATGTTTGCCTAAGTCTCTTACATCACTTGGTGAAGACAAGTGTCTAGTGTAATACTTTTTATTTCTAATCTTTTTGCACTTTTTACTTGGTTTTGTATTAATGACTTTAATAACTAGTTTCTTATGTTGAAGGTGATTCTTCCTTATCGTTTGTCCGTGGTGTCTTGGCATTATTTTACTGTCTATATAAAATAAAAGATTTTCACCATTCATATCTCCACGGTCTATATGGAGGTATGTTGGCTACCTAGTCGGGGGTTAAGGGAACGGTTTGGTAAGAGTCTTGCCATTGTTCAGCGTTTAGAGGTCCTGCAATGGACCTGGGTCAAATTTAGTAGGACCTCCTTCAATACTTAACGGTATTGGATGGCGGGGGTCCAAACTCTTTGATCCCCTCATAAGTTAACTACTATTAATACTATAACCCGGCTATTTAGGACTGTATCCCTGCTGACTCAGACTACTTAGTCGAGGGTAACGTCACCTCCAAAAGAGGGGCCTACCATAATTTGCATTAATAACTTAATTAATTATCTTTTAATAATCCGACCCTTTAGGATTGTATCCTTGCTGACTCAAACTACTGGGTTGAGGGTAACGTCACCTTCAAAAGAGGGGCCTACTACAATAACTAAGATAATCTCTTAAATAAGTGCAAAAGTGCGGAAATAATCAAAGGTTACACTATACACGAGTCGGAACCAAGTGATTCATCTTGTCTATCTGTTTTTCTTTTTATTTTTATTTTTATTTTCAGCATTTTAGTTAGTTTTTATTTTTTTTGTTAGCTTAAAACATTTTTCTAAACTTTTTGATTTGATTAGACGTTGAGGATAAACCGGTACTAAAAGCTCTTGTGTCCTTGGACGACCTCGGTATCTTACCAACACTATACTACGCTCACGATGGGTGCACTTACCCATATGTGTGTTTAGTGTTAGTAAATATCGTGTTTTATAAATTTAAAACTTGACTAAAAAGTGTTAAAGGGGCTTAAAATATACACCTAATATATATAACACTTCACACGCATCAAGTTTTTGGCGCCGTTGCCGGGGACACAAGGATTTTAAGAAAGTTAGGAATCAACGGCCTAGTCTTTTTTCTTATTTTTCATTTTTTTAGGATTTTTCTTAATTTTTCAGCTTCTGCAGAACTCAGCACGGGCCGTGCCCGCTGAACACGCCCCGTGCCCAATCATTGGAACTGGCAATCCTGTTTTAAGTCAGACAGTAGCTGAACACGGGACCGTGCCCAATCAACACGCCCCCGTGCCCAAGTTTCAGTTACTGAAAACAGAACCGTAAGATCCCGACGGTTGGTAATTTCTGACACAAACATGAGTGATACTGATACTTTTTACTTTCGGCACTCTTATGGTACTATGTGGTGTCAATTATGTGGTGGTAACCATAAGGAATTAGAATGTTATTTTCTAAATTATAAACCCCACTATATAGGCCCATCGTTTCCTAGTATCCTTAAGAGGGGCGAAAGTAAAAATAATCCCTATCTCTCCCTCGAATGCTCCCAACCGGATTTTCTAGGAGAAATGCTTCTCGATGAATTATTTCAACTAGAAGATCTAATTATTGATTGGTTAAAAGAACTTAGGAAAGATTTCAATGATCTTTTCCAAGACAATAGCCAAGAAGAAGGGTTGGAACCGCATTCAAACAACTTCGTTGTTTCCGACGATACTTCTAACTCTAGCGAGGACTTGAGCGATAGTCGTCCCTGTGTCGATTGTGCCGTGAAGGACTCCCCATCAACTTCGTTTGATGCATACATAGACCTGAGCGATTCGACATACACCTTCTTTAACGAGAGCCCAGAATAGGGTTGGACTTGTCCACCTACATATAGCATAGGAATCACCCTCAGCGACAACCTCTTGCGTTCTCGTCTTAATCTAGAACAATTAAGGTATCTTAGGCACTTTGGGGTTGTTCCATCCAGTAAGGAACCGCCCGATCCGGAAAAGTTCCTTGAAAATAGACAAACTTCATAAAACAGCCTTCCGACACGGGGCCGTGTCCAGGTCAGCACGCCCCCGTGTCCACCAAAATATTCCTTTCTGACTTTTGTCAGAATACGGAGAAAACGTGTCAGGATCTTGCCTGCACACGGGGCCGTGTCCATCCGACACGGGGCCGTGTCCAGTATGCTGTCGTTTTCTATAAATGCAGCCAAGAACCCTGCACAATTGGACCATCCAGGGACGGAGATTTGAAAGGATTTTCTAACATTCCATCCTAGGTATGTTCTAAAAGAAGGTTCTAACAAACATCTTGTCCTTTCCTCTTTTATCCATTACCTTCTTCTTTATCTTTCTTGCACCAACAACTCCATTAAAGCTTGATTTCAAGCTTTATTGTGATGTTTATTGAATTTTTGTTCAAGGAATCTTGTTAAAAATAAGTTACACAACATTGTTTTAAGTTATTTCTGCTAAAAAAAAGCTTCATAAGTTAAGAAAATAATTTGAAACCCCAAGATTCCTTGTTCTAAGAATCTGCAGAAAGTTGAACACGGGGCCGTGCTCATTGAGCACGGGGCCGTGTCCGTGGTAGTGTTTCATTAAAACAAACTATTTTTGGTTTGTTTTCATAGAATGTCTAGCCAAAACAGTGGAACCTCTTCTGCGCACTCCAGAAACAGTCGAAGCGAAAGGAGGCCATCGATTGAAGCAACTCTCGTAAGATACGTAATGGCGCTACGTGAAGCTCTTGACGAGATGACTTCGGTGGAGGAGGTCCTCATAGACCGTATAAATTATCTTTTGGTGGGGTTGGAAAACAGTTTTCAAGAAATAAACCTCTTGCACCAGAGGTTAAACATTCTTGTGACACCTCCCATGGAACCAATCCTCCCTCAAGAGGATTGGAACCTAGCACTTGGAATCCACAATCCTACCGGTTGGGACGACATTCCGGCGGAACCTCCTCTTGAAGAACTCCAAGAAATCCCGGCGGAAGTTGTACCTCCTCAAACCAATGCTAATGAGCTCGCTTTTCTTCTCCCTCGGGAGATCGAAGAATGGCTCGCCGACGTATGAGGACCCTATACCCGGAAAGAGAAGTTGTCAAAGCCACATTTAACCGGAAGATTTACCTTTTCGGAAATTTTGCTAATAGAATAAGGCTAGAACTTCTTGGTTTAGATTTCTTGTGTTTCTTTGACCTAACTATCTAGTATTTTAATTTTTAGGACTAATATGTAATCCTCTCTATGACTAATGAATGATGGTTTTAGTTAATTTGGTGTTTGGGTGGTGTTGAAATGAATAAAACACACTTGAGATGGCAAAGGATACAAGGGAAACTTGAACCAGCACCCCATGCAGGAAAACAGGACCATCCGACAAAATTCTTCGTTTACAGTAAGCTCGGCACGGGCCGTGTCAGCCCAACACGGCCCCGTGCTGCACAGTCTGCAGAAAAGACCCAATTCAGGTAACTGGACACGGGCCGTGTTCACCCAACACGCCCCCGTGTCCAGGCTTCTGTTTCTCTTGATTTAATTTTGTTACTGGCACTTGAACACGGGGCCGTGCCCGGACAACACGGGGCCGTGTCCAGTGCCCAGTAACATAAATTATTACTTAAATCGCACCTTTTACACATTCAATCAACCTAAAAATTTATTTTTGGGACACATTGAGGACAATATGTAATTTAAGTGTGGGGGGGGGGGGGATGCTAAAACCTTGAATCTTGCAAGTCCTAAATACAAGCCTTATACAAAACTCTATTGGAACCGCTAATCACCCCAAATTTTTTTTCAAAAATTTTCATTTTTTTTACTTGTCTAGGTTTAACTCGGGAATTTCAAGCTCTAAAAAGGTTATATTTTTACGAATTTACAACCGATAGCGTCGTGATAAAAAGAACCAACATAAGAAAATTATGAAAAGGCATGACAAGCTTAGTTAAAATTTGATTATATATACTTGATCACATAAAAACCCATTCCCACAAAAGTGAGTTTTGAGCCTTTATTGAGCATACAATTACATATCATTAGACTAAATGCTCATTTTTCGTTTCTTGTGTGAATAGCCGCTTGGTTCTTACGACTCTAGAACTTGCCATGACGATACATTCCCGGTCCTTACCAACTTAAACCCGAGTAAGTAAATGATGGAGGCATTATGACTAACCCCGTTTTATTTCTACACCATTATTTTTCTTTTTTTTACCACCTACCCAAAATCCCCCTAGTTAGCCCCTTTGAGCCTAAACCTTTTCATTTCATAACCCAAACCAAACACCCTTTTACCCACCAAAACCTTTTTCATTTTTAACCCTTTGTTTTAGTAACTAGCTCGGTCTTTCGTATGACTTTTCAAAAAAAAAAATGTGTTGATGATGAAGCAAAAGAAAATAAACAAACAAGTTCATAAAAAATAACTTTGTTTGAATAATAGCTTCATCAAAATAAAAGTTACAAAAATAAAAAAGTCTTACGAAAACCGACGCTTGTTACGCTTTTCGCCCTTTTTCTACAAACCACTAACCACTAACCCAACCACCTACCTTTAACCCAAGCCTAACCCTTCACCCACAAAGTCCTCTTGATATTTACAAAGGTATATAAGTTAAAAAGGAGGAGGATTGATTGCTCGGCAAGCTTATGGTAGGAGTAAGTTACATGCCGCTCTCGAGTGATCCACAAAAATACATTTTCGGCCGAGTGTTGAGTGATCCCCGTGAGGTAAGTGAACTTGTATATAAATAAGATTTTAAAGAGGCATGTTATTCCCTAATAAGTAATTTATCTTATGAAAAGTTTTAAATAAATCATGACGAATAGGATTGTAAATAAATAAAAATAAAACTAAATAAATAATCTTGGAAAATCCCGACACTCTATGATAAGCCCAAAAACCTTCTTCTCTACCCATTCCATTTGGGAGTGTAATAGCCACATATTAAACAGTTTTGCTTGAGGACAAGCAAAGATTCAAGTGTGGGGGTATTTGATGTATGCAAAATGCAACATATAAATTACATCAATTGTGGCATAAAACTAACCCTTTTTTAGTACTAATGTTGGAAAAAGTGTGCTTTTGTCTTCCTTTTGTATTTTCAGGATTAAATGAGCTCAAATTAACAAAAGAAGCAAAAAGACATCAAAATCTAACATAAGTACAAGTAAAGGAACAAGACGTGACATGCCCGACCCCACGACAGCATCTTCCCAAGCAAAACAAGAGGTCAGAAGACTGAACACGCCCCGTGCTCAGCCAGCACGGGGGCGTGCCCAAGTGTCAGCAGAAAAGACAAAGTGGTAGAAGCTTCTATTGCCCACCACGGGGCCGTGCTCAGCGGACACGGGCCGTGGTCAACTATAAGATTCGCACAATCCAGGCAAATCTTCATAGTACAAAGATTCTTCTGCACACGGGGTCGTGCTCAGCGGACACGGGGGCGTGGTCAACTAATAAGACAAGCTGCATTAAATGAAGAAAGAGAAGGATGTGGACACGGGGCCGTGCCCACTGGACACGGGGCCGTGCCCGAGCTTCTGTTCAGCCTATAAATAGGAGTGCTTGGCTCAAGCTCAAACCAACCCTTGGCACACCACCTCTCTCACACATCACCCACCACTCACCACAACCATAACACCATCATCCACCACCATCATCCATTGTCCATCATAGAGTGTGTGAGTCGTCTCGAGATCCAAGATTGATCGTAAGAGTTCTTGACAATCAAGGCCATGTTTGCCTAAGTCTCTTACATCACTTGGTGAAGACAAGTGTCTAGTGTAATACTTTTTATTTCTAATCTTTTAGCACTTTTTACTTGGTTTTGTATTAATGACTTTAATAACTAGTTTCTTATGTTGAAGGTGATTCTTCCTTATCGTTTGTCCGTGGTGTCTTGGCATTATTTTACTGTCTATATAAAATAAAAGATTTTCACCATTCATATCTCCACGGTCTATATGGAGGTATGTTGGCTACCTAGTCGGGGGTTAAGGGAACGGTTTGGTAAGAGTCTTGCCATTGTTCAGCGTTTAGAGGTCCTGCAATGGATCTGGGTCAAATTTAGTAGGACCTCCTTCAATACTTAACGGTATTGGATGGCGGGGGTCCAAACTCTTTGATCCCCTCATAAGTTAACTACTATTAATACTATAACCCGGCTATTTAGGACTGTATCCCTGCTGACTCAGACTACTTAGTCGAGGGTAACGTCACCTCCAAAAGAGGGGCCTACCATAATTTCCATTAATAACTTAATTAATTATCTTTCAATAATCTGACCCTTTAGGATTGTATCCTTGCTGACTCAAACTACTGGGTTGAGGGTAACGTCACCTTCAAAAGAGGGGCCTACTACAATAACTAAGATAATCTCTTAAATAAGTGTAAAAGTGCGGAAATAATCAAAGGTTACACTATACACGAGTCGGAACCAAGTGATTCATCTTCTCTATCTGTTTTTTCTTTTTATTTTTATTTTCAGAATTTTAGTTAGTTTTTATTTTTTTTTTCTTAGCTTAAAACATTTTTCTAAACTTTTTGATTTGATTAGACGTTGAGGATAAACCGGTACTAAAAGCTCTTGTGTCCTTGGACGACCTCGGTATCTTACCAACACTATACTACGCTCACGATGGGTGCACTTGCCCATATGTGTGTTTAGTGTTAGTAAATATCGTGTTTTATAAATTTAAAACTTGACTAAAAAGTGTTAAAGGGGCTTAAAATATACACCTAATATATATAACACTTCACACGCATCAGAATGCCTATGTAATCTATGGAAAGTCTATGCAACCTATGAACAGACTATGTAATCTATGGAAATTCTACTCGTGAAATCTATGGAGGTCTATGAAATCTATGAGAATTCTAGCATGATCTATGGTTGATCTATTCGTGCTAATCTATGATAATCTAGCGCGATAATCTATTTTGAGCTAAACTATGTTAAGCTGCCTTGAATTGTGATTTAATCTATGATAATTTACTTGGTTAGTCTATGTTAAGCTATCTACTTGAGCAAGCTATGATAATCTATCAATATAATCTAAGTCAATCTACAAGATGAGCTATGTTAATCTATCTGGGTATTCTACGATGATCTATTGTGAGTATTCTATGTGATGTAATTGAGTGATCTATGAGTAATCTACAGCAATCTATTAATCTATGAGAAACTATTTGGCAATATATGATGATGATGATGTTAATGGGTAATTGATTATGTGTGGTGATTGCGACACGTAGCATGACACCGAGTACGAGGCCAGGCGACGTGTCCGAAGCGTGGTGGATACGCCGCTGGTACTTCCTATATATAAGCGTTTTTGGCATGTTTACCAAACTTCGTACAAACGTGCCATGCGAAGGTCGTGAATTTTGAGTTGATTCAATCTAGATTCTTAAGTCTATCGTATGAGTAGTCCATGTTGTGAGGAATTCGTAATTTAGACTTATACAACCCCGTTTGTCGGATCTGTAGATGTCTACTCGTAGAACATATGACGCTCTCAGGAGATCCAGAGAGAAGTCTCAAAAGAAGATGATGTCTTTCATGGCCGATCAGATCGCTCGGGTCATGCCAAGAATCTTCACTGAGCTTCAAGGATCAAACACTCCGCCATCCTCTGCGGACTCCAAGGCTGAGAAGCAGAAGCCTACTAAGTTCAACTACAAACATTTCATCTCTTGCAGCCCTAAGTCTTTCACGGGCAATGATGGGGTGACTGCTATGCTCGAGTGGTTCGACAGCATCGAAGTTACCTTCATTAACAGCGAGTGCCCAGACCATCTGAAAACTAGGAGTGTGACTGGAATGTTTCAGGGCAGAGCATTGGAGTGGTGGTCGAATGAGAGAAACATCCGTTCAAATGAAGAAGCCTATGCTCTACCGTGGGCTGAGGTGCGAGAACTAATGATGCTTGAGTTCTGCCCTCCCCATGAACAATTGAAACTTGAAGAAGAATTCTTGCATCTGAAGCAAGTTGGTGATGACAACCTGGCTTATACTACTCGTTTTAAGCAGCTAAGTCTCATCGTTCCCCACTTGGTTTCGACTCCTAAGAGAATGATAACCAAGTACATCAACGGCCTACCGTCTGCAATGCGCGATTCTATCAAGGCAGCCCAGTTGGATACTATTGAAGAAGTCTATCGTTTGGCAGCAAGTTTGAACAACAATCGTGTGCGTGATAAGCAGTTTGCTACTCTTGCACCTTTAAAGTCTGTTAACCAAGTCACTCAGCAGCCTAGTGGTAGCAAGAACAAGAAACGGAAAGCTCAGGGTTCCGGATGTAATGCTATTACCCCTGCTGCTAAGCCTGCTCCTGCTACTGCCGTTGCTAACCCTGCTGCTCCCGAAGCTAAGAAGCAATACACTGGGCCTCATCCCAAGTGTGCAACTTGTAATTACCATCATCCTGCTGCTTCTGCATGTCGTCTGTGCACCAACTGTAATCGTTATGGTCACACGACTCCCTACTGTCGTCAAACTAACCCGGCCCCACAAGCTCAGCAAGCCCCAGCTCTACCTGCACTCCTAGAACCTCCTCTACATAACCCAAGGCCAGTTAATGCCGTTCGTGCATGCTATAAGTGTGGAGATACTACCCACCTCCGTAACCAATGTCCTCAGCTGAACCAGGACCAGCAACCAGCCGCTCGTGGGCGAGCGTTCAACCTTAACGCAAATCAGGCTCGTAATGACAATGACGTTGTCAATGGTATGTTCCTTGTTAATAACCTTTATGCTTCAATCCTATTTGATACTGGTGCCGATAGAAGTTTTGTGTCCGTGGAATTTGAGTCTTTGATAAATTGTACACGCTCTAAGTTACCAGAGTCATTCTCGGTTGAGGTCGCCAATGGTAAGCCGATTCTTGTAAATTCTATCGTGCGTGATTGTTCCTTGATTCTTAACGATCACGTATTCGCTATTGATCTCATACCCATGCGGTTGGGTAGTTTTGATGTCATTATCGGTATGGATTGGTTGCGTAAGAACCATGCCGAAATTGTGTGTCACGAAAAGCTTGTCCGTCTTCCCCTTCCGTCTGGTGATCTTTTACACGTCTCTGGAGACCGACCTTCAAAAGGACTAAGGTTAATGTCATGCACACAAGCGAACAGAAGCTTACGTAAACAGAACCCTGCCTTCTTGGCCCACGTGGTGGAACAAAAAGGCAAGGGGAAGAACATAAGCGACGTTCCGGTGGTGTGTGACTTCATCGATGTCTTTCCTGAGGATCTACCCGGTCTTCCTCCTCCCAGATCCGTTGATTTTCGTATTGATCTCGTACCTGGTGCGACTCCAGTCGCCAGGGCTCCTTACCGCCTTGCACTTTCTGAGATGCAAGAGCTATCCAGCCAGCTACAGGAACTGCTCGATAAAGGTTTTATTCGTCCAAGTACCTCCCCGTGGGGTGCTCCCGTATTATTTGTCAAGAAGAAGGATGGTTCGTTCCGTATGTGCATCGACTATCGTGAGCTTAATAAGTTGACTATTAAGAACCGTTACCCTTTGCCCCGTATCGATGATCTATTTGACCAGCTTCAAGGAGCGTCCTGTTTCTCTAAGATTGACCTACGTTCTGGATATCATCAACTTCGTGTTCTCGAAGATGATATTCCTAAGACCGCGTTTCGTACTCGATATGGGCACTACGAGTTCGTAGTCATGCCATTTGGCTTGACCAACGCACCTGCAGTGTTCATGGATCTTATGAACCGTGTTTGTAAGCCCTATTTGGATCATTTTGTGATAGTCTTTATTGATGATAACCTCATTTATTCTAAGTCTAAAGCTGATCATGCTCGCCATCTTCGTCTTATGCTGGAACTTCTGCGGGGTGAACGTCTATATGCTAAATTTTCTAAGTGTGAGTTTTGGATCGACGAAGTGCAATTTCTTGGTCATATTGTTAGTAGACAGGGTATTCATGTTGATCCTTCGAAAATTGAGGCAGTGAAAAATTGGTGTACGCCTAAATCCGTGTCTGAGATTCGTTCTTTCCTAGGATTGGCGGGCTATTATCGCCGATTCATCGCAGATTTTTCGAAAATCGTTGTTCCTCTTACTACGTTAACCCAAAAGGAGAGGCCTTTTGTTTGGGGTCCTGAACAAGAAAACTCATTTCAAACCCTTAAGAATCTTTTGTGTAATGCCCCTGTGTTAACGCTACCTGATGGCAACGACGATTTTGTGGTATATTGTGATGCCTCAAACCGTGGATTGGGCTGTGTGCTGATGCAGCGGGAAAAGGTTATTGCTTATGCCTCTCGTCAGCTCAAGGTACATGAGAAAAACTACACTACCCACGATCTGGAGCTTGGCGCAGTTATTTTTGCGTTAAAGATTTGGCGACACTACCTATATGGTACTAAGTGTGTGGTCTTCACCGACCATAGGAGCCTTCAACACATCTTTGACCAGAAGGAGCTGAACATGCGACAGAGGCATTGGGTGGAATTGCTAAACGACTACGACTGCGAAATTCGCTACCATCCTGGTAAGGCGAACGTAGTGGCCGACGCTCTTAGTCGTAAAACTCATGTCAAGGCTATTCGTATCTCTAGTGATTTGCATGTTTGTATTCGTGAAGCTCAGTATTCAGCAGCAAATGAAGGAAGTCTAGAAGAAGAAGTTCACGGTGCTAGAATGGACGAGCTCGAAACTAAATCTGATGGCCTGCAGTATTATCTAAATCGTATCTGGGTGCCAGATCGCGATAATCTTCGTGAGCTCATTATGACCGAGGCTCACAAATCCCGTTACTCTATCCATCCAGGTGCCGACAAGATGTACCAGGATCTGCGTACAACTTATTGGTGGCATGGCATGAAGAGGGACATTGCTGTCTATGTATCTAAGTGCCTTACCTGCTCGAAGGTAAAGGCTGAACACCAGCGTCCTTCTGGACTCTTGGAGCAACCAAAAATCCCTGTCTAGAAATGGGATAGCATTGCTATGGACTTTGTTACCAAACTACCCCGTACCTCTAAAGGTCACGATAGTATCTTGGTGATTATTGATCGTTTGACCAAATCTGCTCACTTTCTTCCTATCCGCGAAGATTACAGAGTGAAGAGACTTGCTCGAATCTATACCGATGAGATTATAAGCCGTCATGGCGTACCTCTTGACATAATCTTGGACCGTGATGGTCGCTTTACTTCACGTCTTTGGCAAACGTTTCAATCCGCTATGGGTACGCATTTGAATCTTAGCACGGCCTTTCATCATCAGACGGATGGTCAGACCGAGCGTACTATTCAGACCCTCGAGGATATGCTTCGTTCTTGAGTCAATGACTTTGGTGGTAACTGGGATGTACATTTACCATTGATAGAATTCTCTTACAACAATAGCTACCATTCCAGTATTCAGATGGCTCCTTTCGAAGCTTTATATGGGTGAAAATGCTGATCTCCTCTCAGCTGGTATGAGATTGGGGAAAAGCAGTTCACTGGCCCAGAGATTGTTCAAGAAGCAACAGATAAAATTCTTCAGATCCGTGACAACTTGATCAAGGCTAGGAATAGACAAAAGAGCTATGCTGATAATAGGCGGAAGCCTCTGGAATTTGCTATTGGTGACCGAGTTCTACTCAAGGTATCTCCCTGGAAGGGAGTAGTTCGTTTTGGGAAGAGGGGAAAGCTTGCGCCTCGCTATGTGAGTCCTTTCGTGATACTTGAAAGGATCGGAAAGGTAGCATACCGACTCGACTTGCCACAAGAGCTAAACAACGTGCATCCAGTGTTCCACGTGTCCAATCTGCGAAAATGTCTAGGCGATGAGGGACTGCAAGTTCCTCTGGAAGACTTGCAAATAAACGAAGCTGTTCAGTTTGTGGAGAAACCGGTCGAAATCATGGATCAGACTGTCAAG
Source organism: Helianthus tuberosus (assembly GCA_030545235.1). NCBI lineage: Eukaryota > Viridiplantae > Streptophyta > Magnoliopsida > Asterales > Asteraceae > Helianthus > Helianthus tuberosus. Next base: position 3,717,073 of record CM060421.1, read on the forward strand.
CTTTTGAGGCACAGCAAAATCCCCATTGTTAAGGTTCGATGGGAAGGAAAGTGTGGCGCTAAATTTACTTGGGAGTTGAAAAGTGATATGAAGGCCAAGTACCCGCATCTTTTTGAACAGTCTTCTTCTAAGATTTCGGGGACAAAATCTCCTAAAGGAGGGGAGACTGTAACGCCCAGCGTCCCTAAACCTTAGACACTTGGCAGGATCAGTCCCTGAACTCCTATAAATTGTTGATCTTAGTCCTTGTGGTTATGTAATGTTGATACTTTGAAAGTTTTGGTGTGAAACCTATTGATAATTGATGCTTAACACTATGATACTTGATTCTTTAATCTAGATGCTTGATTCTTTAATCTAGATGCTTGATTCTTGAAACATAAACTATGAGACTTGATACAGATACTAGACTCTTGATGCTTGACCCATGATGCTTAATCTAGATACTTGAATCTTCATGATTTAAACTAGATACTTGATCCTTTATACTAAGAAAACTAGATTCTTATTGTTGATACTTGATACTTGGACACTTGATACTTAGACACTTGATTCTTGAGCAACGCTGACTCTTGACCCTTGAAACTTAAACTGGTGCTTGACTCCTTAGACTCGTGAAGCTTGATTCTTGGTTAAACGAGAGACTGGAGCCTTGGCAATGGCGGAATCTATGAAACCGTGAGAGTTCGGTGCTTATGATGTAATCTACTTAATAAAATACTTTACATAATCCATACGCAACGCAACGCCTATCATTACGCGAAAAACGAATCACAAACGGAACGCGAAAGGATGGGTTGGCCAGAGTGGCCGACCGATCGGATGACCAGCTGATCGGATGGCCATCCGATCGGACGGCACCCCAGCCGAACCACCTTCCTTCCTTCTCTCCTTCACCTATAAATAGGCTGTCACATCACCATTCCAAGTGATGTGACAGCTCTGACCGAACCAGACGCACGCGCTCACAAATCTCTCATTTTCTTGCTAATTTCAGTACGTTTCAAGCTAAACCCTTGTACTTTCTTGATCTACACTTCACCCTCTACGTGATTCACCTTTGAAATCACACTTTTCACTGTGAAATATCCCAGATCTGAGATCTTAAGGATGACATCAGCACGGTGGTTTGTACAAACTGCTATACGAGGTCATTCTTGGTAAGATCTAGCTGAGATCTAAGGGATTCCATGTAATTATCACCTAATCTAAGCTAAATCTAAGTATTTTCATAATAAAAACTTAAGTTCTTCACCTTTTCTTCAAATTTCTGATTTACTTCGGTGATAAACGTGACTAAACGGACTGTAGACTTGATCGGTGGTCTAGAGTTAGTTTAGGAAACGGATCGTTCACTGATTAAGACGATCATTGAATGGATTCCGGCATAAACCTGTCGCTAACAGGCAACTGGTTGATTTGGGGTGGTTCCCGACCGATCAGAACGGCTGTTGAACGATAAGTAACTATTGCCTCAGTACGTGCCGTGACGTCACCAATACCTTTCAAAATTAGAATTTTTAACGAAAGTTAGTAAACAAGAAACAACAGGCCAGCCGATCGGACTGCCATCCGATCGGACAGCTCTACTCAACACTAGGCCAGCCGATCGGACAACCATCCGATCGGTCAGCCATCCTTCACATTAGGCCAGCCGAACGGACAACCGTCCGATCGGGCGGCCATTAATCACACTAGGCTAACCGATCGGACAACCGTCCGATCGGGCGCCATTAATCACACTAGGCTAATTGATCGGACAACCGTCCGATCGGGCGACCATTAATCACATTAGGCCAGCCGAACGGACAACCGTCCGATCGGGCGGCCATTAATCACACTAGGCTAACCGATCGGACAACCGTCCGATCGGGCGGCCATTTAACACATTAGGCTAGCCGAACGGACAACCGTCCGATCGGGCGGCCATTAATCACACTAGGCTAACCGATCGGACAACCGTCCGATCGGGCGGCCATTAATCACAATAGGCCAGCCGATCGACAGACCATCCGATCGGACAGTCAGCCGATCCAAGGTCTGCTTTAACATTCAATTCAATCTCGATACGCTACCCGACGCTTATCCTATGGTAATCTAATCAGGCTAATCTCAAGAGAGCTCCCTTTGATCCAATAACAGTCGTGACTGTTAAGCAATCACTGTGAGTATACTCGATCCCCTTTTTTACCTTAACCTTTTGGGGTGTAACATGTATTCTATGAAACTTAAACTTAAATCTTTGGAAACTTTTACTCTATCCTATGTGTTCGTGAAACTTGTGATTCTTGATTCTTTGTGCTATGTGACGTTTAATCCTGAGTGTGTAGTTCCGCCTTAACAATAGTAGCGCTATAGGAGATGCACCTCTCCCATTATTCTCGGGGGGTATTGTTAGGAGGATTCTAGTTACCTTGAGTCTTGGGTAAACACCAAAGCATCGGGATACTTGGGCTATCACTGCGTGGACTGCGACACTAGCACGGCTGAAACTATTTATATTACTTACATTGTGGATATGAGTTGTTTTAAATCTATTATTCTGTTATCAAACTTGTATACTCGCCAATACTTTTGTATTGATATTTTAATACATGTTGCAGGCTGATAGGATGCTATGGAACTTTGGAAATCAAGATAGGAGATGCCTAGAAACATCACCTTAATAATTTAGACTTTTGAACAATTTCATTTGGTGATGTAATCTTGATGATGCTTGATTTTGTTGTTAGACAATTAGTATGAAATCTATTTAATGATTATCGAAACATTTAGTGTTATGGAAATCTCATGAGCAATCTGAACGCTTAGAGCTCGCACCCTGATGTTTCCGCCATCGGTTGGGGTGTGACAACCAGAATTAGTGGGTGGTTGGGAATAGCTTTGGGAAGGTAAAAGGGGGTCAACCGTACACCTGTTAGCACAGTCCCATGTGCATATTGTACAATGGTGGTTACACGACTAGAATGGGCTGCACATGAAACTATTGCATGTTGGGCTATGTGATTGATCATGTTTTGGGCCGTTACTAGTTTAATTGGTAAATTAGAATTGGCATATGAGCTATGTTATAAATAGATTTGGTAATTACATGCTAAGTGATTGCTTGATGATACTAAGTTAGTGGATTACTGTTATGATTTGGATTACGTGAGTGTGCTACATGTAAAATAACTGTGCCTTGTGTGAGCAATGAATACGTGAATTAACCATACGTGAAAGATGTAGTTATGCACACCTGAGACTGACTGTTATCGGTAACTATGCTAGGACATGTTTGATCAACTGTTAAACAAGAAACTAATCTATACCGAGCAAACCAAGGTGAGTTCACACTTTCTATAAGGCATGGGATTCCCGGTGGTTTGGGAATGGGTTAAGAAACTAAAACGAAACCTGCATATTCTCCTTGAGCAGATTATGTACCTTCATCCTCGTTGGGAAGGATGACAACATTTAACCTGCGTATTCTCCTTGGGTAGATTACGTACCTCCGTCCTCAGTTGGAAGGACGACAACATATCACTTACTAGACAAAACTCTATCATTAAGTCCCTCATTTTTATATCGACTTAATCGTCGGGCCAATGGCGAGCGGGTCAATAGTTAAATAGCGCTATTAGGTTTGACAAGCCTCACACCGTGCCGCAGAGGACGGGAGTGGACTAATGGATCTGGGCACTTTGTCAATGATGATAGACATTGACGTAGGGCACAACTTTCTCAGTCAGTTGTCGATATGGTAACGGTCTAGTGGTTACATGGGGTAGCCCCCACTGGTTATGGTTTGGGAAACATGGAATTGGTTAACACATGGTTTTCGAAAGAACTTATAGTTTTTGGAACAACTTTAAAATGGACAACCAACTGTGAACTCGCTCAACTTTGTTGTTGATTCGTTGTTACATGCCTTGCAGGCCTTTAGGTGCTTATCGTTGGAATTTGCTGTCTGGGAGACTGGAGTGGTCATGGGTCGAGATACATGGAATCGCAACACAAGACTAATGGTTTTTACATGTGGTTTATAAACTCTTAACGAATGAATTATGCTTCCGCTGTATACTGTGAATTATTTGTAACGTGTAATACTTAATGTTAATAAATGAAAGTTTTATTTAAATATACATATGAGTTCAATGTGATTGGTGGCTAGATCCTGGTACGTCACGCGCCTCGCGGGGGTTTCCGCATGTGGTATTTTGGGGGTGTGACACGTATGGTGGCCCACATCGCGAAAGAAATGCCCGCTGTCATCCCAAACATTGTGGTTCAAGTCCAAAAAGCCCTAAACAATCACGGGGCTGATAATAAGGAGAACCATGATAGTGCTAATTCTTCTAGGTGTTCCTACAAACACTTCAAGTCGTGCGACCCTCCCACATATGAAGGCATGGAGAGTGGTACTGCTCTTCTCCAATGGTTTGAAGAAATGAAGAATACTTTTCTAAATTGCGATTGTCCTAATAATTGCAAGGTTCGATATGTAACTGGGCATTTCTTGGGGAATGCATTAACTTGGTGGAATGGCTAGAAAAATACTCGCGGTGCTAAAGTCGCAGTGGCTTAACTTGGGAGCAACATAAAGAGATAATGACTCAACAGTTTTGTCCCTGTCATGAATTAAGAATTTGGAGGATGATTTTTGGACCTTGAAACAAGATAGTGGTGAGAGCATGGCCTACAATAAGCAGTTCCATAAGCTAAGGCAGATAGTTCCATATATGTTCACTCCTCTTACTCGACTTATAGAGATGTACATTGGGGGTCTCCCTGCAATCATCAAAGACACAGTGGAAGGCAGTAACCCTACCACCTTGAAGCGGCTATGCGTCTAGCTGGGCAACTCACATAAAATAGTGTTAAGTCAAGTGATCTTAAATGAAAGGGGTACAAAGGTACAGTTGACAAAGCTCCAGTTGAGGAGTCAAAGGAGACGAAGGAAACAAAGGCTAAGTCATCTACCCGTTTCAACAAAAAAGAAGCGTAAGGATAACAATAAAAACTATGTTGTAACCACAACCGACTCTCCCATACTAGCCACTCTAATAACTGAAGTCGCACCCATTGCTTACCCAAATAAGAAACCCTACTCTCCTTTTCCTAAATGTAACCCAACTCTCCATCACTTTGAATTTAAATAAAACAAGTGGTATTTAAGTGTCAAAAGCTGTTCAGAGAAAAAAACTAATATTAAATAAGCATAAAGTATCTAAATCTAAATACTAATAAAAGATTCCAAATAATGCCACATGACACTTTCTCCTTCACTCTCATAATTTTACATATATTTTATTTAAAATTATATTTTGATCAATATCTCAATTAGTACTATCTATAATATAAAATGTTTATATTTTTAAATAAAACAAGTGGTATGCATTTATTCTTTTCTTGCTTTTTATTCCTTTCTTTTTGTTTGCTCATGTGCTTAAATAAAACAAAATAAAAAATCATGTAAAGATAATTCCTCTGAAAGATCCTTTTGATTTTTCCTTAAACAAAATGAGGGAAAGAGAACAAATCCCAGAATTCTTTTACATAACGTGAACACCTTAAATAAAAAGCGTTTATGAAGGAGCAAGTGTATGTGTGTTCGTTCGGAGAATACGCGTATGACGACTTAAAGGCGTATGACGACTTAAAAGAATATGCGCGGATAGCGACTTATGTGCTTAAATGTAAGGGAGCAAGCGCGGATGGCGACTTACGTGCTCAAATGTAAAGAAGCCTGCACGTATGGCGACTTACGTGCTTGTATGTAAAGGAGCAAGCGCGGATGGCGACTTACGTGCTCAAATGTAAAGAAGCCTGCGCGTATGGCGACTTACGTGTTTGTATGTAAGGGAGCAAGCGCGGATGGCGATTTACGTGCTCAAATGTAAAGAAGCATGCGCGTATGGCGACTTACGTGCTTGTATGTAAGGGAGCAAGCGCGGATGGCGACTTACGTGCTCAAATGTGAAGAAGCCTGCGCATATGGCGACTTACGTGTTTGTATGTAAGGGAGCCAGCGCGGATGGCGACTTACGTGCTCAAATGTGAAGAAGCATGCGCGTATGGCGACTTACGTGCTTGTATGTAAAGGAGCAAGCGCGGATGGCAACTTACGTGCTCAAATGTAAAGAAGCATGCGCGTATGGCGACTTACGTGCTTGTATGTAAGGGAGCCAGCGCGGATGGCGACTTACGTGCTCAAATGTAAAGAAACATGCGCGTATGGCGACTTACGTGCTTGTAGAGGAGCATCCGACCCGCATGGAGACTGACGTGCTCTTATCCTTAAATAAGGAGTATAAGTTTTACCAAAAATTTTGATGTGATTTTTCAATCGGTGGTATTATACCGAAACAATAGTATTTATATTGTTCCCATCATCTTGAAGAGATAACGGATTGCGTATGTCTTTTTTAATGATTTCTTTCATCCATCAAGTTTTAAGTACCAGTTGTACAGATATAGACGCTCTAATTATGCTAGTAAATATAAATGCTTGTGCATATATATCCATTATAGCTTAGATAAGTGTCAGGTTGTAACACTTTCATGTTGAAAAGTCATGGCACTTGAATTAGCATAAGTGCCAGTTTAAATGTTTATAAGTGATAGCACCAACTGTTTAGTGTATACTAGAAGGTGTTCACGTTATGTAAAAGAATTCTGGGATTTGTTCTCTTTCCCTCATTTTGTTTAAGGAAAAATCAAAAGGATCTTTCAGAGGAATTTGTAGTACCTAGGTTTTGACGAAAACCGTATTAGTCAAGGCTTATAGCCCCAAGAAGCAAAGCTCCGGAAGTTGTGCGTTGTGCGACCTCAGATCTGCAGCTCGTTGATCCTGAACGTTTTTTTATTGAAATCCATGCTTAAAGCTTGAGTGAGCACGTATCTAAATTTGCAGATAAGAAAACCCACATAGAGCTTAAATGAAACCCCCAACTCTGGAGTGTTTGTGCAAAATTTGGTTCATGGCGATCTGGACCCTGTTGAACCAGTACTCTGGATTTTTCTCCATGAATAGATTTGAACTGTTATGAACTCCCGTTTGCATTAGGGAAGTAATTCCTCCCGAATGACTGTTGTTGCTTTCTTGCCGAATATCAGATCTGATGTTTGGGGACTCAGATATGATAATTTGTGAGAAATTTGGTTCAAAGCTTTGTGGAATCTGCCGATCCAGTATTCTGGAGCTCTCTCTATGAGTTGATCTGAGGAGTCCCTTTCGTCTGAGTGATTGTTATTTGTATTGATTCCCATGATTCCGTTAATCTGGGTATTTTGGGTTGTGGAACCCTTGAACTCAGATCGGGGATCTGATGGGTGAGATAATGAATTCCCTGCCATGTAAAAAACAGAGAATGAAAAGAACTGAATCGAAACGAGATGAAAACTAGAAAAACAGAGGAATCGGTGGGCGCCAATGAAGAAACACTAGATAAATGGTCAGAACCGAGATATCTAGGGGGTTTGAATCCGCATAAAAAGGTTGATTTCCACTCGATCGATTCAGGCCTTGCTGATCTTACTTCTCCGATAACTCTGCAAAAAAGAGCACCGTTAGCCTCGCCAAGGGGAGAAGAGGGTTCTCTCCTTGACCCGACTCCGGTGTGAGAATAAGTATCGATTATGAAGAAGAAGATGTATTAGAGAAGTGTGTGTAACTTGAATTCATACCTAAGTTGTTTCTCATATTTATAGCCGGGAGTCGTTTAGGCGGGAAAACCCGTTAGTGAAAAGTTGACGGAAGATGCTAACCCCGTAAGCGGTTACATTTCCTTCCGTCAAGCTTCTTGATCCGTCGTGATAGCACACGGATCGTGGTTTAGATCAAAGACTGGGGATTAGCCACGTGTAAAGTGATCAAGTGGAGATTACTCTCCACTTACATGCTTTTGTTGTGAATTCAGGGATGACTGAGATAGTGACAAGTGTCCAGACGGTTATAACCGTCTTAGTGGTGCACAATTGTATTTCTTCTAGAAGACTACTGCTGTAATATGGTGTGACTCCTTATCGTGTGGAATCAGCTAAATAAATAAATCCCAAGCCTGGGTAAATAATATCCAAGTCTGGATATTGGGCGGAAATGTTTAATGTAGGATTTTCACCCTTTGCTTTGTGGGAGAAAGCGCAAGGACTTATGATTTTTCTTTGGCGCGCAAGTGTTGACTGTTGCTTGCTTCTTCTGTGTCCTCTTTGTTGGACCACTGCGCGGCCGCGCAAGGTCTAAAGAGGATTAAAGATGAAGTTGTGGTTTTTCTCTTAAGTCTTCTTTATTGGACCGGTGCGCAGCCGCGCAAGGTCTAAAGGAGGTTAGGAAATCGAGGTTGTGGTATGGTCCAAACGCTCGGAACGAGGTTTCTGGGACCTTACCCCTTCACTTCCCATCTCTAATAAGCACCGGATCCCGGTTAGCCTTTTCCCACACTTTACTTATACCCAACAACACCAACAAATGCTCAGGAAAGGGACGAAGCCTCGAAGGACACTCCCTAAGAATTTCTAAAAAACGAGTGTTTATCTCAGAATCAGAGGGCCCCGGCTCGTTCAAAACAGCATCCGGGTGTCTCCAAACAAGTTTGAAGGGAACAATTTCCTCCGACACCCAGAAAAACCGATCTTTCCAAACCCCAAGTGTAGAAACCATGGATGAAATTAAACAAGTGTCAACTTGACTGGTTTCAAAGGTGAACCAATCACCATTCTTAGCAAGCCGGAAAAAGCGACGGAATGCTAAAAGAGTAGGATCATAACCACAAGCCCGACACAAAATCTCAAAATGTAAAACCCTAGACATGCCAAGGGGATGAACTTGACCAAATGACACTCGATAATATTCCAAAACATTTAGGACAAAGTTTGAAAACGGATAACGAAGATTGGAAAACTCAAAATGACGACAATACAAGGCAATCATACCAGAAGGACAGGCATTGATAGATTTATCGCAAGCCGGTGCGATCGGTTTATACTTTGTCCCTATCCCCCATTCCATACAAAATAAATCCACTTCCTCTTGGGTCATTCGAGAAAAGGATTTAGCCATATCCTTACGAGCACCCATGACTATGAACAATTAAAGCGAAAATAAGTAAATCGGAACTGACCTGATTTTGAAAAAGGGGAAATACTTGAGAGAAAAAGAGCAAAGTATTGTTTCTTCAAAATAAAATGTGTAAATAAATGAGATTGAAGATAATTATCAATGGGCAGAATTAAAACCGCCGCCTGACAAACTGCCACAGGTCTTGTCAACTGTCTTGTCAAATTCCGAAATTCAAAAACCTCAACCGTTCCAACCTCTCAACCTTCGAACCTTCGAAGCCTTTGGGCAATAAAGCATACGTATAAAAGTCAGAAGTCTTTGAGCTCTTTTCCCAAAAACCTCTGACTTGGGGGGCTGATGACGGGGGTAGCCCAAGACTAAATAAAGTGACTAAATATGTAAACGCTCAAAGGGTTAAATGGTTAAAAAGCTGTGAGATGGGGAAAAGCAATGCGGAAACAGTAGCCAGTCACATCCAGGGATTGCTTCACCAACCCACAGCCGCAAAAGCAATGCAGGTCTGCAGAGCACACTTTATTATCCAGTGGTCAAAAGGCTTTAACCCCCGAAAGGGTAAGCCCCTCGCTGCAAGCAAGGACACTAGTCAAATGAATGCCTCTTCGGGAGATGTCTTCTCCTATATAATTGACACTTCATTTACTGAGTTGGGACATTCTGGGCCATGCCTGTTTCCTTAAACTCTGGTCATTCATATCGAGTACTTGCTTTATGCTAGTTACTCACTTTCACATCCAACACACACATTCCGTTTGCTTCCACATCCAAATCTGAGTAAATTTCAGAGGAGGATCATTAGCAAACAACAACAATAAACTAGTGAACCTCCTTCCACGTCTTGCAAACGTGGGGGGACCCCACGACCTGCGTTAGGCAAAGTTGAACCCTTCAAACCTTTAGCCTAACCAGCCCAGCTACTATCCTTGGTCTATTATTTGTTGCATCAACAGATACCAATTTCTATTGATGATCATTATTTTTTTATTTTCTACTGATGAATGAACCAAACAACCAAATGAGATTAGAATCAATTTCTAAATGCTTTCAAGTTTCAACATAGCAATAAGATTTTTTAATCGTCTTGGGCACTCCTTGCTAAACCCCACTGGTAGATAGCAATTTCTAAATGCTTACAAGTTTCAACATAGCAATAAGATTTTCTGATCGTCGTGGGCACTCCTTGCTAAACCCCGCTAGGGGTTTGGTCCCTTGGACATCAGGTGCCCCTTGGACCCTACCAAGACGTTTCACCCCCTTGAAGTATTAGATTCATTAGTGCCAGATATCATGATAGTTCTGCACAATTGTGCACTTCACATCATGTAACTCGTATTAATGTTTATTCAGATTTAACTTTGGTTAAGTAAATCTAACTAACTAAAATGGCTTGACTAAAATCACTAACATGTTGAACTGCAAAATAGGTTAAACCTTTTCTAAACCCTAACGTTAAGCTTGTTCGAGGAAAATAGGAGTTACCAAAAATCATATCTATCAATTGTTGGTCAGAAAACTCAATGATCTCATCATCAATTCATCATAGAGCCTAGCTTTTATTCCGATGCATGTGTAACTAGCCAAATTAATCAAGCTACAAGTGATAGTCAATGAATCATTAGAAGAATGCCGTGATATCCATCCTTAAGACACAACAGAGAAGCACAAAGACAATGTCCACTATATGAAAATAAACATCACGTAAAATGATGCTAATATTATTATTGCACGTGTGAATGCTAGTGATTTTAGGCAAGCAATTACTTTCATGTTTGGTATATTTCAATCCCCACATAACATGAAATAATAATCAAGTTGAATAAAAAAATAAAATAATAAATCATCAAAATTTGAAGTGTGAGATATTGGATAGTGACGTGGGCCCGATATAGTACAATGCAGTTTTGCTGTTATTGTGTGAGTTGTTGTTGTCTCAGCTGTCTGTCACAAAAAACCTTTTAAAAAATAATTCTGTTTTCGAGAAAAACAAATTTACAACCGTTGATTGCATTTAACACTTATTGAATTATCATTTATGTCACTTATGAAAACCAAAATCTGTGAATACAATGTTATAATATAACTTTTTATTTGTGAAGATGAAAAGTGCATTTATATTTTCAGTTTACAGAAACTATTTATTCACTTTAAATATATTTAAAAATATAAACGTTGTGTATACAAGAATTATTATTCAATATTATGAGGGATATTATAGCTAAACGAAGAGTAAAAGATTTCACAATAACTTTATTGCATATAAGTTACTAGTCTAAGTACCCGTATGTTACACGGATGGCTAAACAAGAAAACTAAGTCCTCTAAAATTGTGAAGTAAAAATTATAATTTTATATATGTTGAGAAAACTCCCTGACCATTCTATGCATCCATAACATCAGCCTTTCTTTTCCCAATATCTACACATGACTTTGAAGTCGTATTCCAATTGTGAGCAAGAGCACCTGCCTTCAAATGCTTATTAGAACTATTAATACACCTCTTCAACTTTGAAGACCTAGATGTTTTCTCTTTCTGTGACAGTTTGCCCATCCTAGTCTTCACTTCCTCTACTACTTCTCAAATCCAATCTAACATTAAAACCAAATGCCACAGCTAGTTCACCAAAAACTAGTATGAACACAACATAAATCAATCAAAAAAATACTAAAAGTACCATATAAACCATAAGTATATACTAACTGTTCGAAAATCATACGACACAAAATACATAGTAGTAGCATAATAATCGCCAATTTTGTCCGAACATTGTTCAAACCATTCGAGTTGGACCCACCAACCCGACCCATTTGGCGTTTACCCAACCTGTGACTACATGTACCATAACATTAACAATTTTGACTCTATACCGAACACGGTCATTATTAGATAAATGGCATGCTTTAGAAAATTTGACATAATTTATCTACATACCTGCACAATGGAGAGAAGGGAGTCAAGGCCATCCAACGTTGAAGCACGTACATGAACTTCTATCACGAGTAACGGTGTCAGGGGCAACTACCATACCTAACGACACATTAAAATATTAACATTACTGTCTTTATAACATAGTTGAGTGTTAATTTCTATAGATTTAGATATGAAAAATGGAAGGAGAGGATAAACTTGGCAAATGGGTTGCACCCCAGCACCCGCAATAATAACCTAAACACCTCGTTCTCGAGCAGATGTTACATAAGAAAACATCAGCTCAGATGTCCGGTGTGCTAACACTATTCTTACCTACATAATATTTTCAAAGCATAAAACTATAAAATATATATCTTAAAAGAAAAATAAGTTATAACACCCCCAATGTTGATGTTTAAAAGAAAATAAACATGAATTTTTAAATGGTAATTTTCTACTCTAGTTTAATTGTAATTTTTTTTGTCTTGATTGATTTTTATTTTAAATTCTGTTATTTATTTATAAATTAAAAGAAAAAATTAAATTAAATTAAATTAAATTAAATTAACGATTGATTAATTGTGACAGATGTTATATAGGCTTTATCCCACTATAAACTAATTAACACCGGAGCCCTTTGTTCAGTTGGCACTGACGTAAGGTAACACCACCCAACCTAATTTAGAGGCGCCAGTGAACCACCCAATAGTTCACAAATGTGGCCGCAATTAACTAACTAAAAATAGTTATTTACAATTGAACTAAATAAAAAATATTTGGTCTAATATATTTTCAGGAATTGAACAGGCCACCACATCCAACCCGCGTCCCATAAAATATATTTCGATGAACCTACACAACTGGTACTATTATATTAGAAAACGTTTACAAATCATAAATCGGTTCTCACTTTGAAAAAAATATGGAAACGTAAAGAATTAGGTAAGCTAAAAAACACTTGCCACATGCTTGCATTAAACATCCAAATCTTGTTATATATAGTTCTAAGTTCTCTCACATTGATCTCTGCATATACATAACCTACTACATAACAATGTTACAACCACAAAAAGTAGCAAAAAAACATCCAACATTCTGTATCCTTTATTATGCATTTCTTTGCACAATATATTGTTCATCAAATGTACAATCCTTAGTAGTATGTAACTAATTAATACTTTAATAGCATCAATTGACATTTCCACCACTGCAAAGAAAAGTTCATTTATATTCTAAATCCTAACACACCTAAACAATAATACCATTAAATCATATTACTATCCAATTATCGATCTTTATATCAAAGATACCATTTTTACTTCAGCCCGTGTTACATAACAGCACTGGGAACAGAGGGATGTGACCTTGTTGTGAGATGATTTTTATTTATGAGCATCCATAAAACCTACTTAAAATGCAATCACTTAATAAGTGACCCGAGAAACCCGAACTCGATTAAAAGATATAGCTGAACCAAAACACATATAATAAGTTCAATTTCAAGTTTCAACCCCTACATATAAATGACCTGTTAGCCTTTTATATAAAGAAAAGTTATAAATTTTGGAAAGCATCAGCACAAACATGCCACCATCATGTTTGGGGTCTGATGTTTGAGATCATAAGTAGATTTACCTAAACGTGTGTCTATATTCACCAATCTACTCGAACTTAGGCTCGTATGATCCACCGGCCCGTATTATGTGATAGGTATGGGGTGGTGTCTCTTCACCTATAACGTTTTGATTAGAGTTCTCGGAAAGTAAAGATTAACCATTAACAATGCTGATAAAACTGAACATGATTAAATAGAAGCACAGTTACCAGGATAATGGCAGCCCCAAAGCATTAAAGAACCACCCTCCTTCCAACACCATTGCTACCACCATCCTCAATATTACAATTAATTACACCCTATTCATGAAATCAACACATAAATTTATAAAACTGATACACAATCAATTGATATTTTTTAAAACTAATCATGATGATGAAATGACCAATTATTAAAATCAAAATAATAGTTAATGGTTTTATGGACATACTTATTTAAAAAAGCATGAGCAGCGGTGTCCGCTAATACAACCGTTTACTACCTAGTTTATTACCATGTAACAACTCTAAAGCAGGATATAAACTTACCAATCAAATAACCTTGAGTGACCCGTAAGGATGTACCCATTTATGAAGTGAAGATAACATCTGCTCTCCATGAGTTTCGGTAGATATTGGAAGCTCTCCACCTTCGAATTATAAGCTTCAACCAGATCTACATTACACCAACCAAGCACGATTTTGTTTGTTGAGAATATATTTTCATGGTCAGCTTTTGACCAGTTAACCACCTTTGGTGCACCAAGTTCAGAAGGTAAGCTGGTTAAGAGGGTTGGTTTTATGAATCAGTAAAGGTGGCAATTCTGACTCACCTACTTATTTTAATGGAAAAAATGTTTGTGGGTCAACCCAAACCCAACCCGCCCAGAACGGAAAGCTATAATTCATAGGCTTACTATATTTTAAACCCGCATGACTCAATAACAAGACGATTTGGGTATTTGGTTCCTTCACCACAAAAGCACATGGCTCGTGTCGTGTCGCAATGTGCAGAGCAGATGGACACAACCCATCGACCGTATGGTAGCTCCTCTGTTGCAGGGTAATTGCAACTATATTCTTGTCTTTCAGAGCATCCATCTCCTTTGACTCCTCGTCTCTGATTGAGTGCAGTCTAAATCTACCCTTTGTGTCGTAAAGAAAACCGAAGCTTTCATTGGTCTTGGGAATAGAAACAACATCTGTTCAAACAAAAATCACCAGCATAAAGTGAACAAATTAGGGCACAAAAAAGCTTCCATTATAAATATGTGTTTATATAAAAACGACAGTGAAGCATAAATATTGTCAAATACACTGACCCATGAAACCAGCAGGGTACGTCTTATCAGACCTGATCTTGTTGTCAACAATAACATGCCGTTGGAGCTTCCAATAGGTTTTGTCAATTAGTTTTGATATAAACCAACTTTTAGAATACTTAGAAGCATATATTCACACAAATCATCAGAAACTATTATAGATTTATATCAAACAGTTCCATGCAAACCCATTAAACACATGACACAAGTTAGCAAGATTTTATTAAGGATAAGAGGCTTTGACTATCTAACATCCTCATCAACAAAACCTCTTCCTTGGTGTTGACTTCTTCACCGGTGTCCGCTAATACAGCCGTTTGAGGAGCTATGCTCAACAATGATGACATCACAACAGCGGCCTTGTGACTGGCCCTTATCTCGAGCCATTCTGATATATTCAACAAAAACACAATCGTCCCGGCTTCCCAGTAATCCTTTAGGAAAACAAATCCTCTAGCTGCATATAAGAAGTGATTAGAACAACTGAATGCATTATGCAACTTAAATATCACATGTATGTGTAGTTTACCTGCAATTAGCATGAGAATGTTGATGTCGAATTCAAGGTTCCTTAGTGATGCAATAGCTTTCAAAACCAACGGTATGATGCCAACAATGACAGCACCAAGAGCTAACCATTGAAACGGTGAATAAATATATTTGAAAAATGACAACAAAAGTAACAGACCACACACCACTGCAAAAGGACTTGGCCACTTGTTTTGGTAGCTTTGCTCTCCTTTCATTCTCACATTTGCTTCTAGCTGTACTCGGTTTAGCGCCTTAACTAATCATTCAAACTCAACAAACTATTACTTGATCCATATATATACTTGATCCAATCTTCACATGAACATTAACAACTTTTCTTATTTTCAGGAAAGTAATTTCAAACTTATTCTTCAGGAAGATATATATTTAATTTTGCAAAAAAGGCATGAAGGGTTCCAGTTATATAGGTCAACGAAATTAAAAAAACTAACTGCTACATACTACAATATATTATAATTATAAATAAATAAAACTATTATTTTAAACTTTTACTTTTATTCAATGTTTGTTCATCATCTCATTCAAATTGATTTAAACTGAGAAGAAGTTGTTAATTCTAAACATATTGGTATCAAGATCAAGAGAGAGATTATACCGATTTGATGCTGCGAAATGAGCGCGACCTCGTGAAGAACAATAACAGTTCTGGTGGGAACGATGATGGAGACATGATGAACACCTTCGAGAGGTTTAAGAATCCTGTAGATCAGTTGCACCTCAGATGAACAACATAAACCCAACACATCGAAATAGCTTCTCTCCAAATCCTTTGATGAATCTCCAGCAGCCATCTCTCCAAAATCTCCAATAGACTTGCTTGCGGATGTTATTGTTAATTACAACTAAACCTTTCATATAAGGTTGGGACCATGATCCCCATGAACCTTAATTAACTCAACTTAATTCAATTTAATTCAATCCAAACAATTTTCAAGACCATTTCTGTTAAAAAACACATAACCATCTGTTTAATACCAGATTTGAGATTTAGGATTTTCTGAAAATGACCATTGATCATAAAGGATTCAAATCCCATGGCTTTGACTATCTAACATCCTCATCAACAAAACCTCTTCACAATAAAAACCCTAAAAAAATTGAATTAGTAGATTTAGGGTATACCACCAGTGAACGAAATCCTTGCCAAACATGTTAGGGTTCGTTCAAAAAAGAAACATTCGATTGAAAATCAGATGAATCAAAACACCTACGACTTACCATTTGATGACTGATGGAGAGATGATAAAACATGGATGGATGGCTCCAACCACCACTTGTTTCCATTGTCTCTCTCTCTCTCAAGCTTCAAACTTTTCTGAAGATTTTAGGGTTTCTCAATGGACGGCTGAAAGGAAGGAGAGTAACCAACATCACAAGTTTCATAGGATTGTAAGATTAAAAGCTTGAATAATCGATGTAAAAAACAATAAACATACCTGGATTCATAGCCACCGTCGCGAATACTAATCATATAACCTACATAACACTCGATCATCTGAATTACATCATGAAAGATCAATAAAACTACAAACATATCAAACAAATTTCACAGAATCATCAGCTATTGTTTGAAATTAAACACTCAAACATTACGAAAGAGATTAGGTCACTGATTCTTACCAGATTTAGCGAGAGAAGAATAGACAGAAGCAATCAATTTGGAAGATAATTGTGACAACTTGAACCCTCGATCCTGATTGTCGAGAGACGAACATTTTATTAATGCTCGTATTTACTATTATTTATTATTATTATTAGTATTATTATCATCATTATTTTATAAAAATAATAATAATCCACGACGAGAGTTTCAATTATTTTCCTATGAGTTAAAATACCCGGGCAAATCGGTTTGAGTTAGACGGGTGTAGTTGTTTAAACAGGTTTGCACTCGGGCTAGGCCCAAGCCCACTCCCTAAACCTAAAACCCTAGCCTATAAAACCTTACTAACCCTTTCCCCCCTTTCATTTTGCTTCAAAAGCCCTAAACCCTACCAACAAATGCGGCCGCACCCCACACCACCCTCCAACTTTCTGATGTCCGGTGACGACGCCGGCTGGTTCCGGCGGTTTCTCCGGCGAGCACACCCGACCATTTCTCACTCGTTTCTCCTTCCCTCTCTCTGTTAAGCAATGGCCGACCACCACCACCTAGCGGCGGCAGATGGCAGACGATAACAACTCCACCACCACAGGCGGCGGCGCCGGTGGTGAAGCTGAACAACGGAAGTAGCGCCCCCTCCCTCTGCTCTTCTTTCCTGACGATGGTGGCTGGGTTGCAGCAAAGAAAATGCTGATTCGACGAGCCGACGGCCGGAGACGTTGCTCACGGCGGCGGCCTGCACCTCGGTTCGACATACTGCCCGGTAAACATTCCCTCTCTCTCTCTTTTCCGATGATAATGTTGCTGTAATTGATGGCGTGTAAATGATGTGCACATAAAGGTTTTGCTCTCGGGTCAGAATCGGGTTTTGCTCGGGTCTCGGTTTAGGAAAACAGCGACTGCAGCAACAGTCAACTCCGACGAAGTGTCGCACACTCCCTTGTTCCAAAACCATTCGGTCAGTTTATACCACAGCTTGTATTTGTGTTTTTGGGTCTTAAATAGTGGTTGGCCATTTTCTCGATTTACGGGTGCGTGTATGATAATAGATGATTGTTGTTGCTTAACGATTTGGATGTGTGAATGGTAGGAAGACATTGATTAACTGTGATGGTAAAAGCGATTGTTTGAAAGAAAAAAATATAAAAATATAAATATAAATATAAATAAATAAATAAATAATACAATCCTAATGTTCATAATAAAAAGGCGTTTAAAGTTGACTGTTTATTATGGTTTACATGTTTAAATGTGCATTTTGTATGAAGGAAGGTTGATTACATTACGTGTTCAAGGATATATATATAAGTAGCTATTTTGGTGATAATTGTCAATAATAGGATGATATGCAAAATATGAACCTGTTTAAATGAGACTTTTTGCATAATAGGAATAGAAGAGATGGTGATGAATTTGTTAACAAAATCATGGAAATATTTGTTGATGGAATAGTGTCGTTTGATGATATTTAGGGTGCATGATAGAGTAATTTTTGTGGTAAAATGACTGCATATGTTTTGGCTGGAAAGTAGTGATAAAGCAATATTAGATGACGGTTGATTGGATCCGTTTAGAATAATGAGCATGATAAACAGTTTGAATATGTGATGAATGTTTGAAAAACCTGGTGATTGATCTGATTTGATTAGAGTAGAATGTTGAAAACATGTTAGTGAGTTTTGATTGGTCAGTACATGCTCATGGAATCTGATTGGATAGTACAAAAGTTGAAGAATGTTCTAGAAGGCTTCCACCAGTGCTTATATCAGTGGTTGCGAGTCGAGACCGTGAGGTTGTGACTCGAGACCATTGAACGACAACTCGAGACCAAGCATGCACATTAGGGGACTCGAGACCAACCTGGTTGCGACTAGAGATCTCCTGGTCCCGACTCGAGGCCTGACTCGAGATCTCAGGGTTCCGACTCGCGCATGCATCACTCGAGACCTCCTGTTAGCAACCCGAGACCCCTTGGTTGCGACTCGAGACCGCATGTTCTCGATTCGAGACCACCTGGTCTCGATTAGGCTGCTTGACTTAGTTATTGGGCCACAATGTGCATTGACGTGCTTGGACTGTGTGTTTAACTTTACTACATGCTGCTACTGGTTGACTGCTTATATGATTAGGATAGGCCCAATAACATTGGTGTGCCTTATGTGCTATGTGTTAACTGATGTTTTGGGACTGTGAGCTAGTGTTAATGTCTAACTGTTACTGTCTAACTGTTTACATGCTAGGATAGGCCCAATACCGTGTATGCTTGCGAGACATGCATGCTATATGTTAGATACGTGTAGGATTATACGTGACACTACTTGCATACAAACCTAATAAATATTTAATAACCATAATAGGGTATGGTTGACCAACATAACACAAGTAAATTGACTACCGAGCAAAGCAAATGTGAGTTCACTACTTTTTACTTAAAGCATGCGTTCCCGGTGGTTGGGAAACGGAACGAAACACTTTTCCTGGTTTAGGATTGCTTACTATCTCCTTGTGCGGGATACGGTATTTCTATCTCCTTGTGTGGGATACGGGTAACAACGCTATCCCCTTGTGAGGGATACAAACTACTCTTCTCCCCTTATGCGGGACTCTTAGTTAATTACTGTTTGTACGGAAATGCAACGAGCAACACTAAACGAAACTCTATCACTCAAGTCCCTACTACTTAATACCGATTAATCGCCGGGGCCAGGCGAACGGGTTATTAGTTGATAGCGCTATTTAGGTTCGACCAGCCTCACACCGACCCTTGTTACTGGGAACAGGCGTGAACTAATAGACTCAGGCAAACCGTCAATGATGATAGAACATTGACAAACGGGGCACTGCGGAAACGTACGGTTAAGTAAGTATTCGGTATTGGAAAAACAGTTTAGTCGCTCACTTATGGGGTAGCTCCCCATGGCATGTATAAACGGATAAATTAACTGGTGAAACAAGTTTTTGGAAATTAAAAACTGGACAACACGTGAACTCGCCAACGTTATGTTGACACTCTACTGCATGCTTTGCAGGTTGCTCGATACAGCTCTGGACGGACGTTGCAATCGGATGGAGTGCGTGGATCGTAAGTAACACGATAACAAACTTGTGGTTTTCAATTATGATGCGTTTTCTTCCCCTTTCCGCTGTGGACTTAAACTATGTTTTGAAAAATTTAAATTAGGTCACTAATTATGCTAATGTTTATAACAATAACTAATCCGTTCAAAATAATTAGTGGCAAAGATCCTGGTCGTCACACGCCTCGCGGTAATACTCCGCGTGTGGATTTTGAGGGTGTGACAATAATGATCTCAATCCGGTGTTCAATGCCATTGATGCCGATTTAGGGTTTTCATTTATGCTCGAAATTGGAAGGATGTAAAACACAAAATGAATATAAAACATAATGTATAGAGATGGAGCGATGGAACAGGCAAAACATCTGAAATTGAAATTAGGGTTTTAAGGATTGAATGAAGAGATGACGTATTGGAGAAGATTTCAACTGATTGGGAATGATTAGAGTTTCCATATATAATCAAAGGAGTGTTTGAAAGAAGAATGAAGGAATTGTGAGGCGGTATATGAATTGAAGGATAATTGAATGAGAATAGAGAGAATAGAGATAAATGGCGCTCAAAAATGAATTCTCTGGCTAAAGAGACATGCCACATAATGGTCAAATGGTCAACATTATTTTGCTTTAGTATAAGAGATTGATTTTAAACAAGCTTACCAACTTGAATCTACAAAATTTAGCCAGCAAGGTCCTACTGGCTAGTATATCATTTGATTTTAGTTATATATTGTGAGTAGATGAGACTTTTGTTGTAATAACAAGTGTGTATAAATATTTATATACACCTAATAAAATTCCTCCGTCGAATATATGGAATCTGCCGGCCAAAAGTTTGGGTGCTTGGTTTTTTATTGGGTGGATTAAAACCAAAATATTAGTCCAATTTTTTAATGTAATTATTATTGTATAAACGTAATTCCATAACCAACAGGAGGTTCAATGATGGTTATGTGGCTGAGCATAAGGATGTTTAGAGATGCCCCGTTGTTCAATTTCGCATTTAGGGTGAGAGGGATGGTCACCTCTTGAGGGTAACTTCTCGTCAATGATTTTTTGTCATATCAACTTTTCTCTCCAACTTCCCTCTTGCCCTTAATCACAAGTGTGGTTCACCCAAACCATTTTTTTTTCAAAAAAAAAAATGTATTATTGGTTGGAAGAGAGTGGGGCCCACTATACACCCCTCTCTCCCCTGGTCCCTCTTCTCCCCTTGTGCGGTAACCATTCACGGAAATCAAACTAATTCGGCGGTGAGGGAAGGATCGGCGGCCGTGTTGCCGCGCGATGAAAGCCTACCATACACTCTTCCTTGCACCCACCCCGTTCAACCTTAGGAATCTATGGGAAAGAAGTTTGTCTGAAACACTTGCAAACACCTAAAATTGTGCATGTCTTAATGTGTGTATGTATATATATTTAACTAGGTTTTTACCCGGAATTGTTTCCCGGGCTCGGGAAACTTAGTTATATCAATTATTATTTGTTATTAATATGACCTCATTACATCAAGCATCTTATTGGATTCAACAACAATGTCTTCACATCACCGGATTAGATCATAAACCCATATTAGAGGTCAAACAAAAGCACAACATGACCACATGAATAACATCATTTCCAATTTTACTTCAACGCACTTAGATGATCGGGTGATTTGGGATTTTGTAAAAATGTTTGTTCTTGTACTTCTAAACAAAATTACATAGAATTCAAGAAAACAAAACAATGACTTAAAGTACTATACTTTAACACCCAATCTGATCGAGCAAACATATGTTGACCAAAAGTCAAACAGTTGTTCACCAAAAGTGAAACAGATGTTCAACCAGATCCACCGTCTTGTTATATTTTAGAACAGTTTTCCTCTTCAAAACACTCTTCAACCTAACATGGGTTTCCATGAACTGTTGACCTAAAGTCTCAAAACACTGTTCAACCTAACATGGGTTTCCATGAACTGTTGACCTAAAGTCAAACAGATGTTAAAACCACTGTTTGAGTTATTCAAATATCTGTTGAATACTAAATGAGATGTTGACCAAAAGTCAATCAGGTGTTGACCAAAAGTCAAACCGAGTATACTATCTTTAGCTTACATCTCCGCATTGTTTCCGTTAGACATGGACCTAATAATTTACATGTATATATATAGTTTTAGAATCACAACTTCAAAACTAAACAAACAAGTCTAGTATCAGTTTCGAAAAGCAAAGAACTACAACCCAAAAACTTGGTTCAATGTATCCTTCTGCATTTGCCTTCTTCAACCTATGAACATTCATCCGAACATAAAAAGCTTTTTACCTTTCACAAAGTTAAGTGTAAATGCTTGACCTAGAGCCATGCCTTTATCTCTCACAAACTTTCTCATTCCTTGCAGATAATATCTTGGTTGACCTCGAGATGAACCTATAGCAGCTTGAATATTCCAAACATCACCTGCCACGTCCACAATCTTCAAACCCATCAAACAATTCAGTCCAAGATCTTCAGCCTGTTTTTTAAAAAGGCGCTGTAACAAACAACGAACAATTCAATAAACAAAGAAATAACACATCTTTAAAATCTGACTAAAGTATTATATATTAGTAAACTCAACATCAAAAACTTACAAAATAACCGTCCACACGGAAAGAAATAGGTACGATCTGATTATCTTCATTCACAACAACCATACCACCTTCATTGACATTAACGATCTCCTGTACAACTTCAGTATCCGAACTCAAGACAATCTCTTCTATCACCTTTTCTTTAACAACAGCACAAACCTCCGGTGGAAGCACTAAATCACAGGTAGCACAATTGAAAACCGTGATATGAAAAGTCTGAAGATCTACCATCTCAAAGACAATGAGATGATCAGCAGTTAATGACAACTCATTCTTTATCTCCTTCCATCCGGTAATTATGTAAAGTTCATTGTTGATATCTTCAATCCCTACAGACCAGTTCTGGTTTTCAGATCCTTTAATAAGAACCGGATATGAAGGAATAGTGTTTAACATCTTGTGATGAACAAAAGAACGATTAATACTCTACAATCAGAATAAAACTCATTATATAGTACATTAGTAAAAATATATCAGAAAATTAAGTAAACAAATAAAACACAACAATTAAACAACTGTATCTAAAAAAATTACATGATGAATAATATTCGAAATTACATACCACATAATCTTTGTTACCAGATGGGTTGTAGTAAAACTCTTCACAAGGAGCAAGAGCAATGTCTTGATAAAAATACAATATTCTAAAACTTTCTAATGCTTCTTCATAATGAAATATCAACCATGAATCTGAAGGTATTTTCAAACTGTCTACCAACTGACACCAACCATTATAGAAATAATATCTGCCATTGCTTAGAGGATAGATCTTGACTTTAAAAACATTTCCAGTTGTGGTCCGGATCTTTGTATTTCCAATTGGATAATTAAACTATTGAATCCAATTTTGATACTGTTTTGGCAAAATCTAAGCATAAATAAAAGAAACACTTTTATTGCTAAATATCATACCAAAAAATTAATATTAAGTGTTAAACTAAGATCGGATAAAATTAGTAACCAAACATTTCCTTTTACTGTCTTCAAGGTAACATGGAAATCCATAAATTATTCTCACGTAAAACTGTAACAGTATCAATCATATAGAATCAAAATCAATAACATTAAGAAACAAATGAATACAATCCAATAAGGTATGCAATACATCTAAATAAAAGATGATACAACTAATATATATCAAAATAACAATAGACAACATCAAAAAGGTGAGAATACATGTAATTTCTTATCATATCGAAATATATATTTTTTACAGCAAATCATATAATTAAAACTTAAAACCTACTTTTCCGATTAAGTATCACAAATAGACATGGAGGATCATCAGCTGAATAAATTGTATAGAAAAACAGGATAGTGACTTGTGTCTATTCCAAACAAAAACTTAAAAACAATATACCAACTACTAATCAAAATAAGTTCAACTTTTCAAATACACATGAGAATACATCAGTTAAAATCAGGAATTTATATTATACTTCAGAATAACATCGTTACATGAACAACTTTATAAACAACTTTACAAATAAACGTGACAATACATTAGTAAAGATTGAAATTTTATATCATACATCAGAATCACATCAACAACTTTATAAATAACTTTACAAATACAAATGTGAATACAACAGTAAAGATCGAAATTTTATATCATAAATCAGAATAAGATAAATACATGAGCAAAGTGAAATCCAATAAAATCAACAATGGATAAGACAAATGTTAGATACATGAAATGCAGATCACTTTTTTAGAATCATATATGTCTATCATAACATGCATAATAACTACATAGTAATCGGACATACAAAAAAATTAGGACTATCAGAAATTATTCCAGTATAAGACGCAACAATAAACACAATCATAACCAACAATGGATTGAAAAAAAAATAGGGAGATACATGAATACACCACGGTCGATTATAACTTCTTCATTAATCTAGCAAGAACCATAATCGGCTATGGAATTCAAAACTAAAAGAATAAACATGAAAAAATACAAAACAAATCAGATTATATAACAATACCTTTATTATTATACAAGATGATATTGATGAAGATCGGAAGAAATCGAAGAAGATGACAGAGTTTCTTGGAGAAAGTGTGGAAAGAAACATGGAGAGAGAAACGAACCGAGATTTTGTGAGGATCTTTAAAAAGTTAGAAGGTTTTAAAATATCCCATGTAACCAGGTCGGATCACCCCATTTAGTTTTTCGTCAACATCTGTTTAACTTTTGGTCAACACCAGTTTGAGTTTTGGTCAACATCTCATTTAGTATTCAACAGAAATTTGAATAACTCAATCAGTGGTTTGAAAATCTGTTTGACTTTTAGTCAACAGTTGGATGGAAACCCATGTTTGATTGAACAGTGTTTTGAACAGATGTTTAAACATCTGTTTAGACTTAAATAGATGTTGGGGCTTAAACAGATGTTTGGCGTTCTATATCAGTTGACAGATGTTTGACCTTAAACAGATGTTTGGCCATAAACAGATGTTTGCCCATAAAGAGATATTTGGCCTCAAATCAAACATCTGCTTAAGGTCAACATCTGTTTCACTATTCGCCAACATCTGTTTGACTTTTGGTCAACATCTGTTAACATATAAACACTGTTAACATAAATTACAAATAATTAGCTAATAGACGGCACACAATAAGCATCTTAAATCATCAAGACCCTTAACAATTTGACCATATGATTTAATCGTGTGTTTTATCTTAGATGGGACAACTCGAAAAGAAAATTCACTAAAAGGATAACATATTAAACGAGTAAAAAAAACCTCAAAGTGTATTTTACTACAAATCAGGATTACCAACAATGCCAACAGTCAAGTCAACCATGTTTCTTTCAGCTTTGACTTTCAAAGTCAAATCAGTTACTTACCAAATTCACAAATACATAAAATTTCTTATATAACCGCAAACATTAACACACCTAATAATCTTAACTCTGCTATAAACTGTAAAACACAAACCCAAATATCACATTTCCCTTGTAGTATTAAAGAATTCACACCAATTCAACGAAAATTACAAAAATAGACATTCTTATACAATAACTTTCCAATACAGACATCCGTATTCAACCTTCACCAAAGTAGTGAGGCACATTTCCATCAATGATGTCTATATTGTGAATCTTTATTGCCTCATCAAAAATTCCCTGACTTGCCATTTGAATTGTAATTCAAAGTCCAAGGAATTTGTGTCATCCTCATCCCTGCACAGTATAAGATCAAGGAGATCTTGCAGATCTTCAACACCCAGGCCCAGTGCTTGTTCCCTTGATATTTTCTTCACCTCACCACTGGATTTGATCAGAGTCAATACATGGGTCTGTTTGTCAGATATCCACTTTAGTATTTTTGAATCCAGTGGGTTTCTTGGGAAAGGTTTTATTGAAGATGAGTTTGGAGATGGTGGCCTGGTAATGACTGGCTGAGCAATATCTGCTTAAGGCCTAATTTTACAAGGTAATCCCCTGCTGTTTCTGCATCCATCTGCTTTTGTTTCCTTGTTTGGTAAATGATGGCAGCAGGTGGAGCAGTGGATCTCCTGATTTATAGCTTTTGTGGCTTAGCTGGAACAACTGCTTCAGGGTAAACAGGCTTTTGTGGAACATTATGATTTTTCTTTCTTAATTCTTCCAGCTTTTTGTAAGAGGCAAACACTTTATCCTCTTTACACCTTGACACTTGGTTCCTTGACCCAAAATTTGCTGTTATTAACTCTTCTTTCATTCTCTTCAGCTGCAGAGTCCTTTCTGGTACATTTTTCTTAAACTTTGCCCAGATAGAAGGAGTCTGCTTCACCTTGCTTTTGATCATATCTTGAATTCTGGCTGTTTCACTTTCTAGCTCACTGATGGTCCATTCTTTGTACCGGTACCTTTCTCCCTTGTATGTTTTGTAAGCCATGATATTATCAAGATAATCTTTCCTCAAGGTTTCGTCAACTCTTTCTGATAAATTTTGACAGGGATCTTTTGAAAACTGGTCCAAAGTTTTGACTTGGGTTAGCAGGTATTGGTAGTATGTTTGAATCTCTTTGTTAGATTTTCCTTCTGTATTTCTTTTGGAGATATCCTCTGCTTGTTGAGCCTTTAACTTCAAGCATTCTTCAATGTTATTAGGCCTTGGATATCCTTGAACAGATGGCAAGTTCCTTTTAGCAAGGCCATCTTCAGAGTAGAAGGATTTGATCTCCTCTCTAACTGCTTGAAGATCTAATGGATACTGGACTCCTGCAGGAAAAATGGCAGTGTTTGAATTTGAGACTTGTGCTGAAGAGATTGGGACATGATTGGGAATGGTAACAAAGGACAGTGGTTATATGGATGTTTGTGGTGGAGAAGGGTCATCATTCAGAATTATCCTTCTCCTTTTAGGTTTTGGAGAGGTTGGTGGTGTTTTGGTGGGTTGAGTGGTGGTGATTTGAGTGGTAGATGGTTGACTAACAGTTGTTGAAACAACTGGTGTTTCAACCACTGTTGCCATTACAACAGATGATGTGTCACCTGAAGTCTTCTGCTTTTTTACAGGTGGTGTTGGTGGTAATGAGGATGTTTTTGATGGTGATGTGATTTGTGGTAAGGCAGTGGATTGAGTGTGTGTTGAAGTGGTGGCATTTGTTGGTGTAACAGATGTTGAAACCACTGAAGTACCAACAGCTGTTGCTACAACAGGTGTTATAACATCTGCTGGTTTGTAGGTTTGATGTGTGGAGCTTTTGGGAGGTGTGGATTTGGGTTGCCTCACTTTTCTAGTGGGCTGTTTTCTTTTAGGCTCGGGATTTTCTTCATCATTGGGCTCAGAAACACCCTGCACTTCCATTTCCATATAAACTTTCTTCTCCTGTTCAAACCTTGATTTTCCCTTTGCCTCTCTGAAGAAACACTAGATAAATGGTCGGAACCGAGATATCTAGGGGGTTTGAATCCGCATAAAAAGGTTAGTTTCCTCTCGATTGATTCAGGTATAACTGATCTTCTTCTCCGTGAACTCTGCAAAAAAGAGCACCGTTAGCCTCGCCAAGGGGAGAAGAGGGTTCTCTCCTTGACCCGACTCCGGTGTGAGAATAAGTATTGGTAATGAAGAAGAGAATGTATTTGAGAAGTGTGTATAACTTGAATTCATACCTGAGTTGTTTCTCATATTTATAACCGGGAGCCTTTGGGCGGGAAAACCCGTTAGTGAAAAGTTGACGGAAGATGCTAACCCCATAAGCGGTTACATTTCCTTCCGTCAAGCTTCTTGATCCGTCGTAAGTGCGCACGGATCGTGGCTTAGATCGATGGCTGGGGATTTTCCACATGTAAAGTGATTAATTGGAGATTACTCTCCAATTACATGCTATCGTTGTGGTTTCAGGGATGTCTGAGATGGCGACATGTGTACAGGCGGTTATAACCGTCTTAGTGGTGCACGATTGAAGCCTTTCTAGAAGATTACTGCTGTAATCTGGTGTGACTCCTTATCGTGTGGAATCAGCTAAATAAATAAATCCCAAGCCTGGGTAAATAATATCCAAGTCTGGATATTGGGCGGAAATGTTCAATGTAGGATTTTCACCCTTTGCTTTGTGGGAGAAAACGCAAGGACTTATGATTTCCCTTTGGCGCGCAAGTGTTGACTGTTGCTTGTTTCTTATGTGTCCTCTTTGTTGGACCAGTGCGCGGCCGCGCAAGGTCTAAAGAGGATTAAAGATGAAGTTGTGGTTTTTCTCTTAAGTCTTCTTTATTAGACCGGTGCGCAGCCGCGCAAGGTCTAAAGAAGGTTAGGAAATCGAGGTTGTGGTATGGTCCAAACGCTCGGAACGAGGTTTTTGGGACCTTACCCCTTCACTCTCTATCCTTTTTCACCCTTGCATTTTCATCAGCAATGGCATTTAAGGTCACATCAACATTTTTAGAACCATCTAGTTTAGGGATGTCTTCAAGCATATTGGATTTGTCTGGTACAATGTACAAACCATCTTCATATCCCTTTTTCTTTAGCTGCTTCATTTTCTCTCCCTTTTTGGCATCAGCTGGTGGTGGGTTGTCCACAAAGATGATAGTAGGAGGAGCAGAATCAGTGGTTTTCAGCAAGTGGGCCTTGATTGCCTTTATGTCTGCTTGTGTATCCATGAACCCAGCTTCCATCATATTTCTGATCTTTTGAACCTGTATTTCATGTTGCTGATCAACATATGCCCTTTGTTGGTGAAGCAGATGTCGCAACCCCCGATCCCTAATCCCCGGGAACGGGCGGCCGCGAGCCAGATTCGGTGGTATCGCGTACTGTCTAATTTGGCAGCGGAATTTTTCATCAGGACCGTAGTTAGGAAATAATGAACCAGAGTAAAATACCACCTTTTCATAATATTAAACACATGGGATAAAACCCAAGTTTTCATTACACTCACTTTCATAGGAATAAATCCTATTTTATTAAATAAAAACATCTATTTTATTTTAGGTAACTTTATTGCCACTTTTCCAAGCCTTCAGTGCTGTCCAGCTGGCTTCTATTTGGCTTTCACAGTTTGTTGCCTGAAACGCGTTTTAAAAACATTTGTCAGTGGGAAATAGTGGTGAGTGAATCCCAGTTTAATCAAGTTTAAATGAAAACCATTTCACAGTATTGAGGGCGATCTCGCAATTACATTTGTTTCTAAGTTATAACAATTAACATCCATGGTACTGTCAGACCCGACTTGTGGAAATGTTACTCCTTGACCAGGTGGTAACAAATTTTGTATACAAAACCCCAACATACTCATGATAATTGTATTCTTACAAATACTCAATAACTGCTATTCGCATGGAAAAATATTTAATGTTTTGTAAAAACAGTTAATAAAAGGTTTACAAAAAGCGGATCAACTCACATTGCTGTCTTAGATTATCCTTTAGGGTTTCCTGGTGACAATCTATAATTTACACAAATGCACACGCATTAGTATAATAACCCATTTTAACATTAGTAATACCCTCCCCGAGACGACATTCCAACGACTACGTCGGGCAGAACCACGACAGCCGTTACGGAACCCTAGATCAATCAGGCAGCGTATCTAATACGTATCAAGGGGTTATAATACTTACAACGGAGCAGAACTTCGCTATTTAGGGGGTATTAGACCCGAGTATAATGCCTATAATGTGAGAATTCGAGATAAAGAAAAGATTTTGAACGATTTGAGTTGAAACCCGAGACCTCCTTTATATAGGGCCTGATTTCAGCTTTTACACGGCCCGCGTAAATGTAGACAAGGGTCTACGCGACCTGCGTCAAACCCTGGTCAACGCATAGCTTGGCTAGGTCATCGACTAGACTTGCCGGGTGTTGGGCCACGTGGCGGCCCAGGGTCGTGCCAGGTTTTAAGTTTACGCGGCCCACGCAGGGTTTGAGCTTTGGTTTACGCGGCCCGCCTCACACCCAAAAGCCTGATTTTTAATTATTTTTAATAATATTTAAGGTATTCGGGGTCCGTTTTCACGTATGGGGTGTATTTTGGGACATATTGGGATATTTTAAAATATATTAGGGTGTCTGAAAATTTATGAGGGTGTCGGTTTAACTGAGGGTTGTTATATCCTCCCCACCTTGTTTTTGAGCTCGTCCTCTAGATCTACTGGAACAAGTGTGGATATTTCCTTTGCATTTCAGATTCAAGCTCCCATGTATACTCAGGTCCTCTTTTGGAGTCCCACTTTACTTTGACCAGAACTAATCTATTATGCTTGAGATTCTTGACTTTTCTGTCTTCAATTTGTAGAGGCCTTTCTACAAACTTGAGTTGTTCATTTACCTCTATATCCTTAAGAGGTACTATTAGTGATTCATCAGCTAAACACTTTTTGAGATTAGATACATGAAATACATCATGTATTCCTGCCATTTCCTCTGGCAGTTGTAGCTGATAGGCTATAGGTCCTATTCTTCTAATAATCTCAAAAGGACCAATATACCTGGGACTTAGCTTTCCTCTTTTGATGAATCTTACCACTCCTTTCCAAGGAGAGACCTTTAACAATACTTTATCTCCTACTTGAAATTCCAATGGTTTGCGTCGGTTATCAGCATAGCTCTTTTGTCGATCACGCGCTGCTTTTAGTCGTTCCTTGACTTGAATAATCTTGTTAGTTGTTTCTTGCACTATCTCGGGTCCAGATAGTTACTTTTCTCCAATTTCTGCCCAGCAGACTGGGGTTCGACACTTTCGTCCATAAAGTGCTTCGAATGGTGCAACATTGATACTTGTGTGATAACTATTATTATAAGAAAATTCTATTAAAGGTAAGTGTTCGTCCCAATTACCTCCGAAATCAATTACACAAGCTCTAAGCATGTCTTCCATTGTCTGAATTATCCTTTCGCTTTGTCCGTCCGTTTGAGGATGATAAGCTGTGCTTAGATTTAACTTGGTTCCCATTGCCTTTTGGAAACTTGACCAAAAATGAGAGGTAAAACGGCTATCCCTATCAGAAACAATTGATAAAGGAATTCCATGTAATGAAACTATTTCATTTACATATAATTTAGCTAACTGTTCCATACTGAAAGTTTCTTTCATTGGTAGGAAATGAGCTGATTTGGTTAGCCTATCTACAATCACCCAGATTGTATCATTACCTTTCCTTGTTTTGGGTAATTTAGTAACAAAATCCATTGTTATCAATTCCCATTTCCATACTGGCATTTCTAATTGTTGCAATAAACTTGAGGGTTTTTGGTGTTCAGCTTTAACTTGTGAACAAGTTAAACATTTAGAAACATAGGCTGCTATGTCCTTTTTCATTCCTATCCACCAGAAATTCTTTCTTAAATCTTGATACATTTTATCATTTCCAGGATGCATCGTGTATTTAGACTTATGGGCTTCTTCTAATATACGATGACGTAGGTTTCCTAATTTAGGTATCCACATTCTCTTTTCATGGAATCTCCAAATTCCATCTGTTCCTTGTTCTAATTCTTTAATCATACATTTTAGTTTTTCAGTATCATCCTTGATTACTGATTCTTGTGCTTTTCTAATTTGATCATTTATATCTACTTGTAGATTTAATTTAAAAGAATGTGTCCTTTTTGGCTTTTCATGATACTTTCGGCTTAAAGCATCTGCCACTACATTTGCTTTTCCTTCATGATACTGGATATCACAATCATAATCGCTAAGCATTTCCATCCAGCGTCTTTGTCTCATATTCAACTCCTTTTGCTCGAAAACATATCTTAAACTTTTATGATATGTAAATATGGTAAACTTACTACCATAAAGGTAATGTCTCCAAATCTTAAGGGCAAAAATTATAGCTCCTAACTCTAGATCATGGGTTGAGTAATTCTCTTCATGATTCTTAAGTTGTCTAGACGCATACGCTATAACCTTTTGGCGTTGCATTAATACGCATCCATAACCTAACTTAGAAGCGTCACAATAGACTACAAAATCTTCAGTTCCTTCTGGTAATGCTAGTATGGGTGCATGGGTTAATCTATACTTAAGAGTTCTAAATGCTTCTTCTTGTTTTGGTCCCCATTCAAACTTAACAGATTTACAGGTTAACTTAGTTAAAGGAATGGCTATTCTAGAAAAATCTCGAATAAACCTTCTATAATATCCGGCCAATCCTAAGAAACTTCTAACCTCGGTTGGTGACTCAGGGGTTTTCCATTTAGTAATCGCCTCGATTTTTGTTGGATCCACATGAATTCCTTCATGATTAACTAAATGTCCAAGAAACTGTACCTGCTCTAACCAAAACTCGCACTTTGAAAATTTAGCATAAAGCTTTTCCTTTCTTAATAGACTTAGAAGTGTGTGTAAATGCTTTGCATGATCCTCCTTACTTTTAGAGTAAATAAGAATATCATCAATAAAAACAATTATGAATTTATCCAAATATGGCTTACATATTCGGTTCATCATGTCCATAAATGCGGCTGGGGCATTGGTTAAACCAAATGGCATGTCAGTAAATTCATAATGATCATACCTTGTTCTAAAGGCGGTCTTAGGAATATCCTTTTCCTGTACTTTTAATTGATGATATCCTGATCTTAAATCGATTTTAGAGAAAAATCGAGCTCCTTGCAGTTGATCGAACAGATCATCGATCCTCGGTAATGGGTACCGATTTTTAATTGTGACCTTGTTCAATTCACGGTAGTCAATGCACATACGCATTGATCCGTCCTTCTTTTTAACGAATAAAATTGGCGCTCCCCACGGTGATGAGCTTGGCTGTATGAATCCCTTTTCCAATAATTCATCTAACTGTTTCTTTAGTTCCTGCATTTCGGCTGGTGCCAAACGGTAAGGTGCTTTGGCAATGGGTGTTGTTTCTGGTAGTAGGTGAATTCTGAATTCAACTTCTCTGTCTGGTGGTAGTCCTGGCAATTCTTCTGGAAATACATCTGAAAACTGAGACACTACTGGAATGTCTTTTAGTTCTTTTCCTTTAGTGTTAGTGATTATAGAAATCAAATACACTATAGATCCTTTTCTTATATAACTTGCAGTTTTCATCACAGAGATGAATTTAGTGGACCTAGAGGGTTTATCTCCTTTAATTGTGATCTTTTCACCCTTTGGTGACTTTACTTGAATTGACTTTTGATCACATAAAATACTGGCTTTATTGGCTATTAACCAATCCATTCCTAAAACAACATCAAATACTGCCAGATTCATAGGATAAAGGTTTGCAATAAACTTTTGATTTAAAATTTCTATTCTTGCCCCCTGCAAGATTTCAGAAATCTTAACAGTTTCTCCATTAGCTGTCTCTACTAGACATTCTTGTGGTAGTTTAGTTAATGACTGATTTAGAAGTTTGCAAAACGAAGTATTAATAAAACTTTGGTTTGCACCAGAGTCAAATAATACTTTAGCAAAAACATCATTAACTAAAAACGTACCGGCTATAACATCCGGAATCATTTTGGCTTCATCTGCAGTCAGAACAAATGTTCTAGCATTTTTAGTGTTCCTGTTGTTCGCAACTGGAGCCAATTTCGGACAATTTGGCTTGATGTGACCTTTTTCTCCGCAGTTGAAGCATAATCCATTACTGGATTTTCTCCTGCAATCATCTTCCTTATGTCCGGGCATCTTGCAGAAATTGCAAAGAGTGGAGCATTTTCCCGAATGCTTTTTCTTGCAGATCTTGCAGAATGGTGCAGAGGTAGAACCCATATTCCTACGATTGTAATTCCCAGAACGGAATTCTTGAGTAAGCCTTTGGGTTAGGTTTCTCCTCTGTTCTTCTTCTCTAGTACGGATTAATTCATCTGTCAAGGTGTTTGCTAGTTCTACAGCTTCTTCTATAGTTTGAGGTCTAGCTGCCTTGACTACATGTCTAATCTCTCCGATTAATCCCCATATGTAACGGGAGATTAACAGTGGTTCAGGTGATGCAAGGGTTGGTACTATTCTAGCATATTCAAAGAATGTGGTAGTATAACCCTTACTATCTACCCTGGTCATTCTTAAGTTTAAAAACTTATTCCCTATCTGTTCCTTTTCATTGGGAGGTCAGAATTTTCTTTTTACCATATTCTTAAATTCCTCACATTCCATGTTGTATATCCTATCACTTCCTTTTGATTGGAGGATAGCGTTCCACCATTCTAAGGCTGAGTTCTTAAACAGATTAGAAGCATACATTATTTTGTCTTCTTCAGCACATTTGCTTATTTTTAAAACGGCCTCAGTCTTTTCTATCCAGCGTAGAGCTGCAATGGGTCCTTCATTGCCCGAGAATTCTATTGGTTTGCAGGACCACAATTCTTTGTAAGAACAACCATAAGGCATGGTTCTTCTTCTTTTGGGAATGGGCCCTTGATGTACGGGTCCATTGTTCACACTGTGTTCTGGTTCAATTGGTCGCTTACTGCTATGTTTACTTTTATTATTCGCTTCCTGAACCGTTTGAATAATAAATGGCATTGCATCTATAATCCCTTGTGCCACTATGTGTTGAACGACACTATTATCCATTTGGTTTCCATTGTTATTGATGCTCGGATTCTCATTAACCACGTTAATGTTACTCTGGTTATCATTATTCAGATTTCCTTGATTTCCTTCATCAAAACAATGAAATGCTACACAAAATCAAAAGGCTGAAAGAATCCTACGATGTTTTGAACAGAGAGATGAATAAGTACCATGAGTCGAACAGTGAACAGGCTGTAGCAATGAATACACTCAAAGGGGCATACATGAGGCAGCTTGATAATGTCATTTATTACACAGAAAAATGTGCTGAGCTTGAGAAGAAATTGGAAACTCAGAAAATTGAAACAAATAGAGTAAATGAATTGTTGAAAAGCTACTCATGTTCTACTTTTATTGTTGACAGGATTTACCCCATTGTGGAAGGAATGAAGACGTTTGAAGAAGAAAAGACTTCGGAAGAGAAGAAGTCTGAAACAAAAGAAGATGATGAAGTGAAGATTTCTGGTAAGAAACCAAATGTTGTCTATAACAAATGTCCACCCCCGGTCGAAAATGGATATTCTCCTCAAAATCCGAATTCTGAAAGAGTCGAAAAGGCAACAAATTTACAGTGGGAGTCTGAGTCGTTGGATAACTTGCCAAAAAGTATAGATGTCACTTTCACGTCGTCCGATACTGATCATGAGTCCGAATTAATAAAAAAGGTGGTCGATCAAGTGTTGGATAAAGATGAACCAGAGGAGTCAATGTCGGAGTCAAAATCAGAGTCAAAGTCAAAGTCCGACACGTCAAGTCAAAAAGTCAAACAGGGAAAACGGGTGTATAATAAAGAGTTCTTGTTATCAAAATCTAATTTGGATGACGAACCAATCAAAGTAGCATATACTTTGAAAGATTCTGACAAATTATATTCTGATGAGGTTTTTCCAATAAGAGGTGTCAAATCTGACATGATCAAAAAGGTTTTCAAACTAACAGAAATTAATATTTCTGAAATAAAAGATGTAAATCTTTCTGTAAAACCTAATCCTTACACCTCAAGAGTTCAACACAGCGACTTTTTACAGAAAGATTTACATCTTTTATTTCAGAAATATTAATTTCTGTTAGTTTGAAAACCTTTCACAACTTTGCTAAAAAGTCGCTGTGATTGTGTATTTCATTTTGCAAAGATTTAAACTTGTTTTATTTCTTTATTTTGTTTAAGCATTGGACATCCTCTGCGTATACGTGAGTATCGACCTGGATGTTATTGCCTAAACGTTCTGCTTTATTTTCTTTGGTGTTTCGTTTAAGCTTTGGATCACCTCTGCGTATACGGAAGTATCGACTTGGTGGTTAAAGCCTAAACAACTTCAACTTATTTTTATTTTCTTATTTTGTTTAAACATTAGACTTTCTCTGCGTATACGGAAGTATCGACCTGATTGTTAATGTTTAAACATTCTGCTTTGTTTTCGCACAAATCACAGTTGATAAAAGTTTAAAGGCATTACTTGGGTTAGTGTATTGCACGATGAGGGGATATGCTGAGATCATGGGGTCCATACGAGCTTAGTGCAAAATTAATATACCCTAACGTATCGGTAAGCATTTCGAAAGTTTTTAGATTGAGTTTAAGTGGACAACAATATCGTCAATCAATGTGAATTGTTTAGAACTTAAAATGTTTAAAGCTTAACGGTGTTGATGATTTGTCTCATAAACTGATATAATCCTCTTACACAAACTCACAAAAATATTGTTTGTAAATATTTTTTTTACTGCATCTTAGTTCATTCAAAAATCCAAAAAGATTTTCTGTGTGTTTTAGCATAAATTTTTGAAAAATTCAAAAAGATTTTCGACAACTGATGTTGGAGAGCTGATTTTCAAAATTCCTAGTGCTAAACTTGATGAACAGGTTTGGGAGAGAATGTACGAAGAAGTTGTGTTTTCAAGTGATTATCAAAGATTAAATCATTTTTGAATGATACTTACAAATGATACCTGCAAGTGGTTTCTAAATTTGCAAAATCTTAAATTTGTGAAACTTATTTTTGGGTAGAGATTTGTGCAGGTTAGCCAGGTTCCGATACCTGAGTTAGATGAGTGCCAGGTTAAGATCTGAGAACCTGTGGAAAGTGAATTCCAGACTATGATCCCAGCTTAGCGAAAGGGGGAGTCTGAGGATATCAAGAAGGAGTCTGAAGATTGTAGAGACAGATTCAGATCCTGAAGATTACGAGAAAGAGAAAGAGATTGATTGAAGATGCTTACAAAGGAGAATTTTTGGAGAGAGCGAGCAGACTGATAAAGACTGAAGGTTTGACAACAGAAGACTCGACACTTTAAGACTCGTCAACATTCGAGGGGGAGTCTGTTAGTGCATGCGTCTGTCGGCTTCATCTTGTATCGAGTCTTGTTGTGATAGATAGATCAAGGCACGAAAAACGAGAATGTGTACATAGGTGATTTCGCTTGAAATGGGTCAAGACCATTTCAAACGAAATTAAGAAAGTGATTTCGTTTGAATGGGTTTCAAAG
The DNA here is from genome assembly GCA_030545235.1 of Helianthus tuberosus. NCBI lineage: Eukaryota > Viridiplantae > Streptophyta > Magnoliopsida > Asterales > Asteraceae > Helianthus > Helianthus tuberosus. Next base: position 3,754,252 of record CM060421.1, read on the forward strand.
GAGATTACTGATTTCGTTTGAGACAGCCTCAAACGAAATCACTCCACCTATAAATACCTTTGTGTCTTGTTCATTTGTAAGAGTTTCGGTTAGTGTAACGAAGTGCTGCCGAAGTGTCCACAGACTTGTAATTGATCTATAATCAATATACGGACAGTTTAAAAGGTAAATCTAGCTGAATTGACCTCAGAATGTTTGTTTCCGCCTTTCATTCTGAGTAAAACTCTTCTAATCGACTCATTCGGGTCTGAAAACGATCCTACAGGCCATCTGAATTTTAAACAGTTACCACGTATTAATATCACAAAATAATATTTAATATTATCAATCACATGACACGCATTTTAGCCAAAAGCGTCGATCATTGCGACTTACTCTATTCATATATTATGCATCTATTACACACCAGTACTGAAATAAAAATTACAATACCAACTGAAATAAAATTACACTAATAATAGTAGGCATCCGTACACACATATTTTATTTTATTATTATTATTATTACTACTACCGTTTCCTCCATTACATCACAGATATGGATTCATCCAGAAATCCATATTGCGCTCGTCGTACTTCCAGACGAGTCGCTCTCCTACCTGTCGCATTCTTTCACTACTTTCTAGAATTTCCTCACCAAATGTCCTAAGTTCTTGTACATTGTCTGCACTCATTGGGGGTGCAGGTTCTAGGACTGGGTTCGGAATCTGGGGTGCGGGTTCTTGATATAGGGGTGTGGGTTCCTGGAATCGGTAAGGATGTTCTAAGATCTCCCTAATATATTCATCGTGGTAATAGGGATCTAAAGGATCCAAACCTGGGTAGGCTCCTAGAGTTGGCATGGGCATGTCTTCATGTATCGGGTAACGTTGCACATAGTTCCTATTGTCATCCCACCAGGGGTCGTAATTTGTGTCTAGGGGGTTTGATGCTGGTACCCTAGGGATTTCTTCTGGATTGAAGTCATGCATTTCTATTTGATTTTCAGGGTTTTCTATTTCCATGGGTTGGTCAGGAATTGGTAGTTGTGGTTGAGGTGCTATTATTTGTTCCAGATTAGGGTCAGCTGCAGTGGTTGCTAAAATGTGGATGTTGGCTATACCCCTATTTATCATATCCTGGGCATAGGCATCGGTTTCTCTTTTGGCTGTTGCTAGTACTCTCTGTTCTTGTAACTTTTTCATACACTTTCTACGTTCATGTGCCCCTCGACTGAACCATCCCCTCTTTTTCTGAGGAAATGACTCATCGGATTAAGCCTTAAACAAAAAGATTCCTTCTTCCGTATCAGCAGAGTACCCTGAGAGGGCAGGCTGAGAAGAGGAGGTGCCTTCGCTTCTAGGCAAACCAGACAATTGACGATACGCGTCAGATGGTCCTTGGTCGCTCATACTGTAAACTAACAAATAGTCAAATAACACATAACAATAAAATACAACTATGCACGTATTTCCGTAATTTATTTCCTAACAGATTGAATTTCGATGTCAGCAGAACACTTCTGTGGCTGAATCAGTGGCTTAGCTCTGATACCACCTTCTGTCGCAACCCCCGATCCCTAATCCCCGGGAACGGGCGGCCGCGAGCCAGATTCGGTGGTATCGCGTATTGTCTAATTTGGCAGCAGAATTTTTCATCAGGATCGTAGTTAGGAAATATTGAATCAGAGTAAAATACCAGCTTTTCATAATATTAAACACATGGGATAAAACCCAAGTTTTCATTACACTCACTTTCATAGGAATAAATCCTATTTTATTAAATAAAAACATCTATTTTATTTTAGGTAACTTTATTGCCACTTTTGCAAGCCTTCAGTGCTGTCCAGCTGGCTTCTATTTGGCTTTCACAGTTTGTTACCTGAAACGCGTTTTAAAAACATTTGTCAGTGGGAAATACTGGTGAGTGAATCCCAGTTTAATCAAGTTTAAATAAAAACCATTTCACAGTATTGAGGGCGATCTCGCAATTACATTTGTTTCCAAGTTATAACAATTAACATCCATGGTACTGTCAGACCCGACTTGTGGAAATGTTACTCCTTGACCAGGTGGTAACAAATTTTGTATACAAAACCCCAACATACTCATGATAATTGTATTCTTACAAATACTCAATAACTGCTATTCACATGGAAAAATATTTAAGGTTTTGTAAAAACAGTTAATAAAAGGTTTACAAAAAGCGGATCATATCACATTGCTGTCTTAGATTATCCTTTAGGGTTTCCCAGTGACAATCTATAATTTACACAAATGCACACGCGTTAGTATAATAACCCATTTTAACATTAGTAATACCCTCCCCGAGACGGCATTCCAACGACTACGTCGAGCATAACCACGACAGCCGTTACGGAACCCTAGATCAATCGGGCAGCGTATCTAATACGTATCCAGGGGTTATAATACTTACAATGGAGTAGAACTTCGCTATTTAGGGGGTATTAGACCCGAGTATAATGCCTATAACGTGAGAATTCTTGATACAGAAAAGATTTTGAACGATTTGAGTTGAAACCCGAGACCTCCTTTATATAGGGCCTGATTTCAGCTTTTACACGGCCCGCGTAAATGTAGACAAGGGTCTACGTGGCCCGCGTCAAACCCTGGTCAACGCGTAGCTTGGCTGGGTCATCGACTAGACTTGCCGGGTGTTGGGCCACATGGCGGCCCAGGGTCGTGCCAGGTTTTAAGTTTACGCGGCCCGCGTAGGGTTTGAGCTTAGGCTTACGCGGCCCGCCTCAAACCCAAAAACCTGATTTTTAATTACTTTTAATAATATTTAAGGTATTCGGGGCCCGTTTTCACGTATGGGGTGTATTTTGGGACATATTGGGATATTTTAAAATATATTAGGGTGTCTGAAAATTTATGAGGGTGTCGGTTTAACTGAGGGTTGTTATAGCAGAGGTTGAAATAAACTCCAAAGCTTAGTGGGAGTAGGAGCAGATGTTGTATCTGGTGCAGCAGTGGGTGTTTCCTTTTGTGCTTTTAACAACTGTTGCAGCATTGACTTAATATCTGCAACAGATGTGTCCAATTTGTCAACCCTCTCCGTCAATTCCTTGTACATTAAACCATCACCCAAGTTAATGGGATCATCTGATTTCCCACTGGCAGTGGTTGTATCAGCAGTTGACTTAGGGAAAGTTTCCCAAAAGTCATCCACAGATGCCCCTTTTTCTTGGTACTGGGGACTTATTTCCTCAGCAATTGGCATCCTTTTAATAGAACCAGTGGTTGGAACAAAGACACCAGCGGATATCACAGTTGCTGGAGATGAAATTGCCTTCAAGGGAGTCTTATTGATGAAACAACTGGCCAGGTGTAGATCAGTGGATCCAAAACCTGTAGTTGCTACTCCACTTGAACTACTGACAGGAAGTACTTGTACTTCCTGCAGTGTAACCTCCTCAGTTGTTGGTGGGTTAGCAATGATTGAGGCACCAGACCCAGACACTTGTTGAGGTATATTCTCATTAACAGGTGTTTGAGAAGAACTGGTTTGTGTCTGGGCTAAATCAACTGCATCCAACAAAATTTTTGTTTGTGGTGGAATTTGAGAAGTGAGGATAGGTGTAGAAAGCGAATTTGCCACGGGCAGTGGGCTGTGGATGATGGAATCAAGTGATTCCAGAGCTTCATAATTTGGTGACCCTGTTCTTACAACCTGTTCTTTTTAAGAAGAAACAGGAGGAGTTTGAGGCTCAGGTTGAGATCTTTCTTTCAACTGCTGTGAGGAAGTAGCAGCAGTGGTTATTGGTGACTTTTGTGTTGTCACTGGTAGTTGCTCTGGGAACTCATCTTCCAGAGTTACCTTTGTTTTGGGTTTGGGGGGCTTTTGTGATTTTTTCTGTTTTGTTCTTTTGGTGGGGGTTTCACAGCAGTCGTTTTGCTGCTGTCATCACCTTGAGTAGTGGGCTCAACAGCAGGTGCCTGAGGAGCAGTGGTAGCTACTGAAGTCTGCTCAGGAACCTCTGCTTGTGTTTTGGAAACTTTTGACAGCCTTGTAAAGTTTCAGAAGTGAGGCTCTTTATTGAAAAAGGATTGCCCTAGATAAGCACATGGGCATTATCTTTTGAAAATAAAAACCTTGGAAAGAGCAAAAATGTCTTTTTATTAACATTTGTAACAAGATAATTGAAGATTTCCTGAGAATAGTTAAAATTTTCACAATGTAAGATAGCATAACCCAGATATTGAATCTTCAATGGGATTTCATTGAAAGCAGTGGTCTTGTTTGAGACACACATCAATAGGGTATGAAATAAAAACCTTGTGGCAGGAGGAAAACTGCCTTTTTCTAAAGTGTCTTTTTTCATTTCCTCTTCATAACCCCTTTGAATGAAAAACGTTTGATACTCTGTTTTAGGGAAAGATGTTTTACCTTGAAGATCATCGAGTTCAAAAACCTCCGAAATGGTTTGAGGTGTTATTGTGACTAGAACATCCTTTATAGAAGAATTGATGGCTAAGGGCTTTTTATCCTTAGTTTCCAACTTAGCATTTCTCCAGAATTCTTGCTGGGTATCCATGTAGATCGGAGCATCACAAGTCAACAAAGTTTTGTACTTTGAAGACGACAGAGCATCAATGATGGAATTGAAGGTTTCGGTGTGACTGGGTTTTTCAAGTAGACCCAAGTAGTTATGTGTGGATTTGAGTGGGAGAGACATCGTGATTTGAGTATGATTGCGAGAGGAAGAAGACGATGAAGAGGATGAGTGATTTTGAGAGAAATGGATGATAAATTCTTTGAGAAAGGAATTTTGAATTCGATTCGACAGTAAAAACACTGTTTGGGGGTTTTGATCAGGGTTTTATAGGGGCAAAGTGAATGCTGACATGGCAGCGGTTACTAAAAGATCTGACCGCTATGTATTGTCCACGTGCCAACGTCTGATGATAATGGAGGACAGTTGGTAGGAAACCACTGATGGAACAATATCAGTGGTTTGCAACGGTTACAAATGAGAACAATGACTGACTTTAAGCTAGTAGTGGATAGCCATCAGTGGGTTAAAACACTGATTTTGAACAACAGTTTTTTTATTTTTTATTTTAACTTTCATTTTTATCACCAAAAAATTATTCAAGGAACTCTTATCTCATTGGAATGCAACGATTAGGTAAAAATTGTAATTTCATTGTAATTCTAGTTTTCATTTGATAATTTCATTCTATAATTAATTAACCACATCAACAATAAAAATGTGAGCAGTGGATGTTTTTTAGGAACACCAATGATTGTCAATATCAGTGGATGTCAACAATAAAAATGTGAGCAGTGACTATTTTTTAACTATCAGTGGATAGCCAACAGTGATTGAAACACAGATGTTTGGTCAGTCAGTGGTCAACATGAAGAATGAAGAAACAAAGGTTAGCTTTCAGCAGTGGATAACATTTAACAAACAGATCTTTGAACCAAAACAGTGGTTGTAACAGACTTTTAAGGATTAATGAAAACTATCATTTATAACTATTTTGAGGATGTTTGACCTTAAACAGATATTTGTCCTTAAACATCTGTTCAATTTATTTAGTTGCATAAAGATCAAACCACTGTTCAATTTATAGTACATATCAGTTAGCATGCTGGGGTGATGTGATAAATACTGTTACATATAAACATCTCAGTGATATGACATCTAACAATCTAACAGAGTATAAAACACTGATGTGATAAATACTGTTACATATAAAGAATGTTAACATAAACAAAGGTAGAATACCTGTTTGGAATTCGAAATGGCAGTTAGAACCCTATTTGGGGTTTTGATTAGGGTTTTATAAAAGTGAAAAGTGGATGCTGAGGTGTCAGCGGTTACAAAGCGTGGACAGCTAAGAACTGTCCACGTAACAACCTCAAATGAAAATGGATGACAGTTGAAACACTGATGTTTGGAGTTAAATAGATGTTTAACCTTAAACAGATGTTTGCAATAAACAGATGTTTGGCCATAAATAGATGTTTGGCCTTAAACAAATATTTGAGCTTAAACAGATGATTGCCCATAAACAGATGTTTGGTCTTATACCAAACATCTGTTAAAGGTCAAGATCTGTAAACATCTGTTAAAGGTCAAGATCTGTTTGATTATTGGTGAACCTCGGTTTGACTTTTGGTCAACAGTTGGATGGAAACCCATGTTAGATTAAACAGTATGAATGAATAAACACTGAAGTATCATAAAACTTTGAATGAAAATCGTGAAAAGTTAACTGTGATACAACAGTTGAGAGGAGACCTTTGCATTTTAGGCTTGTTTCTTATTTTGATTAACTGTTGATGATGTTGAGAGTTTTTATTGACACTGACATTTTAAAATATGTTAAGATGGATATTGAGATTATTAAAATAAACTATTACATAGAAAAACAGAAATTTAATGAAATATTTATAAACTATTACACACTAGAGTTAACACTTGTTAGGATTTCGTAAACTCTGGCCTTTCTCCATGTGATTTCATGCTCTCTTTTGTTTTTCAGATCAGTTAGCATATTGCAGATTTTCTGATCCTGTTTTAGAAGTTGTATGAGAAACTCTTCAGCATATTTCCTGGAAATCTGATGGAGGAGAGTGGAGGACTTCATCAAGCAATGCTATGTTGTTCCAGGTTTTCTTGTAATTAGTGTCCTTGATTATGTCGACTTTCCTGTTTAGTTCTTCGTCTGTTCTTTTTTCTTTAAGTGACCACATCGAGAATTGGATTTTAACATCGCTGGTGTCTGACCAGTGGTAGAAGCTGAAGTTTGCCATGTTGATTTTTGTTGGATTTTCTGATGTGGAACAATCTTTCACAAACAGTGATTTGTAGGACAGTTTGTTGATGTTTTGAATCAAAAGTAATTATCGATCTTTTATAGAGTTTAAAAACGCGTCTACATGGTAAATGAAGAGGTTAATTGTAATTATGATAATCTGCTTTTGTTCTTTGAACTTCGAAAATTTGTCCCTTGGGTTTCTTGGTATTTAATTTTAAAGTTTTTCAATAAAAGTTGGAGTTTGAAAAGGTTTTTGCATTAAAAGACTGCCGCTTTGAAATATACATTAATATGTTTATATTAAATCTACACGTTTTGATCGAATAAGTGTATAAACTCATGACCACTTCACCTGTTTTTCGTCACGATTTCCTACGAAGATATCATACTTTCAGGAAAGTCGAGTAATATAATTTATTGATATGGCGTCATTCACTACCGTAAAATCAGATGATTTAAAGGAGCGTTTTCTCAAGCATATAGAGGAACAGGTGTATGAAGATAGGGCTACTCTTCAAGAGCTGAAGAGATGTTTTGATGGATTGCAAGTTGGCCTGTTCACGAGAGAGCACGTTTCCAGAAATCTTATGTGAATGCCTTCAACTTCAGTTCGTGAGCTTTGTGTTGTCAGCAATATAGAATGCGGTGATAGAGACGTGGAGTTCATGGTGATGCTGAAAGACATACATCGAGAGGTTCAGCAATCGATGGAGTTGAAGCTGACGTTTCTTAATTCTTACGGTTATTGTTAGATTTAAAAGTTTAGTTGTTCAGTATGTTATGTAATAATTGGACTTTTAAGGTCATGAATAAATGAATAAATTTTAATCTTATGAATCTATGTTGCGTTTGTAGGAAAAAAGAGAGAGAATGTTAATTTTAAATTACCATTTTACATATTTTGAATTTCAAAAGTTATGGATATTGTCAGTAATTACTGATTTGATTTGAAAGCAATTGTCATCATGACATTTCTAATTTTTATTTTAACTTTAATTAAGAGAAAATAACCGTCAATTTGAAATTCTCATTTTGCATATTTTCAATGTCCAAAGCTCAAGAAATTAACATTAATTACTGATTTGATATGCAAGAAAATGTCATCAACAGTTATTTTTATTTTTTATTTTAACTTTAATTTTTATCACCAAAACAATATTGGAGGAACTCTTATCTCATTGGAATGTAAGGATTAAGTTAAATGGTAATTTCATTGTAATTCTAGTTTTCATTTGATAACTTCATTCTATAATTAATTAACCACATCAACAATAAAAATGTGAGCAGTGGATGTTTTTTAGGAAAACCAATGATGGTCAATATCAGTGGATGTCAACAATAAAAATGTGAGCAGTGACTATTTTTTAAGTATCAGTGGATAGCCAACAGTGATTGAAACACTGATGTTTGGTCAGTCAGTGGTCAACATAAAGAATGAAGAAACAGAGGTTGTCTTTCAGCAGTGGATAACATTTAACAATCAGAAGTTTGAACCAAAACAGTGGTTGTAACAGACTTTTAAGGATTAATGAAAACTATCATTTTTAACTATTTTAAAGATGTTTGACCTTAAACAGATATTTGACCTTCTATATCAGTTGTTTGGAGTTAAACATATATTTGACCTTAAACAGATGTTTGGACATAAACAGATGTTTGCGCTTAAACAAATGTTTGATCTTAAAAAGAAGTTTGCCCATAAACATCTGTTTGCAAAAAAAGACCAATTTCAAGAATACTATACCCAAACAATCAAAATGAGAAGCTTAATAATCATCCAAGTATACTTCATTTTTATTTAGTAGTATAAAGATCAAACCACTGTTGTATTTATAATACAGATCAAACCAATGAGGTGATGTGATAAATATTGTTACATATAAACACCTCAGTGATATGACATCTAACAATCTAACAGAGTATAAAACACTAATGTGATAAATATTGTTACATATAAACACTGTTAACATAAACAAAGGTAGAATATCTGCTGTTGATGCTGAACCACTGTTGTTGGGCAGTGGTTCGTCTTTGGGTTTGTAAATGGTTTGTCTCGAGAGATAAACTCTAGCGAACCACTGCTATACTAAACACTGTTACATAAGAAACACTGATACATAAATACTAAAGTTGAATCCGCTATAGATGTTGAACCACTACTGCTACTGAGCAGTGGTTTTCCTTTGGTTAATCAAGCTCTAGGTACATAAGTGCTTGTCTTTAACAGGGCTTTGTCTTCAACAGTGGATATGCCTCATCAGTCTTTAAGTCCATCAGTCTTTATAAGGAACAGTGGTTATTTATAACAGTCCTTAGCATGCTCAGTTGTTATAACCACCCCATAACCCTTTGAGAGGAAGCAAGTGTCGGTCTATGTAACTGAGAGGAATGATTGCAGTACATCCCTGTTGAAAAACAGAGTCGATAAATTTAGGGAAAATGAGGTTGAAAGATGATAAGCCAACGGTTGACGATCTCATTCTATAGCTTCGATAAATTCAGGGGTATTCTCAAATAATACTTCCTAGATGCTTCCAAAGAAGCAGCACTTTGGACATTTGTCGGTCTTCAAACATCTATTATCTACTATCTATTATCTATTATATATAATAGATATTAGATAATAGATGATAGATGTTTGAAGGATGAAAAAATGTTCAAAGTGCTGCTTGTTTGGAAGCATCTAGGAAGCATTATTTGAGAATACACCTGAATTTATCGAACCTGTAGAATGATATCGTCCACTGTTGTCTTATCATCTTTCAACTTCATTATCCCTAATTTATCGACTCTGTTTTTCAACAGGAATGTAATGCATTATTACCTTATTTAAGATACCTTCAACTGCATCTTCTGATAAATCAACATTCATTTCACTCAAAAGATACGTTCAACTGCATCTTCAATCATGAACTATTTAAAGAAATGGATGAAATCATCCAAAAATACCCAAAATAAAACTAATTCAACCAGCCAACCATAAGATACTTGCCGTATTAGAATGGTCATTTTTACCTTATTTCAACAGGGATGAAATCAGGAACTATTAGAATAGCCATTTTTACCTTATTTCGCAAATTTCATAATATGAAAATAAGTAAAACAAAAAAAAATGAAACCAAACACCTGATATTTGTCGTCCAAATCTTTTAGTTGGTCCTCATAGTCCTACAACCTTTCGAAGTCGTTGGAGTCGGTCGGTGATGTCAGCAGCCTAATTAACATACAACAGCAAACAACAATAGCAAGTCACCAAACAATCGACCTGAAAATCATATAGAAGCCCAAAAATAAAACAAACCCTAACCTAAAACTCAAGATGGAAAAATGAAAAAAATATATTTATAACTAACCCTAAACCTCAAATCCATTACAGCATAACCAAGAGAACTGCAGGACGCAGAGCCAACAACCTCCGATCATCTCCGTCATCAAGTTACCAGCGGAACCCTAGCCAAAGCACAACAATAAGTAAAGACGCATGAAGATCGAATGAGTGAACAATGAAAACAAAGATTGACACTTATAAAACGGAAGTTATTGATAATCTAACCTTGATTCGGAGCATTGATCTGAACATCGATCGGAATAGAGCAGAGCAGAGGGAAAGAGAAAGTGGGAAGCCCTAAATGAGTAAATGAGGGAGGAGATAAATAAAAGAGGGCAGTGGTACTGTTGGGCGGGAAAGGGGGAAAATGATGCCCTAATTAATGACACGTGGCCCAAATCACTTTCATTTATTATATATAATAGATAAATTTCGGTTTATATTTATAGGATTTTATTTATATTTAAGAGTTTTTTTACATATTTTCACCTTACGTATTTCCCCAAATAAAAACAAAAAAACAATTATATATTTCCTCTTCCTAACTCATATATATTACATATTACCCATTTTCATTATAATTACTCTTAGAATGACCATTTTACCCTTAATAAACTATTAAATGAATATACATTTTTCCCCTTTCTAATATCATTAATCATTTCATTCCTTTGAAATTTATTATAAATGTTTGGATTTTGCAAATATAAGTGAGACAAATTAAACATATACAAATCTAAATCTAAGTTATTAGTTAGTAATTATTGTTTTTTAAATTAATTTAAGGTATGAGGTAATAGTGAAAAAAAACCTCACTAAATAATATAACCTAGTTTCACAGTTATACAATTTAGAGTAAATTTGCAATTTACATCTCTATGGTTTGGTGGCGGGATCAACCTCAGTCCCTTAACATTTTTTCCCAACCTGTGTAATGATGTTTTCAAAATCTAACAATTTGCATCCCAACCTCTAACACAGTTAGCATATTCCGCCTAATACTTAACGGGAGGGGCATTTTGGTCTTTTCACCCATCTAAAACCCTAATCCCCCAATATATTAAGTTTGTAACATAATGAGTCCCTTAGCTTTTACCAAATACTTTTCCATCACCACTCTTCACCGAACACAACCACCACTCTCCCACTGGAACACCACACGACTTTCTCATCGGAACACCTGCACCACTCTACCACCTACGCACTTGCACCGCTCCACCACCGAACGTATGCACCCACTCCGATCATAAACTAACCGCCCACTCCGATCATAAACTAACCACCCACTCTGATGTTAACCACCCACTCCAATCCATAACCCGACACCCATCTCCGTCTTCACCCACCACTCCGATCGTAACCCGACGCCCACCAACCCCAAAAGTAAACACAAGAACAATCGTTTTTTCACTTCAATTTTACTTGATTTTGATTAATGTAGTTTACTTCAGAAGTGAAATAGAACATGACATAACTTTTCTTGAACATTTGTACTCTGCATTAGGGTCAACAGTACTGGTACCCACCTCGTATTGCACTTAAAGGTAGTACTTGTTAGGGCTGGTTTTAATTCCTTATGGATCAGTGATCCTTCTGTGTATCAAGAATATGCTATCATTAAAATGTGTAGCAGGTACGGGAAGGATCAAGGATCCTTAGTCCTTATAACGGTTCCTAATAATTGTCTTCAATATGTTATTATAGTTTGATGCAGGTAATAGATGGACTTGGTCAAGCTGGAATCTCGTGGAATATGCTTGGAGTTAGGCACGTGCAAAAGAGGCATTAGCCGTTGTGGGCGATCGTGGGAGCTCCCTCGTTTTTCGTTTAGTTAGTTAGTGGATAGTTTCCAATTATAATGAGGGGATATTGAGCTTATTAGACACAAGTAGCAACCCACACACTTTGCAATATTTGAAAACTCTCTCTCAAACACACACTAGCGTTTACTTGTATTGAGCTCAATCATCGTCCGAAGTTGTATTGATTTTTACATTATTTGTTCAATATAGTTGGTGATCGATAGTTTCCATCACCCGAGGTTTTTTGTGCCGAAGATCTTCTAAAGATCAAGGGCTTTTTCCTTGTATAAATCACGGTGTTCATTACCATTTACATTTCATATTCAATTATATCATTGTTTAACACTAAAGCACTCTACCTCACAAATCAAATTTGATTACATTATCCTTAAATTGATTTTTGACCAAAACAGTAATGAGGTTCTTGAACAACATGAAATTCCAATTCCACTTTGAACGAGGAAGAGACGGTAGAATCTAGTAGTATTGATGCCTAATTATCTAATTATGGGTAAATGCTTTTGTGTAATCTGATATCTAATTATGTGTTAGATAAACAAGACAGGTTTTTTAGACCCGCCAATAAAATACTAATTTGTTGTTTATTTACCTTTCACATATACATACAAACATTTATTTCTTTATAAACATTAATTTATGCCATCTAATAATCATGGGTTTTGACCTTAAAGGGTGACACAATGATAAGCTAACGTTGAATATTTCTAGCAAAGATTTTATATTCGAATCGAGCTTCAACTCGTTTTCTTCTTTAATGTTTTTGAAATATATATAGATTGTGTTTTCACGAAGTTATGGCTATCTAACCAACTAAGCTAGTTTGATTTTGTTAATTATTTTGAAGATGTATGCAAATTGTGTTTAATTTCATGCAATTCTATAAACAATATAAAAAGCTGTGTAAGTCAGGCCTCAACCCCATACCTTCTGTATATGCGATCGTTCACCTAATCAGTTCTCATTTGTTAGTAGTAGATAATGAAGAAGAAAGCAGAAAGATGATGAGATGTTGGGCCAAAAAAGCAGGCCAGAGTCGGACATTGTTGAGACAAGAGAAGAGAGAGCATGCTTTGGCCTACTTCGTGTCTTATTTAATTAAGGGTTGCATGCAACTTTCTGATTGAAACGTTTATTTTAATGCCCATGCATGTATATAAAAATATTGCATTTAAAAGCATGTATTTAATTTTAACAAACTTAACATTTTTGAATATTTATTGTGCATGTTTTGATATAAGGAGATTGTGAACTACACGATGGGTGATTGCGTTATGATTAGTAAAGATGGATATAACAAATATTGTTAACATTTCTAAGGACATTGTGTAAAATGCTTTCGCAATTCATCAGGTAAATATTGTTAACATTTCTAAGCACGAAAACACAAAGAAAAAACTCGTTCAATCGTTGAACCGATTTAGGAGATGGTTTTTCTTTTTCTTTTTTTCATTGTTTTTTTTTTTTTGTTTTTGTTTTTTGCAAATAAAGAAAAATGCGTCTTTAAACCTTACAAGTCATTTTGAAGATTAATAATTTTCGAATTTTGTATGAGAAATGGAGTTAAAGCTTATATTCGATATTGGGGTGTCAAACACATCAAATTAACAGATTGTTAAATCTAGTTTGATGATATTTCTGCCTCCTCATTCTTTTCCTTCCTACTATATATAAACTTTATGTTATGTGTAATACGAAAAAAAAGTGTTTTCAGCTTAGATCTTATTTGGGCAGGGGCGGATCTACTTGTTCTTTAGGGGGTGGCAAGTCACCCCTGAATTTCAAATCAGTAAAAGAAAATTTGTAGTTTTTTTTAAAATGGCACCTTTTGAAATATCGGTGAGGCACTTGTGACATCTACAAATCGAGAGAAAGAAGGAAATAAAAAGGTGTGCGTACTTGAAACTTAAAAACCTTCAATGAAGCTTTTAATGGAGAAAATCAGAAGGGAAAATTACCAAAATGTCTGTTGATCAAGTGCATTTGCAAAATTGTCACCTTCCTGCGTCTTTGGAAGGTCCTCACAGCCTCGGAAGCGTCCGTGTATCATGTTGATGCGTCCATTTCATACAAGTTGACACGTGTCCCACACGTGTCCGACAATGTTCAAGCGTCGGTGGCCGACGCATCATAACCAAAAAGTATATTGATGCGTCCGGCTTTGTGTTTCGCTGACGCATCATCTCTTCCTAAAAGTTTTGGCTCCCAGACGCTTCGAACGGCTTGCCGACGCTTCCTCCGATATATTTTTTGGCTCCCTCGACGCTTCCAATGGCTTGGCCGACTGTTTGAATTTGTTTGGCTCGGCTGATTTCTCTAATATATTTTTTTTTTGGTTTTTTATTCTATTAAACATAATTTTTTCCAATGTAAAAATATTACAACCTAAAGATATTAGTTAAATATAAGTTTTTAAATTTTTAGCCTATATATACTGGCCCACGTTGTCCATCAGTGTGTATGAGCATGATGGCAACCGGGAGGCGTTCCAGTAACATACCAGAATCAGTAGAAAACACTATCTGTGTCAATGATAAGCAACAGCATGAAAATTGGTCTCCAAATGTTCTTGAGTTTTATTGTGAGGGTGATTGTTCTTCCTGTTGTTCCAGCTATATTGGGAGCCAACCTCTAGATAAACACTGGTGGGGTGGCCTATTAGGTTTTTGTGGAAACGGTTTTATTCAACAAACGGTAATTGTGTAATATATTTAAGTTTTATATTAATTAATTAAAAGGTTAAAATATCAAAATTTTGTACACAGCGCGTCGGAGCATGGTGTAACTGGCTCGTGCAGTGCAGTCGAAGAAAAATGAAAATCCCGGAATTGCGACTTCATCAGTTAGATATCGCTGGACGGTGCTCCCACCTCAATTTCTCAATCTCCTTGTAGAACAACATCATGATGCTTACGGTTACGGATATGTAAATGGCTCTAGGGGAATATATCCTGCGTTGTGGGATGTCGATACGGTAAAAAAAAGGGACCTAAAAATAATAGTAATTTTTTTTCCTGAAACTACAATATTAATGTTAACTTAACGTTTGTCAGGTATATATACCGGTGTCAGCAGACGAAGAAAATTGGATCCTTATTAAGATTGAAATGCCGTCACTAACTATAATTGTTTATTATACAAACAATTGCGATGCAATTAATTGTGGTGATTCGTTTTGCGTCCACCAGAGAATATACCAAACTCTTATTGAATTCGAGTCGGCATTCCTATGGTTTCTAGAACGTATAGGTTACTGGGAAAAAATTGGACTCAGCGAGATTGACGCATTAGAATATGCTGGGGATGTTGTATGGCCTGCGTGTGTTCGTCACGTTCGGCGAAATTCTGGGGTTATCGTATGTATATTACTACAAAATCTGGTTGAAAACCATTCACTGAAATGGGAAGAAGGAAACATTCAAGATGCTTGTATGAGATATAGAAGATTTATGGCTGATCAACTGTATGCTAGCCGCTATGTTTAGCAAATGTTAACAAAAATAAATAATATAATTGATGTGTGTGTTAGTGTTGGGTTGGACATGGTAGGCACGGGGGTTCGAGTCCCGCTGCCATCATTTTTTTGATGTTTTACTTTCAATTAAGTTTAACATAAAAAATTCAAAAGAAAAGTAAAAAATTAAATTAATGAGTCAGTGGACGCTTGGGAATTTGTAAGGCTTCGGAGGCGTCTTTCGTCAGACGGACGCGTGGCAACATATTTTTTCAAATTATTTGATTTTTATACTTTGTTATAATTTTCAGTATATAAATACCCTTGGAAATCAGATGTTTTCTTTCCAAGCAGCGTTATACAATGCATATGTTAATTTCTTTTGATAGTCTACAAATAGAAACAAAAGCGTTTACATGTTTTGAAAATGACGTTTTACTGAGCTTTATAAATGCCGGTGTTGATGAAAACCGGTAGCAGGGAAGAACTCATCTTCAAAGGACACATGAAAACCGGTGTTGATGAAAAAGGGTTAGTGAACTTCTCAGAAATGGGAAGAACTCATCTTCAAAGAACACATAGAATCACACCGTGTTATCGGTATGGTCTTCCACCTCCTGAAGAAGTCACTTACAGAGGGGGTTATTTGATGTGTAATAAAATTTAGTGGTATGATGTGTAATTTTTAGTTATATGATGTGTAATTTTACTTGTATAATAAAATTTAGTGGTATGATGTGTAATTTTTATTGTATTTGGTGTTTTTTAATTTAGAGTTATGTTTTATGAATTACCATTAAAAGCAACTTACATTCTCCAAACTAAGAACCAATTGAAATTCATATAAATAAATAATAAAAATAATTTAGATAGTGCATGTTTTTCAGTTGTTATGTTTACTGATGCATGTTTTAGGTTACATGACTTTAAATTTTTTGGAATGGATAATTTTCTTAGCATTAAAGATAATAGAAAATTAAAGATTAACTTTAAAAGTGGAAAACCAAAAAAAAAGTAAATAATTATCGAGTCAGGAGGACGCACCGGAATGGTCTGGCGGACGCAATGGACGGACTCGTCGGCGGACGCTTGGGAAAGTGTCAGACGGACTCCTCGAGGTTGACGAGATGGCAGTACTTTTTTGCGTCGGGGAGACGCTTCGGAGGCGTCTTGCGTCAGACGGACGCTTGGCAACATATCTTTTTCAAATAATTTGTTTTTATAATTTTTATAATCTTCGGTATATAAATACCCCTTGAAAATCCAAGTAGCGTTATACAATGATTTCTTTTGGGGTTTCTTTTGCTTTTGATATTCTACAAATAGAGACAAAGGTGTTTACATGTTGTGAAAATGACGTTTTCCTGAGCTTTAGAAATGCCGGTTTCGATTGAAACCGGTACACGGCAGTTAACACGGATGTGATCGCTTTAACCCTTAAAAGGGCACTTAGAATCACACCGTGTTATCGGTATGGTCTTCCGCCTCCTTAAGGACTCACTTACAACGGGGACTTGAAGAGTGAACGTTGCTGCTGGTGTTGTTTATTTTAGAGCTACTTATGTAATAAAATTTAGTGGTATAATGTTTAATAATTTTTATTATATTTGCTGTTGTTTATTTTAGAGTTATTATGTTTTATGAATGTGAAAATGTTATAATGGGATGCTCCACATAAACTTCTACGTGAGCCGTTTTCCCTACTATATAAATATTTAAACAAATAAAATCCATTAATAAATATTTAAACAAATAAAATATATTAATAACTTAATGTCCCTACTATAAATAAGAAACCAATTCAATTGTATGCTCACATAAACACTTCCACGTGAGCCGTTTACCACTTTCCAAACGCAAAGCTTTCACCAAACCTAATTAACAAACAATGGCAAATAACCCCTGGACAGCCGAGGAAGATCTCGCCCTCTGCGAGTCATTTGTCGAGGCAGTATGTACTCCTCAAAGCCGTAGACAAGGCGGTTTATGGAGGAGGGTAATGCAAGATTTCACAACACATACGGGGGCACACAACCGAACCGTGGATGCTTTGTCCTCACGATTTAGGGTGATACGTTCAGATTGTCTGCGGTTTGAGCATATCCACAACGAGGTTGAGTGCTTGGGTGGTGACATCGATGAGGACGTCACCTTACAAGTCGCTCTCATCAACTATCGGCACCGGGTTGGGCGGGATTTCAAACGTGTCTCGGAGTGGGAGATCTTAAGGCTATTTTTAGTAGATTAGGTGTTTTGTATGGTATTAATGTAGTTTATGAAATAACCTTTTAATTAGATGTCACCTGCTATCCTTTTGTTTTTTTTCAACGGCCAGAAAATTAGTATTATTAATAAAAAAACAGCCGAAACCATTACTAAAAAAAGACAGTAAATTGAGTATTACATTACATACTACACACCCATATATCATTAAATCGGTTAGCTCGGGATCAGCCAGCAAAATTATCAATTTTTACTAAAAAAATTATCAGCCAGCAAAATTATAAATAAAAATAATAAAAAATTGAGATAGTCATGCGTAATTTGACTGAATTTTTATATCATTTTTATAATTTTTTGTAGAATTTCTGCATATTGCTAAAGTTTTAAAAAAAATAAACCATATTTTTTTTGTCTTTTGTGTTCTAGATTAATGTTTGCTGAAAAAATAAAAGAAAATTAAAGATTAACTTAAATTTAAAGGGAAAAACACAAAATACCCAAATAGGTACGAAGTTAATAAATATGACTAATTAAATACAAACACAAAGTAAATTATGGCATTTTTGGACGGGGTAAACACCGCCAAAAATACATGTTATCAGCCATGAACCTCCTGTAAGCTAAAAACTTTTGTTGAATATCGCCTGCTAGATTAATTGGTTTATCCGTGACCAGATGCTCCATCAGCATACAAACGTTCACAGCTTCGTTACCTGCCAGTGATCCGTTAGACACTATATAATCATCGTTAAAGCTCGAATGTGATGCATTTTTCTTGTTGACCAGTTTTTTTCCAGTATCGCATGTTTACCAAAACTGCTCCAAAATATACAGCGACCTTTCTTAACAGAGGGTGAATGACAGTCCTGTATTTTGGACCGGCACAAACATTCTCCCATGGGTAAATAAGCAGTTGTTGGGTCTCCAACTCTACTCTTATAAGAAACCATTCTTTATTGTTGAGCGGTATTGGAAAGAAAACATAATCAACATCAAAAAAAGATGGAAACGGGCTTAATTTACCATTGCAATAGCTAGCCACGTTTTTTGGAACGGACTGTAACAAGCTTTCATAAAACTTTGGTGGTAGAATCGTCCAACGCATATTTAACAAGGGGTCTTTTTGTAGCTTTCTACTTCTCCAGTTCATCAATCTTCCAACCCAGCCTTCAATATGCTGTTAAAAAAAATTTAAAATTATAAGTTTTTTATTAAGAAATAAATTTGTACAAAAAAAACTTAATAATTCTTACTGTTTCGGTGAGATTACAGTTTAAACGTTTGCCCAACAAAGTTCCCCAAAAATTTTTGTCAAGTTCTACAGTCCTTGAAAAAACGGCTGAGAAACAGAACGGAGAATCCCCATTATTATAGAATTCGACAACATCTTTAGACCAATTTGCTGTTTCGTCGTCTGGTATAGCCCATCTACCGTTGTTGTGCTGGTGTAGGCTTTGCCGATTGTGTATAAACGGATCTTCATCCGGAGCGGGTTGATTTGCATTTTCGTTTAATGATGATGTCTCGCTTACATTCATCGGACGCCTCCACCTACATAAGATCTAACTAGAAGATTTCTTAGCTGGTTGGGAACAGTATTCATCATTAGCTAAGCTTTTCCCACGGCGATCAGACATAATTTAGCTTGACACAGGAAAATCAATTAGACAGTATTTTGTGTTCTCAAATTTTTGCCATACAAAAAAATAATAGAACAAACAATTATTGGTATTTCCTTATATATTATAATATTAAATTGATTTAATAACTAAGCCGACGCTTGCGTTGCATCCGCTGACGCTTCCAAAATTCGAGACGTTTTGCGTCTGCCATCCTTATTGCGTCTGCCATAATTATTGCGCCTGCCCTCTTATTGCGTCGCCTGATTATAATATTAGAGAACATTAATTATTATATTTAATGGCGTCTGCCCCCTTATTGCGTCTTCCCCCTTATTGCGTCTGCCATCCTTTAACCTCGTGCGTCCGCCATTAAAACGTGAAGCGTCCGGCGACGTTTGCCATGCCTACACGTGTTCTCTTCTAGCGTCTGCCAGACGCACCATAGTGGACGGACCACATCTCCACCTCATTCCCTAACGCCATTGACGCTAAACCAAGGACCACCACGAGACCCGACCCGTTTCCAGTGCCAAACACTCACAAAAAAATTTGACCCGACCCGTTTGCGGTGCCAATCACGTGGTCCCGGCCGACATGGACTTTTGGAATGTAGATTTCAACCAACCAGGGTACAACGGTAATGTCGGAAATAGTGTTTTCGGTAACTTGGGGCAAGACCCAGGTATCGGATTCGGAAACATTGGTGAGATCGGAGAGAGTGGATTCGGAAACGTTGGTGGTAACGCCGGAAACACTGACTTACAAAACGTTGCCAACGCCGGAGACTTAAACCTCGGAAACTTTCTTGATGCCGGAAACAGTGACATCGGAAACGTCGGCAACGACGCAAACACTGGCTTCGGAAACATAGTTGACGGCATCAGTCCGAATACGAATGTTTTGATGCAAGACAAAACATCTAAACGGAAGAAGGTAAGTATTTCTTTCCTTAGTATTTTATTTTTATTAATCATGTCTATCATTTTGATTATTGTTCAAGATTAGTATGTTTAGTCTTCAAATTTATTATGTTGTTTATTATCGAAGATTAATTTGTATTTTAACCTAAGGTTCCTAGGATTAAAGTTTGAGCCGTTTGGACGATAGTTGAGAAACTGAAGGAGAAAATGTCTGCTTCTTTAGAAATCCGGTTTAGGCAAGGCTGTTTTGGGGATTACTTGAACATTAAAAACGTTATATGCCAAAGCAATCTTTTGCTAGGAGTTGCGCAACGACAGATTCAAACAAATAATCCTATTGAGGGAATACCTTATTCAATAGGTGTGCACACTTTGAAATTTACCCCAAAAGATTTTTGTCTAATAACTGGGTTTAGATTTGGACCAGTCGAAATTTTTCAATCCGAGGAATCCCCTAACTCATTCAGGAGGAGATATTTTGGAGGTTTCAAAGTGGTTAGGCAACGTCAACTAGAATAGTTGTTTGGGTCTGATTGGACAGGGTACACAGAAGATGATTGTATTCGCATTTGCCTTTTGATGATGGTTGAATCTTTTAAAGGAACCCAAGACTAGCAGGCTGTTGACGACCAATTGTTAAATCTGGTCGATAATCTTTAAGCTTGGAACCAATTTCCATGGGGTACTTATCTCTGGCCGAACACATGTACAAATGTTTACAATCTAAACCATCGGTACCAGCCAGAAAACAAGGGTTTTTCCTTACCCGGCTGCGTTTGGCCATTCAAGGTACATCAACGGATTAATTTTGTAGTTTAGGATTTTTGAAAGGTTTTTTAATTAGTTATACTTATTTAATTTTGCAGTTTTGGATTTTAGAAAGTTTTCCTGAATTCAAATCTCGGGATGGATTTTATATCGCTCCAAAAAGTCCGAGATTTTTGAGTTGGGCCGCAGGAAAGAGGCTAGCATGGAATTCTGTGAATCGGATTATTCAAGATTCGACAATGGTATTGTCTTTGGAATTTGTATTTACTTGGATATATTATTTATTTTGTGAATGTATTGTTTTAATTAAATGCAGATTGATGAAAATTTTCCAAGCTGTGATTTAGTTCCCACCAGCGAAGAGTCGGATAGCATGTGGTTCGGCTCGAGTTTGCAACACATAGTCAGTTTTAGTTTAATGAAACCAGCCTCAGAAAAAATGCAACCGTCTTTTGAACGACATGTGTTTGAAAATATGGAGGTAGATGGTGGAGACAATGATTGTTTAGAGGGTTTTGATGGCAAGGTTGATGGAGGCAATGATGGTGGGTGTAATCTTGATGATGAAACCGGTTCGGAAGGTCATTATAACTTGAATGCATCCACACATTCAAGAAAAAAAAGAAGTGGAAAACCGCTCGGTGGGTGTAATCTTGATGTTGAAACACAAAACAATTTGATACAACAATTTCAAAAACTTCTAGACGATCGGTTTGAGGAAAACTACCAGAGGTTGGCTAAGCTAGTGAAGCCGGAGGTAACACTAATCCACTTATTTCTTTATCAAACAATTCTGACGTACTATATCTTATATTGTAATGTTTTTTACAGTCGACAATTTCTAAGGGAGCAGATGGAACATCTAACGCTACTGAAAGGGTAACTTTGAATAACATAGAAATAATGTTTTCATTGGTAAAAACAATTTTTTATTTTAGGTTTGATGTGGTCTCGTGTGGTGCAAATGACAATTGTAGCGATTATCATGTGAAGACCGACAAGTTGCATCCGAGTAGTGAAAAAGTGAGTAACTTTTATATGTAAAATATCAACAAGTAAAAATTCTGAAAATGATTTATAACGAGGTATTATTTTTTGCAGCAGATAGAGGACATTGAAGTGGCCGAGACTAGAAAATCCGATAGGTTATCAAAGCCGAGCTCCTGGTTGCTCTCACCTTTCGTTGTGATGAACAAAGTGACGGGTAGGAAAAAGCGGAAAGAAGTTAAAGAAGTTCCGCTGGAAAAAAAAAATAAAACAAATAAAGGAGTGGACCGAAAAGGAGCAAGCAGCAGTTGATAAAGGTGAGGAAAGGGTTCGAAAACTTGGCCTTACAATTGGCACAGAAGTTGGCCCAGACTTTTGGCTTTGTTTGCTAGGCGTACAGCGGAGCGGGTTGGTTAGACGATGATGTAATAACCAACTTTGTTACGTAAAATAACATTTATATTCTAATTTGTATTATATTTAACACTCTATTGTTTTACAGCACATCTATGCTTGCATGATAGACTTGTATAACTCGAGACAGAAAACCGACCGTTGGTGTATTTTACCACCTCATTTCCAATGGTCGCTTTTTTACTCAGGGACGAAGAATGTTTTTAAGTATTATTTTGATGGATCATTGGAGCCCTTGCCACGAATTGACCAAGTTGACGAGGTAACAAAAAATTTAATTTTTAGTTATAAGTATTTTCTTTGTTTTATTTTTTATTCAGTTTGTCGAATATATGTAGGTTTATGTTCCGTTGAACGTACTAAACAAGCATTGGTTCTTGGGAGTTTTCCACCTGCACGACAAAACGTTAACGATATATGATAGGTTAGTGTGATTTACCTTTTTAAGTGTTGTAGGTGATGTTTAGTAATCCTTTGATTTTTTTTAAACCTACAGTTTTCTCGATTGGCCTTCAATAGACAAAGAGAGAACACAAGTCATATGTCATATCAATTTTGCATTTGACTCGTGGTTGCGAATGAACGATTACTATGATGACAAGGGATGGTCATTGTCATTCCCGTTCAAGGTTGTTTACCCAGATAATGTCCCTCAACAATTCGGATCCTTAGGTGATTGTGGCGTTTGGGTATGTATTTTCATGGAGAGGTTGATTAACAATCAACCTTTGTTACATCAACATGAACAACCAAAAGAAACCGCAATGCAAATGCGACACAAGCTCGCGATCAAATTGTATGATATTATTTTTGGAAGACAATTTTGATATGGCGTCTACTAGCCAAATGATAGTCGATGAGGCTAACAAAAATTTATTTCCAGATTAAGGTATTGTATTTATAGTCTTTTTGATATAACATCTACAAGCCGTTTATTAGGAGTTTTTTAATTATTAGTTTGTCATATGTTGTGTTTTTTTTTGTATAATCACCCCTCGGAAGCCACTTCGCAGTCTCGTTTCTGCCAGCCCCGAGTGTTGATGGGCAAACGGACCGGGCCGAGATGAAAACCTCAAGTGGGACTTTCATTCCGTTAAATGATACGGGGCGGGCTACACCGGGAAGACCCGTTTTAGCAGTGTTAAAATAACTGTTTTTGAGTATCAAAATATGTGTTTTAAGGTTACATCTAAGAAGCGAAAACATGCATTTTCATTGATTCTAATGCATTTCCATTAAATGTGAGAAGCAATATAAACGTAAACATAAACATAAAATTAACATATTATCGTAACCTCAAACATAAACATTAACATAAACATAAACACTTATACATAAACATTAACATAAACATAAACGATAAGTAAAACATGAAAACACAAATTTAAAAGTAAATTTCGTCTTCAGATTTGATCTTTGATAATTTCCCAAGCATCCGCGTGTTCGAACACCTCATCGTATTTCTCGGCGTAGTCAACGCACGCCTCTTTGATAAGTTCACTTTTAGAACGATCATTATCAGGATTTGGAACCTTGTTGTAAATCGAAGAAAACAAGGAACATCTTAAGTAGAGTAAAGTACCCCGCCTCTTAACTTCATCCAATTGATGGGTTGTCTGCACAATATTACGACAAAAATGATAGTAAACCCGCTCCCAAAATGCCTCGTTCATGCTAGCATATAAAGCTAAATCAGCCACTTCGGCGTAAGACGTCGCCAATTCTACGTCTTCTTCTTTGGACCAATTTTCGGATGAGTTAGACATTTTTCTTGAATGAATTTGTTTTGGTATTCAACACTTGAAAGGCTTTGTTTGATATGAACAAAGTTGAATGGTTTTATGCATGCATATATATATATATAGGGAGAAGATCATGCGAGAACCACCTCTTATTGCGAGAACCGCGAGAACCAATGTGAACACACCAAAAATGCCTAAAAATAGCTAAAAATCACACAAAAATTTTTTTTTTGATTTTTTTAATATTTTTTAGGTTAAAATCGCTACTTTTCGCACCAAAAAAAAAAAAAAAAAATTTTTTTTTAAAAAAAAAAAAATTTTTTTTTTTGTTTGGTGCGAAAAGTAGCGATTTTAACCTAAAAAATATTAAAAAAATCAAAAAAAAATTTTTGGATTTTTTTTTTATTTTTTTAGATTTTTTTAGGTTTTTGGGGGGTTTAGTTTTTAGCATTTTAGCTTGGGGGGGGGTGGGGGAGGGGGATTTAGGTTTTTTTTTTGGGGGGGGGGGGGGGGTGGGGTTAGGTTTTTTTAGCTTGGGGGGGGGGGGGGGGTTAGGTTTTTTTTGGGGGGGGGGGGGTGGGGGGTTTAGGTTTTTGGGTGGGGGGGGTGGGGGTTAGGTTTTTTTAGGGTTTTTTTAGGTTTTTTTAGCTATTTTAGGTTGTGTTCACATTGGTTCTCAAGGTTCTCACAATAAGGGTGGTTCTCGCATGAGCCCCTCCCTATATGTATATATATATATGTGTGTGTGTGTGAATGTGAATGGTTTGTAGTAAATTAATTAATAAATAATTTAATGTATTAAATAAACATTAAAAGTCACCAAGATTATATGATGGATAGGTATTTTGAAATACATATTCCTGAAACTCTTCTGGTTCAACTTGAACAACCTCAGGATTGGTAGACGATTTTTTCTTTGAACCTAGACGCGAAGAATTCTGGGAAGGCATGGGGAGTGTGCAACTGTCACGATGATGGTCGTACGTTTTACACCTACTACAATACAAACGAGTGGGTTCTTCTCCGATAGATAAGATTCTTTTCCCCTCCTTTGGACGACCCGCTTGACGTTTAGTAATGCGTGGTGGCAGAAGATTAATAAGGTCATCAAGTACTTCCCATTCAGATTTATGCGGCAGTGGATATACCGCTTCCTCATACGTTCTCTTATAAACCTCATTGCTATAACAAGAAACGCATATTGACTGCAACTCGTTTCACCTAGAAATCTGAAAACGGCAATCACATGGCCACACGGAAACCCAGATACCTGCCACACCCGACAACTGCATGTTTGGTTCGAGAAGTCGACAAGGCCACTTTTTTTCCCGTCTTCAACGTCAAAAGTATTTTTTCCAATGCCATCAACCGTCCACATCCGAGAATTGCATATTTTTTTTCTATTTTTTTCTCAGCCAATTCTGTAAGCAATTGCTTACCATGGATACCCTGATTTCGGCGATCATAAAACCAAACAGAGTGTCGAAAAAATTCGACCAGTTGGGTTATTGGCATTTTCCTCTGGTGTCTAGATAGAGCATTCATAGACTCCGCACTGTTAGATGTCATATAATGATATCTTTTGCCAGTACAGTGTGCTCTAGACCATTTATGAAAACCAATGCTTATAAGAGTGTCGAATTCTCGGTACAGCTGCACAAAGCGCGTCGAACGATTCTTCGAAATCGGACATCCTATAGGATTTACAAGTCTTACACTCTATTAATTTGGACAAGAACCAGGTCCAGGATTGCCCGTCCTCAGATTTACCAATGCCGTAGCCGATAGGCAAAATCTGATTGTTTCCATCCATGGCAACTGCCAAAAACATTGTGCCTTTAAACTCCCCTTTCAACAAACTACGCCGAACTGCTATTTCCAACTGAATTAAATAGTCTTCAAATAACTTCGTCAAACTGCTAATTCCTTCTGGGTAGAAGATCTGGATAGAAATATTAAATTAAGAATGAATTTATTTCTGCTTCCGGAATTCACATCAAAACACCGACCAAAGATAAACGATGTATCTTGAAATTGTAAGTTCCATCGACACGTTGTTTACACTTTGGCGGAAGTGATATGGGACGGGTTGTTCGCAGTTTCTTCACCGCCATGTGCCGAACAACCCGTTTGATGCATCACGTGTTGTTTGTAGATGAGCTCTTGAACACTTTGTAGTGATCAGAGGTAGAGGACGGGGAAATCGGCTGACACCCATGCCATCAGACAAGTATTGTCGATTACAAAAAACGACAACTCTAAAGCTTAGGAAAACGTCATCTTCAATTAAAGCAACTTCACACAAATCAATTTCAGGGGGTCTGATCATATTTGGAAGGTGTCAAAACTAGGGGGTAAAGGAAATTTTCATGAGATGTTCAATGCAAAATGAGGATTTTATGAAGAACTGGTGGTATATATTGGGGAAAAAATCTTGAAACGGTTTAACAATAAATTGTTATATGTTAATAATTAAATGGGGAGATCATAAATATGTCAAAACCAAACCGTTTAACAAACAATAAATTTAACTTCAAAAAATTTTAAAATGGGTCCCTTAAAAATTGAACACGTTCAGACTTTCTAAAGCGTCCGCCATAATTTTTTAAAGCGTCGGCCTAAGCTAAAGCGCCCGCCTATCATTTTAAAAGCGTCGGCCAGTCATTTTTAAAGCGTAGGCCAGTCATTTTTAAAGCGTCGGCCAGACCATTACGGTGCGTCAGCGGGACGCTTGGGGAAAGCGTCAGCCGAACCATTGCGGTACTTTAGCTGGACCATTACGGTGCGTTAGCCAAAACATCGTCAGCCGCTTTAAAAACGATATGAAACCAGGGACGCAAGCCGTGGAATCATTACGCATAAACAATAATCAAGAGACGCTTGAACATATTGTACACGTGTCGGACACGTGTCAGCTTGTAGGAGATGGACGCATCAACATGATAGACGGACGCTTCCGAGGCTGTGAGGACCTTCCAACGACGCAGGAAGGTGACAAATTTGCAAATGCACTTGATCAAACGACATTTTGGTAATTTTCCTAAATCAGAAAGCTTTTTACAGGAGATGAATTGTAATAAAAAGGAAGAGAGAGTAAATGACGTACGTTATGTTTGTCGGCTAGTTAGAGTTGAACATTAAAAGTTTTATGTTAACACCCTTTAATTGAAGTCAATTACAGATTAAACCTTTAGGTTTTTGTTTGAATTTAAAACAACCTAAACTTATATAATATATCAATTATTAACAATAACTAATGTCGTACGAAAAATTAATCATAACTAATTAAATTAAGTCCGACCCATTTTTACCCGACTTATTTTTAGCCGACCTATTTTGACCCGACTTGTTTTTAGCCGACCCATTTTAACCCGACTTGTTTTTAGCCGACCCATTTTGACCCGACTTGATTTGAGCCGACCCATTTTTGTGCACCCGGTCACCAAAAACTCTGGATCCGCCACTGTATTTGGGAGCAGCCATTTCCTAAATTATATATAAGTTTTACTCTTATCCCACCCTTTATATACTCTATTTTATGAGTAATATATATATATATATATATATATATATATATATATATAGGGAAAGGTTAACATACAAAAAGCCTTATCGTACATCACATACGCGACAAGCGTAACCGTCGGATCAGGGTATAATCACGCATGGAACATATAATCACGCATGGGAACACATAATCACGCATGGGATCAGTTTTTTTTATAATCACGCATGGAAGTCAAAATCACGCACGTTATTTTGATCAAAATTGTAATTACGCACGTTATACACTTGGTCGCGTACGATAATGTACGATAAGGCCTTTTGTACATTATACTTTCTCTAGGGAAAGGTTAACATACAAAAAGCCTTATCGTACATCACATACGCGACAAGCGTAACCGTCGGATCAGGGTATAATCACGCATGGAACATATAATTACGCATGGGAACACATAATCACGCATGGGATCAGTTTTTTTTTATAATCACGCATGGAAGTCAAAATCACGCACGTTATTTTGATCAAAATTGGAATTACGCACGTTATACACTTGGTCACGTACGATAATGTACGATAATGTACGATAAGGCCTTTTGTACATTATACTTTCTCTCTCTCTATATATATATATATTTGAACGGCAAATTTTGGATCACTGACGGAGTATTGGAATATCATCGTGCCACCAGCGGAACCACCTGATCATATCCATCTCCACTAGGCATAATGCGTATACACCAATTCAGGAGGAAACCCAATAAATATAGGAAACCCCTTTTGTGGGAATCGAACCCAAGATCTATTGGTCCCAAAGCCTTATCCCACCCCCAAGATACCACTAGGCTATAAAGCCATGGGCTTATGACTAAGATATTAACCGCAACATTCGTTTGTTTATCTCTTATTCTCAATTAACAAAAAAAATAGTTGTATGTTGGAGGATAAAGAAACTAGATGAAAATGATCGGAGAATGTGGAAATGAAAATAATTAGCAAAATTAATGAATAAAGTTGTTAAAGAAAAGAGTTGGTAAAGAGAAAATAAACAAATAGTTTCACTTTAAATAGTTAAAATGATTTTTAATGGCAAATTACTTCTCATTCATCACCAAAAATTCATAATTAATACAAGCAAAATACTAGACCGAAACATTATATAAACTACACCCGTTAGCTATCACCAACTAACATTAAACTATTACTCACTCATGTTAAAAAAAAAAACAAATTTTGCTACTCTACATTCCTCAATTTTGCCAGGTTTTTCACCCATAGAAACGACATTGCTTGAACTTCCCCGAAGACATTTTCAATTTTAACGCGTTTGTCGGCAAAGATTTGCTCGTTTCTTGCCTTCAAGATTTCCCAGAGTTAGAATGATATAAGAATCAAAATCCAAAACATCCAAACTTTAGATGTTAACTTACACATTCAAAATCTAAAGTGTTAATAGGTTAACCCATTAATTAAACGAGACGTATGCCCTTTATTAAATTGATCATGTTTGGATTGAGTAGTTTAACAAACGAGTTATATTAGTCATCAGTCCAAAACTTTATTATTTTTATGTTGTGTTGAAATCGTATTAGAAATTGCCGCCCCTATTTGAATGGTAAAACATTCTTTGGTACGTACTTTAATACTTTATATGTGTAAGAGAAGTGTATGATAGGGATGGCAATCGAAGCCTAACCCGATGGGTAAATACGAAACCCGACACACCTAGGACGGGTTTGGGGTCGGTTAATCGGGTTTGGGACTAGTTTTATTTTTTCACGGGTTTGTGATGGGTTTGGGATTTGACGATATACCCGTTTACCTGACCCAAATACCCGATAAAGTAAACCCGTTTACCCGATTGTATACCTGATATAATTTCTTTTATATTTTTAAATATGTAAATATATAATACATCCTTTATTCTATACACATAGGTATTTTATCTCGTATACATTATAGTTATTTGATATATTTCTTTAACGATAATATTAAATGTAATTGATTAGTAGTTACCCGATGGGTTTTGAGTCGGGTATACCCAACGGGTAAACTTTTTAAAATTAATGGGTTACCCGAACCCGCGGGTATACCCGATACCCGATAGTTATTTACCCGCTAGAAACCCGACGGGTTTTGGGACAAGCTTATCTAATCAGGTTTGGGGTTGGGATTACCTAAACCCGACCCATTGCCATCCATGTGTATGCTATAAAGTGAACATCGACATTCTAAGTATTTATTTGTGTGTCTTGTGTATTATGTTATAAGAGCCACAAATGAGCAGAAAAACTAGTTACAAACTCGTAAATATAGCTACAAGTAAATTAAGAGTAGGCGGAGTGGGTGATAGAAACCTGTTTCTCCCGTCCCGAAGTTGAGGGATAATGTTCCCGCACCCTGCTCCTCTTCATCTCATTGGTGCCTTTTCTTCTATGTGTTTTCTTCAATTTAGGATGGTGTTCCCGTTATTGCTTCCCGCAATTGCATTGCTTTACCTCTATTCTCTACCCATTAGCTTCCACGTTAGCCTTTTCGCATCCCGTCCAACTCCATACTCAAGAGTCAAGCCACTCTGATCCCCCCCCCAGGTTATTACTCATGCGGTATGCCACAAGCTCACATACAAGGTACATGTAGGTTATGCTAAAGAGCGATTCTCTTCCAAGGAGATCAAAGATGCTGTTTTTTAGTGTGGAGCCGATAAAGCGCCAGGTCCTGACGGGTTTAATTTCTGTTTTGTTAAACATTATTGGAGTTTTTTCGAAGAAGACTTCAAAGAGATTTTTGCACAATTTTATGATACGGGGTCGATTGATTTGGGGTGTAGCGCGTCTTTTATAACTCTTGTTCCAAAAATTAAAGACCCTTTGGAGCTTAAAGATTACCGGCCTATTAACCTTGTAGGGGTTATCAGCAAAATTATATCTAAAGTGCTTGCGAACAGGCTCAAGAAGGTTATTGGTAAAGTGGTTTCGGACTCCCAATCAGCTTTTATTAAAGGAAGATTCATCCTCGATAGCCCGTTGATTCTGAGTGAGGTTTGGACGTGGTTAAAGAATTCTGGGAAGAAGGCTTTTATTTTTAAAATTGATTTTGAGAAAGCCTACGACAATGTCAAGTGGAGGTTTCTGCTTAACACACTGGAGCAAATGGGCTTCCCGTCGGGTTGGATTAGATGGGTGGACGGTATTTTAGGATCAACAAACTCTTCGGTATTGGTTAATGGGTCCCCGACTTCTACTTTCAAATGTCACAAAGGCCTTCGTCAAGGGGACTCGCTCTCTCCGTTTTTTGTTTCTTATCGTCATGGAAGTCTTCTCGTGTGTAGTTTCTAAAGCGTGTAGTTTGGGGCGTTTTAAAGGGATTGCTCTCCCGAATGACGGGCCGGTTATCTCTCATCTTCTATACGCGGATGATGCCCTTATTGTAGGTGAATGGTCCGATCATAACATCAAGGTGGTTGCTAGAATTCTTCGTATTTTTTACGGATGCTCAGGTTTAAAAATTAACTTTTATAAGTCCAATCTCTATGGTGTGGGGGTTGAAGGGTTAGAGATAGAGAATGCGGCGTCCTTGGTGGGTTGTCGTATAGGTTCGACTCCGTTCAATTACTTGGGGATACCGTTGGGGGCAAATATGAACAGAATCAATAATTGGGATCCCGTGGTGTCGATCTTCCGCAATAGATTGGCTTCTTGGAAGTCGAAGTCTTTGTCGATTGGAGGTCGGGTGGTGCTCATTAAAAGTGTTCTTGAAAGTCTCCCTATTTATTTCTTTTCGATTTTTAAAGTGCCGGTCAAAGTGGTGAGAGACTGGAATCTTTGATGAAAAATTTTCTTTGGGGGGGGGGGGCTCGGAGGAGATTAAAAAGATGCATTGGATGGCGTGGGACATTGTGACGCTACCGAAGAAACTAGGTGGGCTTGGAATTTGGAAACTTAGCTTGGTTAACAAAGCGCTTCTCGCTAAATGGGTTTGGAGGTATGTGACGGAAGAAGAGGGATTATGGAGAAAAGTTATTCGGGCTTGTCATGGCAAAAATAGGAGAGGGATGGTGTTGCCGGTCAAAGTTAACAGTACGGATGTTTGGAAAAATATAGCGAGAATGGAATCTAGTTTCAAGATTAATGGTAATAGAATTCACGATTTTATTAAAGGGGTGCTAGGCAATGGGAAGAAGATCAGATTCTGGATCGATAGATGGCTCGGGGATGTTCCGTTGAGGCTTAAATGGCCAGCTTTGTATGAACTTGAGTCAAATAAAAATAGTTGGGTCTGCGAAAGGGTTTCTTTGGTGGATGATTCGACTGTTTTGATGTGGAGCTGGTCGAACCAGCCAAGTTCTCAGCAAGCATTGGCTGAGTTGGAGGAAGCATCTAGAGTTTTATCTGCGGTCAGAATCTCGGTGGATAGCGACAAGTGGGCCTGGGCGTTGGCGGCTGATGGGAGATTCTCTTCGGCTTTGTTCAAAGCGCATGCGGTGAAAGAGATTGGGCTGGAAGGTTCGTTTCCATACGGTAAGTGTTCTTGGGTGCCCAAGAAATGCAATATTTTTGTATGGAGGTCTCTGCTCGATAGGATTCCTACTAGACATGCCCTAGCTCGGCGTAATATTCGCATCGAGTCGGTTGACTGTGTTCTTTGTGGGGAAGCGGTCGAAACGGTGGATCACCTGTTTACGGCGTGTGAGATTTCGTTGAGGGTGTGGAATCGGATTTGCGAGTGGGCTAACATCCCCCAGATTTTTGCGTTTTCTTTCGGCGATCTTGTGGAGTATTATAAGAACTGTCCAGGGAACAAGGATTACAAAGAGATTGTTAGAGGGATCATAATAGGGGCTTGTTGGTGCATTTGGAGTGCTAGGAACGCGAAGTTTTTTTCTAGTAAGGAAAGTAGCTGGGAAAATATTTTCAGGGAGGTTAGGTCTCTTGGGTTCTTTTGGTTAAAAAAATAGATCAAAGCATTGTAATATTGAATGGATAGAGTGGTGTAAGTCTCCATTGTAGATGTTCTAATTTTGGGTGCAGTCCTGGGCGTTTTTTGTCTTGGCTGCCTGTGAATATATATTACCTTTCAAAAAAAAAAACATAAAAATGATAAGTACATTAATTGCTATTTAACGAAATTATTGTATACTTCTTGTATAAGTCACATACATTCAAAAGACTACAATGTCGATATTAATATTTTAAAAGACTTTAGCTACAAACAAGATTTTGGGTTAAACCATATTATTTTCTGTCTCCAAGATCATAAAATTCATCCACTTTTGTCTTGCTTTTTGGTACATTATATATACCTCGTTGTAATAAATTAAAAGAAACAGATTCGTTTTATTTTTATATTTATTTTGCCTAGAAGAGTGTGGTAATAATATAATAATCGTAACATACATCATTAAATGAGTTAGTGGGTATCTTTTTCAGATTCGAGTCGAAGTAAATGATGCCCAAAAGATCCATTCACCCCATCATTTCCATCCTCACAATTTAATTTGGGAAAATTACTAAAGTAGCCGTTTGACCAGGCGGTTTACAAAAATAG
Organism: Helianthus tuberosus; assembly: GCA_030545235.1. Lineage (NCBI taxonomy): Eukaryota > Viridiplantae > Streptophyta > Magnoliopsida > Asterales > Asteraceae > Helianthus > Helianthus tuberosus. Next base: position 3,787,351 of record CM060421.1, read on the forward strand.
CCATTTGACCAGGCTTTATGCACCTTCAATCCAAGTGAACTCCCATTTTTATGCACCTTCAATCCAGCCACAACCAAGCGGACACGTGTCCCCCAAGCCGTTTCATGCCCATGCCGCTACACAAGCTAGCCGAGCCGTTTCATGCACAAGCCGAGCCGCTTCGCCCTGGAACTAAGCCGCTTCGCCGAATCTCTGATTTTATGCCGCTTTGTGGTACTGCCAAGCCGAGCCGCTTCATGGACAAGCTGAGCCCCTTCGCCCCGATCCCGAGCCGCTACACCCTGGAACTAAGCCGCTTCACATGTTACCTTCCCCCAAGCCGCTTCATGGCCAAGCCGAGCCCCTTCGCCCCGATCCCGAGCCGCTACACCCTGGAACTAAGCCGCTTCACATGCTACCTTCCCCCAAGCCGCTTCATTGCCAAGCCGAGCCCCTTCGCCCCGATCCCGAGCCGCTACACCCTGGAACTAAGCCGCTTCATTGTATAACTATTAATTTACTATTTTTAATGATTTAATTTGATTAAAATTTTAGTTTAATTGGTTAAAAATATGAATATCCGATAACAAATGAAATTTTATTTTTTTTATAAATATTAAATAACATGTATAACTGTTGACCCACCCCACTTGGACTTTTAAAACCAATCAAAATTTATTTTTTATACTTTCATAAAATAACATAAAATGTCGTTCTTATATAAACCCCCTAACATCCACACACACCTTTACAAAAATAAAGTCTTAATAAATAAAGTCTTGTCTTATTTAGTAAATAAAGTCTTGTCTTATTTAGTGTATATTGCAATGTACATAAAATATAAAATTTATCATATATTAATGGGAAAATTAAAATTTAATTTTACAAATTACGGCATCATTAAATGAAAGTGAGCTCCGGATTTTAAAGATAAGAAAAATGTCATGAAAGCCAATACATAACACGCCTGATAAGAAATTGACATAAATATATATATTTGTCGCATGTTTTCCATCTCCTTGCCGATATAAACTCCAATAATGATACCTGCAAATTAATAAAAAGATAAGTAATTTTGAGTTTGAGATTTTAAAGCTAAGAAAAACGTCATAAAACTGACAGGTAACCCACCCGATGAAAAAATTGGCATAAAACCGAGAGGTTCTTAAAAAATACAACATTGAAAAAATTTGTCCCACCTATACTTCAAAAACCAATTTGGCTAGCTTGTGGGAAAGGGGGCGAAGCGGCTCGGCTTCACCTTGAAAGATCATGGCTTGTACTTGTAGAGGCTTGGCTAGCTTGTGGGGCAGGGGCGCGAAGTGGCTCGGCTTGGGCCTGAAACGGCTCGGCTAGTGGGTGTAGCGGCATAAAGCCTCTTCAGGTAAGCGGGACACGTGTCCGCTTGGTGGTGGCTGGTTGAAGGTGCATAAAAATGGGAGTTCACTTGGCTGGGGAAGCATGAAAGGGCATTTTTATGCCTGGTCAAATGGCTATTTTCGTAAACAGCCTGGTCAAACGGCTACTTTAGTAATTTTCCCATTTAATTTTTAAGGAGATGTAAGATGTTGATGTTTGTATGCCTTTATTCTTTAGTTTCAAAGTATCAAATCTTTTTCTATTGTTATTTTGGCTTTTGTTTATTGGGAACCAATGAGGCAAGCGAATTCGTTAACTGTCTCATCACTAGAATTTGTTATATTATACCTAGTGGAAACCATCATAACACCATTCCTAGTGATAAGGGTGAATAAGACTAGAAGGTATGGGGGCCGGCTGAGGCCCGGCTAGGACCGGCGCCGGTCCCCCACACCGCCCCCCTCGCCCCATCCCGGCTTGACCGACAGCCCACAGACGATCACGACGAGCCTGCTTTCTCTCTCTCTCTCTCTCTCATCTTTCTCTCTCCTCTCTCTCTCTCTCTCTAACTCTCTCTAAAATCAAATTAATTTATATTTTTTAATTGTTTTTATAAATAGTGTGGGGCCCCATCCTCCACCCCCTTGGTCCATCCCCTCTAGGCCCATCCCCACTCCCGGTGACGTGGCGTCCTACGTGGCGGCCCATCCCCTTGGGGATGACCCTCACCATACCCTCCAGTCTAATGCTCATACCCTTAGGTGTTTTCAATCATGTGGCAGTACAGTCAGCAAGAGGTATTATTTGGCGTTTTTTCTAAAATAGGTGTAGTGGAGAAGTGGGCATTATGATAAAATTGTGTAAAGAATTAAATAAAAATAAAAAAACCAAAAAAAAACCTATTGGAAGATTAAATAAAAATGAAAAAGGAAGATAAAATTTGATTGGCCAAGACAACTTGTTCCAAGCGTGATTTTAAACACACCTACGGGGATTTTTTGTCGGATCACGCCGGATCCCGCCGGCGGGGGTGGTTGGGCGGCGTTTTTGGGCGTGTTTGGGAGGGATCATGCCGGAGATGATGCCTACTACGGGTGGTCTAAGAAAACTTATAAGATACTATAAAACTCAGAGAAAACTATTTTTAAACAAAATTATTTTTATTTCTTATATTTTTTATATGTTATTAATATTTTCAAAACCAAAAAGAATATAAGAAATTATATGTAGTTCTCAAGATGGATATATGTAGCTTCGTGAATTACATATAGTGGTATGGAATCAAATACAAACTCTTATGTTTGTAAGAACCATAAGAACCAATACATAAATGACAAGTGTTATTCAATTAAAAATTAGTTTAGGGGTAATTTAGACATTTTGACCCTATTTTGTTATAACTAATTAAAATTAATTATCAAAATATCCCTAAATCCATGTAGATTAATTGAAACCAAAATTTGAATTTTTGTAATATATTCAGATCAAACCAACCTGCAGGAATCACCAATACAAAAAACATAAGCACACCCACATAAACGACATTAACACAATCAAAAAAGGAACTTCCATTATTAGCACTCTCGTTTCAATAAAAAAGGAACTTCCATTATCAACGACCTTAGCACAATCAAAAAACGACATTAGCATAACGTAAGACCATCCACATTATCAGCATTCTCGTTTCAATCAAAAAACGGAACTTCCATTATCAACGACATTAGCACAATCAAAAAACGACATTAGCACAATCAAATAACGACATTAGCACAATCAAAAACGACATTAGCACAATCAAATAACGACATTAGCACTCTCTTAACACCACCGTCTGGGCATCCGACGGTAACACCAACAAACAACATTAGCACAATAAAAATACGACATTCCAACGAATTTATTTCTAAATAGGCTCCCAATAACAATACCAAAGGAAAAAAAACAACAGATACTATTACATAACTAGCACAATTTCATTTTTTTATTTTATAAACAACACATATTGTTCTATACTAGCACAATTTCATTTTTTTTTATTTTATAAACAACACATACTGTTACATACTAGCACAATTTTTTTTTAAATTTTATAAACACATACTAGCACAATTTCATAATTATTACATAATTAGCACAGTTTCATTTTTTTATTAATTTTATTTTATAAACAACACATACTGTTACATACTAGCACAATTTCATATTTTTGTTTTAATTTTGTAAATAACACATACTATTACATAACTAGTAGAAAACAAATTTATTTGTAAATAGGCTCCCAATAACAACAGAAAAGGAAAAAAAATAACAACACATAAGAAATACATAATAAAATAAGAACATACGTATATATTTAAAATTAACACGATACATTTTTTGTTGGTGCATGCGTCTGTCGACTTCGTCTAGTATCGAGTCTTGTACTTAGAATGTTAAATCAGGGCACGTAGTTCGAGAAAATAAGTAATTCCGCTTGAACATGGTGATTCTGCTTGAATGTGCACATATGTAATTTCGAGCGAAATCAGATTCCGCTTGGAATCTTATTCCGCTTGGAATCTTATTCCGCTTGAAAGACTTTGTCGATTCCGCTTGAAACATGCTATTCCGCTTCAGTTGGGTCGCTTGAGTGATTCCGCTTAAATCACTGATTCCGCTTCACGATCATTATTTCGCTTGAAAGAGGTGTGATTTCAAGCGAAATTAGTTATCTCGCTTGAACTTGGGTATTTCGCTTGAGAAGGTATTCCGCTCCAAAGTGATCTCGCTTGAAAGTTGTGATTCCGCTTGAAGGGAATCTCATTTGAAGTTTGTAATTTCGCTTGAACTGACTGTTTGAGAATTCTTGAAAACCGAAACATGGACGAGGAATTTTACAACGCATTCGCTACTCCGGTTACCCCGATTAGTCTTGCACAGAATACGATGTTAGAAAACGAAACGGGGACTATGCAAAAACCGCCAAAGCTTTTGAACATCGAGGAGTATAAGAGTTGGGAAGGACGTTTTGAGAACTAGGTACAAGCAAACTACTTAGATGCTTGGGAATGTATTGAGACGAAATATGTTCGACCGATGACTGATGATGAGGAGATTATTGCTATTAAGGATCTGAGTGTCGATAATAGAAAGAAATACTAAGATGAGAAAATGATGCTAAGTCTATTACAACAAGCTGTGAAAGAAGATATCTTGGTTCTATTGCAACACAATGGAACTTCTTATTCAATCTGGAAAGCATTAAGATCGAAGTTTCATGGAAGCCAAGAGATGGTTAAGAACAAGAAATCGCTTTTGAAGAAAGAGTTTGATCTGTTCCGCGATTTGAAAAATGAAAGTACAAAGCAAATCATTGAGAGATACTGCAATTTGCTAGCAAACATGAAGAGGTTAAGCATCGAGAAAGATAATGAGGAGTTAATTGAGAAGCTATCTGATGCATTGCCTTATGAGACTTGGGGTACATATCTGATGATGTTGAGAAACAAGAAAGGTTTTAGCAATCTGACACTGAGCAAGTTTATTGAAAAAATTGAGGCTCAGGAGATGGAACTGAGAAAAGCTTTAAGAATGAAAGATTTTGATGGTGAACAAGACATCGGACTTTATTACAAAGGTGGGGTCAGTGATAAAACCACCAACATGTCACCGAAGGTTCAGACAGCATTCAATGCAAAGAATTCATCTGAAAGTTCTTCTAAAGGATCAAACAGCAACACAAGATTTTCATCATATCCATCATTGATCCGAACATTTCAGCAACAAAGAATGGCAAGAAGCTACAATGCAACATTGTACTGAATCTGGAGAATGATGAGGATTATTCAGCAGAAATTGCAAAAAGTCACATGTCTTTGTTGGGAACCGTGTTGGAATCCTATGGTAGTTTTGTGGCAGGACGGATCGGGAATCCTATGTTGACAAAAGAGGATTACGATCAAATAGATGCTGAAGAGATGGAATTGATGGACATAAAGTGGTGTTTGGCAAGTGTGTTGAGACGAGCTGAGAAATTTAAGCAGATCACAGGAAGAGATGACTTACGTGAAGCTAATGTTTCTACTTTGGGTTTTGATAAATCTAAAGTCACTTGTTTTCGTTGCAGGGAAAAAGGACACTTCAAGAGGGAGTGCAAAAACCGCGAAGCAAGTGGAGCTCAAAATCCGTTCAATAACAACAATGATTACTACCGGAAGGCCATCTATCATCAAGTTGCACAACAACAACAAGAACCACAAGTGGCACATGGAAGAAAAGTGATTGAGGAATCTTCAAAGAGAGCTTGTATGGTGAATCGGGATGACAAAGAGACAACAAATGGATTCAGTTGGGACAAATATATCTCAGCTGATAACAAAGCATGCCGGATAAACCAAGATGATGAAAAATTACCTGAAGGTTTTAGCTGGGCAAATTTCAATTGGGATGATTATGATCCAAACAAAGATACAAATCACAAAGCTTATGTCGCTCGAGTTGAAGAAGATAGTGTTGATGATAGAGAGTATCATGCAAGAAGATTGGCAGCTCATTTTAAACTGATAGAAGAGAGTGACAGTGATGACGATAAAGCCAAAAAGAAAAAGAAAAAGGTCAAAACACCGGTCAGCAGTGATGATGAAGCTGTTCCAGTGATTAAGAAAAAGGTGAAAGATGTTCCAAAGTTCAAAGTTGATGCAGAAGCGAACGCAAAAAATGTTCCGGTGATTTGTGAGAATTGTGAGATTATTAAAAAGAAAAACAGTGAACTGATTAACAACATAAACCAGTTGAAGGAATCATACGATGTTCTGAACAAAGCCATGAATCAGTATAATCAATCAAGTGAAGAACAAGCAACAACAATGAAAACACTTCAGGGAGCTTTCATGATAAAGCAAAAATTTGTGAACAACTACATCGAGAAGTGTGCTGTGCTAGAACAAAAACTTGAAACACAAAGAATTGAGACTGAAAGATTTAATCGTTTGTTAAAAAGTTACTCATGTACTTCTTATGTCATTGACATGATTTATCCAACTGTTGAGGGCATGAAGGCATTTGAAGATGACGAAGTAACTGAAGAACAAAAAGTTTCTGAAGCTTCTGAAGAAAAGACTCCTGAAAAGAAGAAAGTAAAGAAGAAGGATACTAAAGTGAATGATTCTGGTAAGAAACAAGGTTTTAGTTACAACAAGTGTCCACCCCCGCTTGAAAATGGATATTCTCCGAGAAATCCAAATTCAGAAAGAGTCAAAAAGGCAACAAACTTAAAGTGGGAGTCGGAGTCTTCGGTTAACTTGCCGGATAATATTGATGTCACGTTTACGTCATCTGACACTGATCATGAGTCCGAGTTAATAAAGAAAGTGGTCGATCAGGTGTTGGATAAAGATGAAACTGAGGAGTCAAAGTCGGAGTCCATGACAGAGTCAAAGTCTGAGTCCAGCACTCCGAGTCAATCCGTCAAACAGGGCAAAAGGGTTTACAATAAAGAATTCATGTTATCAAAATCTAATTTGAATGAAGAAACATTCAAAGTTGCATATACATTGAATGATTCTGACAAATTATATTCTGATGAGGAATTTCCAATAAGAGGTGTTAAACCAGAAATGATAAAAAAGGTTTTCAAACTTATAGAAATTAATATTTCTGAAAATCCAAGACCTTACACCTCAAGATTTCAATAAAGGTTAAATAAGAAAAAAAGGTTACAGTTCTGGTTCTGGTTTTCAAAAGAAACCAAACCATAACGGTAATTACAAAAAGAAAGGATTAGGATTTATTCCTCCAGAAAATCATAAAAATGAAAAATACGTTCGTGATTTTAAATCAAAAATGATATTTGTTTCAGGTACATCATCTGAAGAAGAGAAAGAAGATCTGTTCAGAAATCAGTAGAACAAAGAATTCCTTGCTAAAAAACAAGAAGAGATGAAGATTGTTGATCAGATGAAAGAAACGAGAACCTGTTTCAAATGCAACACTGTTGGTCATATTGCCAAAAATTGTTCCAAGGCAAAACAATCAAAATAGGGAGTTTCTCGTAAACTGAAAGATAAAGAGGTTGTGTTTGAATCACCAATTGATAGAACTAAACTTTTCAAAAATTCAATTTTTGAGATTGGTGAATGTTCAAACAGGTTTTATAAGAAAAGAGCAAATCTTGACAACCAGAAATGGGTTGTTAAGAAATCAGGTAAAAGTTCTAGCAATGATTCTGATTCGGAAAAATCAGATGAATCTGATTCCACAAAGTCAGAGGAGTCACAAATTGAATCAAAATGTGAAAACTCAGTACCGACTGTGGATGATGTGAATTTTCCACCACTTCGAGCAGAAAATTTTAAGAAGAAAATTGGTAAAGTTGAGATATCAAACCAATTTTTCTCAGAAAAGAAAGAGTTTGATATTGAAAAGGCATTTAACTCCAAAGTACACCATATTTTTGGAAAATGGTTGACAGGAAGGTCAAGGGAGTCATGGAATTTTACGAGAAGAAGATAAAGAAGCAAGGTAAAGTATCATCCCTGGTTTGTGACTGGGATGGTACCTATTACGAACAGTAAAATTCTGGACTTGCCGGAGCTCCCAAGTTGGTAATCGTGGAGCATGAATCGGCATCATTCTTATATTGTTTGTGGAAAAATTGAAAATTGGTTACAAGTATGACTTGCCGGAGCTACCAAGTTGGTAACCGCGGAGCATGAATCGGCATCTTTATTGAAATAATGTTTTTAGTAACGGTATGACTTGCTGGAACTCCCAGGTTGGTAAGTGAGGAGTAGGTATCGGCATCTTGAGAATTCAACTTACATGTGGTATTGGTTGATAAACCATGTGGTTGAAAAAGAGTTTGTGTTACAAATGATAAATCAAGGTCATTAGGTTGAACTTGATTGGATCATTCTTACAAGTGGTTGAAAGACAATGTGATGAACCAAACCCCTAATCTACAAGTTAAAATCAACAAAAATTATTTTCCAGAAAAACCATTTGATTAAAATAAACTTAAGTGTTTTGAAATCACAATGGGAAAATAGTTTGTTGTGAGGGGGAGTTCTGATTGTTTATGCCAAGTGGATGGCGATTTGAAGTGATTCGATATCGGTTGTCAATTTATTTGTACAGTTTGTTTTCAAATTTCCTTAAATGATTTTGAATTTTAGGGGGAGTAAGATTTCAGAAAATCCAAAAACATTTGAAAATTTGAAAAAGTCAAAAACATGATAAAATTCTAAAATGAGTTTTTGTGTCAAAGAAGAGGAAATGATAGTACATCAGTAGACAGTTACAATATGCTAAAGAAATGTAATGATTAAATAGCATTAAACGATCTCACTGATGATATGCCGATAGGTTTTTACACATTTAGTAAGCTTTTTCGGGATATAAGCTTAAATTCAAACTTGCTTATTTCGTGGGGAACACTACTTGGATATATAGGTAACCCCTGAAATCTTGTTTGAAAGGTCCCTCTTTCTGAGATACTAGGTCTTTATGCTCAGTGATATCTGGGGTATTATCCCGGGACTTCTGATTTTGCGGAAGCAATGGCCTACTCCCCGGAGAATACTTTACTGCTTGCTTGAAATATAACACCGCCCTCAGCATAAAATGATGAGACAATAAAATTGCTAATCAATGCTGTTGTAAAAAAGATCCTCTAAAGGGGACACACCAAAAGTCGAGCCGTCATCTCTCTGCTGAACGGAAGTTCTGACCTGAGCTCTCACGGTTTCGCAATTTAATCCTTACAGATATCATCTATGGTATACTCACCTATAAGACTGAATATTGGGATCTGGATACGGGAGTATATTCAAGAGGCGGGACACATGAATGAGTTTAAATTCTTAATACACCTAACTCATATCCTGAATCAGTTGAAATTTGTGTGAAAATTTAAGTGGATCAGTATATCGTCAATCTAAGTGAATTGTTTAATTCTTAATGTGTAACTAAGCTCAACGGTACTTGTGACTTGTCATAAACTGATATGATCCTCTTACACAAACTCACAAAAATATTGTATGTAAATATGTAACACCTCGAAAATTTACGTCCAATAATGTATTGACACGTGTCATAGGCTTTGAATATGTGAAAAAGCACTTTAGAGGGACTAAAGTTGACACACAACGAAACTATGTGAATATAAGGGTCCAAAGTGTCAACAATGGATAAATAGGCCCTACAATAACCCTACATGGTGTTTATAATCTTAAACGGATAAATCATGGATCATACGAAGCGGAAATTGAAAGAAAGTGAAGAATTACAAACTACAGGGGCTAAAGGTGTCAACATGTTGAAAGTATACCTCTGAGTGACCTTTTGGCAAACCCGAAGCTTTGTAATGATAAAATATACTCACTAGAATATGTGATAAAAATTTCATCAAGTTTCGTTATCGTATGAGAAAGTTATGATCAAAACCGTGCACGAAGGGTTAAATGCGTTAACGTTAAAATTCGTGACTTTTCGGGTAAGCACAAAGTTAACCAAGGACTTTACCATGTTTGTAAATGTCCCAAGGTCCTTAAAAGTCAGATTTGAGGGTCTAATGAGCAAGAAAAATAAGCAAAACCACGTTACAAAGGACAAGGACTGAATTGTAATTGTTGAAAACTTGTTAAGCTGGTCACCAGCTTGTACGCGGCCCGCATAAGGGGCCTCGCGGCCCGCCTACCAGCTGCCAGCGACAACACAGCGAACAGATGTCAGTTTTAAGTCTGTTTTCGATTGTTTACAGCTGTGAATCGATACAAGGGGCTCTCCAATGGATTTTCATGCATGTAGGGGCACTTGGACACATCTGATAACACTCATAGACTCTTGTGTCATCATCTTGGATGATCAAAGTTTATATTTAAGAACATCCATTGTTGCAACCATTTCACATTCTCTTGCAAGATCATCTCTGGAGCTCTCTGGACATCAAGCCAACTTTCTAGTGCTCTCTAAGCTTAATTAGGACTCTTGTAAGTGTTCATAACCCTTTCTAATTCGTTCTAGCTTAGCTAATTAACCAATAGTCAAACCGTCGTAATTTAAGTTTGACTTTGAGATTAAACGAAATTTGCTCAGTCATTTCTCAAATTGAAAGTACCTACAAGTTGATATTTATGTGGGTAACAAACCCTTAAAAGGGTATTTTCAGATTCCCACTCTAACTATGCTAATTGTCGAGTCAAAGCATACTTTAAAAAGTCAACAGAATGATTATTTGCAAGTTTAAGCATAATTAGCAATGTAGGGTACATGAAACCTGTTTGATCATTAAAATAACTTGGTAACTAATGTAAGAACATGTCTCAACATGTTCAACTCGACAATTTTCAGTTTAAACCCGGATCGGACCCGAAAGTCGCATAATTTGACTTTTGCTTCGACTATCAGTTCTGATCCGTTCATGCATGTTTGAGATCTGTCTTAGAGCTTATTTTGGACCAATTTTCATATAAGTATAACTCTCTGAGATTTTACAACTTGGTTCAATACTTATCCGATTCATATGCATGTTTCCGATTTATGCTTAAATGTTGACTATTATGCCCTTTTGACTATAAAACGTGATTTTTGAAAAAGTGAAAGAGTGGAAACATTTGTTACTGATTTATAAACTTGCACCAAAAATTTGATATCAGTTTAAGGTCTAGTTAAGAGTTATGCTCATTATCGTAATTTGAAAGCTTTATGTTAATTAAATGGCGTGATTAGCAAATAGCCTATTTAAACCCACTTTTTGATATCAAACTTTTTACCCACTGATGTTATATAATATTTTGGGATTTTTAAAGATTTTTATTTAATTTTTGGCTGAGCTTAACATAGGTCTCTAGATTTGATTCGGTTATGACGGTTTTGCCCTTTTAAGCCATAAAATGAGTTTTACAAATCCTTTTGACCCCAAACCTTTTTCTACTGATTTTATTTGTTAAATAAAATATTTTGAGCCTTCTTGAATTATAAAAATATCAGTTTTCTTTTAAAAACCCGGAAATGGCTCCAAATCGTCTTTTTAAGCGTTTTTAACGCATAGTATGTGCTATAACCATATTAAATATATAAGGTTCATACCTACTGATGTTTTTAGTATATTTTGAGATAATAACAGTAAGTAAAAGTTTTTGAACTCAGGTTTCCAGTTTTGATCTTTTTAGCCCTTGTGAAATTACCAAAATACCCCTAAGGTGCATAGTTTGGTTTTAAATGATAATTTTCACATATGGGTCATACACTACTGTTATAACATGTTAAATTAAGTATATTTACTGTATAAACCAGACCTGTAACTCAGATTTCTAATTTAACTCTTTTATAATCTTTTAAATGACCAAAATGCCCTTATGAGGCATAAGTTGAGTTTAAATTCAATTGGGGCATAATAGAAGATATCTTACTGATATTATAACATATTTAAGCCATATTATCTCAGGGAACTTTCATATGACTCTTATGGTTACCCGTGACGCCCTTTTCGCGCTCGGTTCGGTTTATATAACTAGTTTGCATAAATTGACCGAAACGGGTCAAACCTTATCATCTTTGTCTCAAAATCCAGAATGTATTTAGTATACCCATATTATACAAGTATTCAAACTTGTCGGGTCTAAATCACATTCTATCCGGTCTTCGCTTAATCGTGCGTTTGAACCGTATCGTCCTTAAAACTAGCCGGTCTAAGCTTAAGCTTAAATAAAGACCCGTTAGAAATCTAATAGGTTATTATAAACCTTCGTTCCAGATTAGGAGCACCAGTAAAAGCTACTTGCAATTTGCTTATTGTGAATTATACTTTACTTAGGTAAATACTTTTAACTTATTTTCCCTATACGGGCTTGGGTTACGGTATATAGAATACCGCTTGATCGAGCATCAAATCTTACATCGTTGGGTGGTTAATTGAATAATTTGATCGGCTCGTTTAAACAGTCTTGTTCACTTAAAGCCTTTGGGGGGTTAATGACCATGTCCCGGATATCCCTGACATCATTTTACGAAATGGCCACGACCTGAGCACGGGGTGTAGGCGTACACCTGTCAGTGTATAACTCATTATTGTGGTGTGTCTATTGATCTTTAACCCGGACAAGATCCGGGCTACTGAACGCACAAGTAACATGTAATTCGTTCACAAGATTATACTACATAATTATCCCAAGTTATAAAAATGTTTTGTGCCACGTGCATTCAAATCAATTTTCAACCCTTTTCAAAATGAGTCAGTTAAATTGTATTTACCAGTGTAAACTGACGTATTTTTCCCAAAAGGTTAAGTGCAGGTACTACTCGTACTAGGCTGGCTGTCTTCTAGAGCGTCCACAATAAGTCTCGCAAGCTTGGATGACAATAAGCTGTTGAACAATATCTTATTTTATTTTGATCCGCCTGTGGATCCGTTTCAACTATTTGTGATATTTAATATTACACTTTATTAAAGTTGAAATGAATCTATCTTTGCTTCCGCTGTGCATTTATATATTGTGTTGTTTGTCTATGATGATACCAACTACGTCACGATACTCCCCACCGGTGACACGTGGAAAATAGGGGCGTGACAGGTTTGTATCAGAGCCAGCTCTGAGTGAATTAAACACTAGCCTTTTGTGTTTAATCTCAGTTACACAATTGCACAATCCTCGATTCTCGAGTCTAGACAAAGAACTTAGGAATTTTCCAAATTTTGGTTTTATTTCTAACTTTGTCTTATATATTTCCTGTTATATCACTTGTTTGTTTTTGACAGGTTGTCAACTTCCCGCCACGTATGAGAGGAAGAGGAAGGGGAAATGGAGCACATGTAGCCCCAAACGACCACGAGGCCGGACCGTCACACCGGCGAACACCTTCAGACCCCCATAACTCAGATGCTCAAAATCTTTGGAGGTCTTTTATTGAACCAGCTAGGCGCTCAGTTTCACTGAGTACCTCCCCGTCTATCCCACACTCCTTTGGGCCTCATTCTGAGAATGAGCCCCACAACTCTCAACAGTCCTACATTCCCCTGCTGGGACACAATTCACCCTTTGACCATCCATCACCCGTCTTCCAGGGTCAGTTCAACCCTGACGACTACTTAGGAGCAGCAGTGGGTTTTAACCCACTTGGACCCGAAGACCATTTTTCTGGTGGCAACCCGATGGACATCGATGAGGATACCGATCCTGCAATGCCACCATCCGGAACTCCCAACCATCCCATTGAAATTTCAGATGGGTCACCGTTTGTGGGATCACCTTACAATGGTCCCGACAGCTTCGAGGAGAATTTCCGGCAGTACGACTGGGTGTTTACCCCCAGTTATCATAACTCTCCCCTGCACCAGCCACACCACTCTCCCCTGCACCAGCTTCAGCCCAACTCTCCCCTGCATCAGCAGCAGCAGCAGAATCCTTCCGAGGATTCTCGACTTGTCGCGGTCACTCCGCCGCCACCACCGCCTCAGCTTCAACCTCCCTCGCCTCCGAGGCGAAGGAGAACGACTTTGCGAATATCCGCACGAGGGGGAATACGCATCAGCACCACTCCACATTCTAGTGGCAGCCGGTACTCGCCTGTCCACGAAGAACCAGAGGGGGGAGAATCTTCACATCCCGTCTCTGAAGTAGTCTCTGCGCCTGTCGCGCCACAACCACCAATGGGTTTTGGAGACCCAATTCCCACTTACACTGGTGCGGCAGCATACAATCCCTTCGAGCAGCAGATCCACACAGGTTACAACTTTGCAGAGGATCCCTACTGGTTAGCTGCGAACTCTCTCCATCAGGAAGGTCCCTACGGAGGTCCCTGGGCTACGGGACACTCGACCTATGGATACCCACCATATGGGTATCAGCAACCGTAGCCTCCTCAACCTCCGCATTATCAGCAACCGCCGCCTCCTCAACCTCAGCATCTTCAGCAACCACCGCGGACACCGGTGATGTCACCGCCACAATTTCAAGAAATCCTTCATGAGATACATGAGGTGCGACAAGAGGTGCGGCATGAGATGCGGCAAGAACGAAGGTATAACCGGGGGATGTTCAAGAAGATGGTGGATTTGATCAAGGGTAAAAGCAAGAAGGATCGCTGAATCCTTTGTTTGTTACTTATTTTAGTTGTAATCATGTCCCTGCGTTGACATTTATTTATTTATTTATTTCTGTACTCTACCTCTGCGTGGGTATTTCCTTTCTGTTCTGCCCCTGCGTGGGCATGTTTTTCTATTTTGACCCCTGTGTGGGCATGCTTTTCTATTTTGACCCCTGCGTGGGTTTGTTTTGTTAGTTGGCCCCTACGTGGGCATGTTATTTATGTAAAAGTCCAGTTTAGGGCAAACTCGTACTAGCTTAATTTTTGTTTGGAATGGTTAATTTAAGTTTTTCATTTTTAAATTATGCATGAATATAATATGTGAATAAATGAAAAATAACATATTTTGATTTACCATTTTTTTAATAATAAGAATCTTAAAAAGGTAAAACCTAGCTTGAATGTCATATTAAAGACCTGGCCAATATGGTAGAACCTGTTTAAAAAGATTCAAATCTCTGTTAACATCTGCAAACATGTTAACATTCTTGGCTAGTGTGATCCGCAAAATCACACATGTCACCCTTTTTAATAAATTATCCAATTTATATATATATATCTGAGTGTGACATAATGCCTACGGGTTATAATTAATGTCATATAAAACAAAAGGCAGCCGTAGTTTATAGACTCCCTGCCAAGAAAAGGATTGGTTTTTATTTTATTCAAACTTTAATCCTACAAGATCTAAATTTATAATTTAGAAATTCGTCTACGTGACTAGGCCTGTTGTGCCAATATTTTATTTCATTCTAGGATAAAGTTATTAATAAAAAGTCCTGAATGAAATTACTTAACAAATTAACTAATATGGCCCTTATTACCATGGTTAATAAATCGTCAAGAACGATAATACTGTTTAGGCTTCTAAATAGACCTTGTCCTTATTTTTATGTAGCAATTAAGACTACATGGCTAAGTCAGAAGAGATAAACAATCGTCCAGAGGAAAACCCTGAAAATGCAAGAATATTAGTAACTGGTGCGGAGTTGAAAGCATTAGTGAATGATGCTGTTATCGAAGCACTAAATAGACAGTATAGTGAATCGAGCGGGACCCGAAGTAGGACCCGATCTGCACCACATTCCAAGCCAAAGACACACTCGGAGGCTCATAACAAACCGCCCTCTAAGAAGGATGAATCTAAGAAAGATGCACTTAAGAAAGATGAGCTCAAGAAGGATGATGATCGACACTCATCAAATCAGAACAGTGTTCCCTCAAAAAGGATGGTGCATGATGCCAAACCACACACCAAGTCCTGTACTTACAAGTACTTTGTTTCTTGCAAACCCCGGGACTTCACCGGGGAGAAAAGAGCAATAGATTGTATGACTTGGTTGGACGAAATGGATACGGTTGTAGACATCAGCGGTTGTGCTGAAAGGGACGTAGTAAAATACGTATCCCAATCGTTCAAAGGAGAAGCACTGGCGTGGTGGAAGTCTCTCATACAAGCGGCTGGAAAGATCCCGCTCTACAATCTATCATGGGATCAGTTCGTTGCCCTTATTAAGGATAATTATTGCCCGCAGCACGAAGTTGAGAGAATTGAGTCAGACTTCCTATCTTTAGTGATGAAGAATTTAGACTGCCAGGCATACCTCACTACTTTCAATACCCTATCTAGGTTGGTTCCATACTTGGTAACCCCATAACCTAAGAGGATTGCTCGCTTCATCGGGGGTTTAGCCCCAGAGATTAAAGCAAGTGTTAAGGCATCAAGGCCTGCAACCTTCAGATCAGCAGCTGATCTATCTCTATCTCTCACCTTGGACGTAGTCAGGTTGAGAGCGCTCAGGAACTCAGAAGAAAATAAGAGGAAGCGTGAGGACGATACCTCACGAAGATCAGATAAGAGACACCGAGGAAATAATGACCACAAGAAAGGGTCGGGATCTAAGAAGGATGGGCAACAATCGGGGGATAAGCCCAAATGTAAAACTTGTAAGAAGAACCATTTTGGGAAGTGTCGATTTGAGTCGAAATCCCAGTCTCACATGAGATCCTGTGGGATTTGCAAATCTACGGATCATAAGACTTTGGAATGTAAGAAGCTGAAGGATGCAACATGTTACGGTTGCAATGAGAAAGGGCACATTAAGTCTAATTGCCCAAAGAACGCCAAGAAAACCGAAGATGGGAAAAAGACCAATGCGAGGGTCTTCAGGATGGACGCTAAGGAAGCTGTTCAGGATGACAACGTGATTACAGGTACTTTTCTCGTAAATGATGTTTTTGCTAGAGTATTGTTTGATTCTAGAGCAGATAAGTCTTTTGTGGATAATAAGTTTTGTGAGTTGTTAAAATTGCCTGTAAAAGCCTTAAGTGTGAAGTATGAGGTGGAGTTAGCTGATGGAACCATAGAAACCGCCTCAACTGTTTTAGATGGGTGTGTTATATCCATTAGGAATCATTCTTTTCCTTTGTCCTTACTTCCCTTTAAGCTAGCCGGCTTTGATATAGTCATAGGTATGGATTGGTTATCGCATAACCAAGCCCAGATTGTGTGCAATAGAAAGCAAGTAGTAGTCAAAACTCCGTCTGGTGAGTCACTCACCATCCAAGGAGATACCCAGCATGGATTGCCTGAGCAAGTGTCTATGCTCAAGGCATCCAGATGTCTGCAGAAGGGTTGTGTCATTTATATGGCACAAGTTACTATAGACGAGCCAAAGCCTAAGATTGAAGACATCCCTGTCATTTCGGAATATCCTGAAGTTTTTCCCGAAGAACTACCTGGTTTACCACCAGATAGGCAAGTGGAATTCCGAATCGACATCATCCCTGGTGCTGCACCAGTAGCAAGAGCACCTTATAGGTTAGCACCAACGGAGATGAAGGAGTTAAGGACGCAGTTAGATGATCTGCTAGCCAAAGGTTTTATTAGACCTAGTTCGTCTCCTTGGGGAGCGCCGATTTTGTTTGTCAAGAAGAAGGATGGGTCGATGCGTCTATGCATCGATTACCGTGAGCTTAATAAAGTCACTATCAAGAATAGGTATCCTTTACCCAGGATCGATGATCTATTCGATCAGTTACAAGGGGCAATCTACTTTTCTAAGATCGATTTGAGGTCAGGCTATCATCAGTTGAAGGTCAAAGATGAAGATGCGCACAAGACTACATTTAGGACTCGTTATGGACATTACGAGTTCCTAGTGATGCCTTTCGGGCTCACTAATGCGCCTGCCGCATTCATGGATCTTATGAATCGCGTCTGCAAGCCTTACTTGGATAAATTCATCATCGTCTTCATTGACGAAATTCTCATCTATTCGAAGAACCAAGCTGATCACGAGAAACACCTTCGTTGTATTCTCAAACTTCTACATCATGGGAAACTCTACGCCAAATTTTCGAAGTGCGAGTTTTGGCTTCGAGAAGTCCAATTCCTTGGACATGTGGTAAGTGAGCGTGGAATCCAAGTGGATCCCGCTAAGGTAGAAGCAGTTATGAATTGGCAAGAGCCAAAGACACCTACTGAGATTCGTAGCTTCTTGGGTTTAGCAGGATACTATAGGCGATTTATCGAAAAATTTTCAAGGATTGCTGCGCCCCTCACTTCATTGACACGTAAGAAGGTTAAGTTTGATTGGGGCCCTAAGCAGCAGGAATCCTTTGACATTCTGAAGAAAAAGTTGAGCAATGCACCAGTGCTAACATTGCCTGATGGTATAGAGGAATTTGTGGTGTATTGTGATGCATCCCACACTGGTATGGGCTGTGTACTCATGCAGAAAGGCAAGGTTATTGCCTACGCTTCACGACAGCTAAAGGTGCACGAGAAGAACTACACCACCCACGACTTGGAGCTGGGTGCCGTAGTATTTGCATTAAAGCTATGGAGGCATTACTTGTATGGAACCAAGTGTGTGATCTATTCAGATCACAAGAGCCTTCAACATTTGTTCAATCAGAAGGAGTTGAACATGCGACAAAGACGATGGATGGAAACTCTAAATGATTATGATTGTGAGATAAAATACCATCCAGGCAAGGCAAATGTAGTTGCTGACGCCTTAAGCAGAAAAGAAAGAGTGAAGCCGATAAGAATCAATGCCAAGCGCATTGAAATAAGGAATAGTTTGAACGAAAGGGTGTTAGCTGCACAGAAGGAAGCTGTGTTGGAAACTAACTATCCTGAAGAAAAACTAGGAGTAACTGAGGAGCAGTTATCCTATGACAAAGACGGAATGCTAAGATTGAATGGACGAATATGGGTTCCAGTTTTTGGAGGACTTCGAGATATTATCCTCCAGGAAGCCCACAGTTCCAAATATTCTGTTCATCCTGGAGCTGATAAGATGTACCAGGATCTAAAGGCCAACTACTGGTGGATTGGTTTGAAAAATTCTGTAGCTACTTATGTAGCTAAGTGTTTGACTTGTGCACAAGTCAAAGCTGAACACCAGAAGCCGTCAGGTTTGTTACAACAGCCTGAAATCCCCACATGGAAGTGGGAGATGGTGACGATGGATTTCATCACCAAGTTGCCAAGGACGAGGAAGGGAAATGATACTATATGGGTCATAGTGGATAGACTGACTAAGTCAGCACATTTCCTACCCATTAAGGAAACTTACAGCTCAGACATGTTAGCTCAATTGTACGTAGATAAAATTGTAGCGTTGCATGGCGTGCCATTGTCAATTATCTCGGATAGAGATACGAGATACACCTCTCATTTTTGGAAAAGTTTCCAACAGTCTCTAGGCACGCGCTTGAATTTTAGTACGGCTTACCACCCACAGACAGACGGACAGAGTGAGCGTACCATCCAAACATTGGAAGATATGCTTCGTGCATGTGTGATTGATTTAGGTGGCAGTTGGGATAAGCATCTGCCGTTAGTCGAGTTCTCCTATAACAATAGCTACCATACTAGTATTAAGGCTGCGCCCTTTGAGGCATTATATGGTAGAAAATGTAGAACACCCATTTGTTGGGCGGAAGTAGGAGACGTTCAATTGTCAGGACCAGATTTGGTTTTTGAAACAACGGACAAGATTGTCCAGATTCGCGATCGTTTGAAAGATGCCAGGGATAGACAGAAAAGTTATGCGGATCCAAAGCGTAAGTCTTTTCACTTCGAAGTAGGTGATAAAGTATTGCTTAAAGTATCACCCTGGAAGGGAGTGATGCGATTTGGCAAGAAAGGCAAGCTAAGCCCGAGATACATAGGACCTTTCGAGGTTATCGAACATGTCGGTTCAGTTGCTTATAAGTTAAACATGCCTGAAGAACTCAGTGCTATACATAATGTTTTTCACATCTGTAATCTGAAGAAGTGTTTCGCTGATGAATCACTGGTCATACCGCATACAGATGTACATATAGATGAGAGCTTGAAATTTGTGGAGAAACCATTTTCGATTGAGGATCGACAGGTGAAGAAGCTTCGAAGGAAGCATGTGCCTATTGTAAAGGTCAAATGGGATGCCCGTAGAGGTCCCGAATACACATGGGAGGTAGAATCCTCGATGAAAGAAAAATACCCTCATTTGTTTCAGTAAATCTCGAGGTCGAGATTTCTTTTAAGGGGGTGAGGACGTAACACCTCGAAAATTTACGTCCAATAATGTATTAACACGTGTCATAGGCTTTGAATATGTGAAAAAGCACTTTAGAGGGACTAAAGTTGACAAACAGTGAAACTATGTGAATATAAGGGTCCAAAGTGTCAACAATGGATAAATAGGCCCTACAATAACCCTACATGGTGTTTATAATCTTAAACAGATAAATCATGGATCATACGAAGCGGAAATTGAAAGAAAGTGAGGAATTACAAACTACAGGGGCTAAAGGTGTCAACATGTTGAAAGTATACCTCTGAGTGACCTTTTGGCAAACCCGAAGCTTTGTAATGATAAAATATACTCACTAGAATATGTGATAAAAATTTCATCAAGTTTCGTTATCGTATGAGAAAGTTATGATCAAAACCGTGCACGAAGGGTTAAATGCGTTAACGTTAAAATTCGTGACTTTTCGGGTAAGCACAAAGTTAACCAAGGACTTTACCATGTTTGTAAATGTCCCAAGGTCCTTAAAAGTCAGATTTGAGGGTCTAATGAGCAAGAAAAATAAGCAAAACCACGTTACAAAGGACAAGGACTGAACTGTAATTGTTGAAAACTTGTTAAGCTGGTCACCAGCTTGTACGCGGCCCGCGTAAGGGGCCTCGCGGCCCGCCTACCAGCTGCCAGCGACAACACAGCGAACAGATGTCAGTTTTAAGTCTGTTTTCGATTGTTTACAGCTGTGAATCGATACAAGGGGCTCTCCAATAGATTTTCATGCATGTAGGGGCACTTGGACACATCTGATAACACTCATAGACTCTTGTGTCATCATCTTGGATGATCAAAGTTTATATTTAAGAACATCCATTGTTGCAACCATTTCACATTCTCTTGCAAGATCATCTCTGGAGCTCTCTGGACATCAAGCCAACTTTCTAGTGCTCTCTAAGCTTAATTAGGACTCTTGTAAGTGTTCATAACTCTTTCTGATTCGTTCTAGCTTAGCTAATTAACCAATAGTCAAACCGTCGTAATTTAAGTTTGACTTTGAGATTAAACGAAATTTGCTCAGTCATTTCTCAAATTGAAAGTACCTACAAGTTGGTATTTATGTGGGTAACAAACCCTTAAAAGGGTATTTTCAGATTCCCACTCTAACTATGCTAATTGTCGAGTCAAAGCATACTTTAAAAAGTCAACAGAATGATTATTTGCAAGTTTAAGCATAATTAGCAATGTAGGGTACATGCAACCTGTTTGATCATTAAAATAACTTGGTAACTAATGTAAGAACATGTCTCAACATGTTCAACTCGACAATTTTCAGTTTAAACCCGGATCGGACCCGAAAGTCGCATAATTTGACTTTTGCTTCGACTATCAGTTCTGATCCGTTCATGCATGTTTGAGATCTGTCTTAGAGCTTATTTTGGACCAAGTTTCATATAAGTATAACTCTCTGAGATTTTACAACTTGGTTCAATACTTATCCGATTCATATGCATGTTTCCGATTTATGCTTAAATGTTGACTATTATGCCCTTTGACTATAAAACGTGATTCTTGAAAAAGTGAAAGAGTAGAAACATTTGTTACTGATTTATAAACTTACACCAAAAATTTGATATCAGTTTAAGGTCTAAATTAAGAGTTATGCTCATTATCGTAATTTGAAAGCTTTATGTTAATTAAATGGCGTGATTAGCAAATAGCCTATTTAAACCCACTTTTTGATATCAAACTTTTTACCCACTGATGTTATATAATATTTTGGGATTTTTAAAGATTTTTATT
This sequence comes from Helianthus tuberosus, assembly GCA_030545235.1. Taxonomy (NCBI): domain Eukaryota; kingdom Viridiplantae; phylum Streptophyta; class Magnoliopsida; order Asterales; family Asteraceae; genus Helianthus; species Helianthus tuberosus. The sequence goes on from CM060421.1 coordinate 3,809,073, forward strand.
TAATTTTTGGCTGAGCTTAACATAGGTCTCTAGATTTGATTCGGTTATGACGGTTTTGCCCTTTTAAGCCATAAAATGAGTTTTGCAAATCCTTTTGACCCCAAACCTTTTTCTACTGATTTTATTTGTTAAATAAAATATTTTGAGCCTTCTGGAATTATAAAAATATCAGTTTTCTTTTAAAAACCCGGAAATGGCTCCAAATCATCTTTTTAAGCGTTTTTAACGCATAGTATGTGCTATAACCATATTAAATATATAAGGTTCATACCTACTGATGTTTTTAGTATATTTTGAGATAATGACATTAAGTAAAAGTTTTTGAACTCAGGTTTCCAGTTTTGATCTTTTTAGCCCTTGTGAAATTACCAAAATACCCCTAAGGTGCATAGTTTGGTTTTAAATGATAATTTTCACATATGGGTCATACACTACTGTTATAACATGTTAAATTAAGTATATTTACTGTATAAACCAGACCTGTAACTCAGATTTCTAATTTAACTCTTTTATAATCTTTTAAATGACCAAAATGCCCTTATGAGGCATAAGTTGAGTTTAAATTCAATTGGGGCATAATAGAAGATATCTTACTGATATTATAACATATTTAAGCCATATTATCTCAGGGAACTTTCATATGACTCTTATGGTTACCCGTGACGCCCTTTTCGCGCTCGGTTCGGTTTATATAACTAGTTTGCATAAATTGACCGAAACGGGTCAAACCTTATCATCTTTGTCTCAAAATCCAGAATGTATTTAGTATACCCATATTATACAAGTATTCAAACTTGTCGGGTCTAAATCACATTCTATCCGGTCTTCGCTTAATCGTGCGTTTGAACCGTATCGTCCTTAAAACTAGCCGGTCTAAGCTTAAGCTTAAATAAAGACCCGTTAGAAATCTAATAGGTTATTATAAACCTTTGTTCCAGATTAGGAGCACCAGTAAAAGCTACTTGCAATTTGCTTATTGTGAATTATACTTTACTCAGGTAAATACTTTTAACTTATTTTCCCTATACGGGCTTGGGTTACGGTATATAGAATACCGCTTGATCGAGCATCAAATCTTACATCGTTGGGTGGTTAATTGAATAATTTGATCGGCTCGTTTAAACAGTCTTGTTCACTTAAAGCCTTTGGGGGGTTAATGACCATGTCCCGGATATCCCTGGCATCATTTTACGAAATGGCCACGACCTGAGCACGGGGTGTAGGCGTACACCTGTCAGTGTATAACTCATTATTGTGGTGTGTCTATTGATCTTTAACCCGGACAAGATCCGGGCTACTGAACGCACAAGTAACATGTAATTCGTTCACAAGATTATACTACATAATTATCCCAAGTTATAAAAATGTTTTGTGCCACGTGCATTCAAATCAATTTTCAACCCTTTTCAAAATGAGTCAGTTAAATTGTATTTACCAGTGTAAACTGACGTATTTTTCCCAAAAGGTTAAGTGCAGGTACTACTCGTACTAGGTTGGCTGTCTTCTAGAGCGTCCACAATAAGTCTCGCAAGCTTGGATGACAATAAGCTGTTGAACAATATCTTATTTTATTTTGATCCGCCTGTGGATCCGTTTCAACTATTTGTGATATTTAATATTACACTTTATTAAAGTTGAAATGAATCTATCTTTGCTTCCGCTGTGCATTTATATATTGTGTTGTTTGTCTATGATGATACCAACTACGTCACGATACTCCCCACCGGGCCCACCGGTGACACGTGGAAAATAAGGGTGTGACAAAATATTTCTTTACCGCATTGCATTTTCATTTCATTAAAAAAATCGAAAAAGATTTTCAGTGTGTTTTAGCATAAATTTTGAAAAATACAAAAAGATTTTCGACAACTGGTGTTGGAAAGCTAATTTTCAAAATTCCAAGTGCTAAACATGATGAATAAATGGATTGGGTGAAATTGTTTGAGATGTATTTTGAAATGAAATGAGAAAAGTTTTTAAAATAAAAACGTTATTCCTGCAAGAGGTTCATCAGAGACTAACATTGTAAAATCATTGTCTGAATATCTTATCCACAAGTGTTCATTAGATGGTGAAATTGTTTTTACAAGTGGTCATCAGAAAATTTACTTTTGGGTAGAGAATGTGCAGGATATCTGAGTGATAGAGAGCCAGGTTCCGATACCTGAGGACTCTGTGATTTTAACAACCCAGGCTGCGATCCCAGCATATCGAAAGGGGGAGTCTGAAGACACCTAAAGGAAGGAGTGTGTTGGTGCTGATGAAAAGAGAAGAGAAAGATTTGAGGATGCTTTACAGTGTCAAGATACTTCAGAGAGTTCGAGAGGACTGATAAAGACTGAAGATGCGAAGACTCGACACTTTAAGACTCGTCAACATTCGAGGGGGAGTCTGTTGGTGCATGCGTCTGTCGACTTCGTCTAGTATCGAGTCTTGTACTTAGAATGTTAAATCAGGGCACGTAGTTCGAGAAAATAAGTAATTCCGCTTGAACATGGTGATTCCGCTTGAATGTGCACATATGTAATTTCCAGCGAAATCAGATTCCGCTTGGAACTACTTCAAGCGAAATCAGATCATTATAAATAGAGGTTCAAGCGAGATCATTGGTAATCTTTCCGGTCAGAGCAACGAAGTGCTGCCGAAGTGTCGTCTCGCTGTAAAACGTCTTATAATCAATAATATCGACAGTTAAAGTGATATTCTAGCTGAATTGACCTCAGTACGTCTGTTTCCGCCTTTCGTACTGAGCAAAACTCTTCTGATCGACTCGTTCGGGTCTGAAAACGATCCTACATTTTTATATTAGCACATTCCAACTAAGTAACCAGCACAATTATAAAACATCTTTTTGTAACTTTTTTAAAAGTCATTTTTATAAATAAAAATAGTATAGCAATATTGTTCTATACTAGCACAATTTCATTTTTTTTTATAAACAACACATACTGTTACATACTAGCACAATTTTTTTTTTAAATTTTATAAACACATACTAGCACAATTTCATAATTATTACATAATTAGCACAGTTTTATTTTTTATTAATTTTATAAACAACACATACTGTTACATACTAGCACAATTTCATATTTTTGTTTTAATTTTGTAAATAACACATACTATTACATAACTAGTAGAAACCAAATTTATTTATAAATAGGCTCCCAATAACAACACAAAAGGAAAAAAAAATAACAACACATAAGAAATACATAATAAAATAAGAACATACGTATAGATTTAAAATTAACACAATACATTTTTATATTAGCACATTCTAACTACGCAACCAGCACAATTATAAAACATCTTTTTGTAACTTTTTTAAAATTCATTTTTATAAATAAAAAAAAGTGTAGCAATATGGTACTCATATTAAAGATAAAAAAAAAACTTGATTTTATGGTATAACTTTTTTTCCAAAGTTAATGAAACATATAAAAGTTATTTTAGTTTAAAAAACTTGGTGGAATTAGTATTTTATGGGAAATGACTAAATGACTAAAATACCCTAACTTGATAGGATTAATTATTAATTATAGGGGTTTTATTTGTAATCAATGTCAACCCTTAATTTAAACTATCAATGGCTCAGATATGTTCTTACGGTTCTTACAGTTAGCACTGTTTTTAGAGGATCTCAACCTTAGTGGTTTTCAAGTTTTCAAGTTTATAGTGGTTTTCTCATGTGTATATAAACCTATGTTTTTTTAAGGGTAAATTATACTTTTCGTCCTTTGTGTTTGTATCGAATTGCAATGGATAGCATTTAACTTCAATAATTACAATCACAATCCTTTAATTGCAAAACCCATTACAAATTATGTCCTTTAACCCTAACCTAGTTAAAATTATAAGTTAAGTTTATTGACATGAGGGTAGTTTTGTAATTTTACCTTTTTACTTAAAAATATATTAAATTACTTACCCCTCCCACCTCTTCCCCCACCCCCATTATCCATCTGCAACCCACTTTGCACCCACCTCACCCCACTCAACCATCTTCTTCATCCCTCTGCTTCAAATGCAGGTTTCAATATTAAAAATTAACCCCTGATGAAATTCTTTTTGGGGAAAATAGTGGTAACTGGATCTATTATAGGTTTCATTTGTAGATCGTGACGATTCACAATCTTGAGGATGACCTGCAAATTACCGTCTATACTAAATGGATTTGTTCTTTAGATGATTTACTGAAGTGTCGTCTGTATCCGGTCGGTTTTGATTCTAAAACTGATTCGATGATTCCGTATCTTGTAATTTTGATTTCCATCTGCCGGTTCTAGTTGGTCTTTTTGTTTACACATTGTTTTTTTTTGTATCGTGTATCTGATTCCTTTAGGATTCAAATAATGGAATAGATTTTGATTCTACAACAGATCTCGTTCATATCTAGTTGGTTTTTACAACCTGCAAACGGTGACTTTCAAAGAGAGTGAGAAAGATGAACTCGGATGTAGGTCTTCTACAGCTGTTGTGTTGCCGAAATTAACTGGAGGCGACGGAGACAAACGCTAGCAGGGGTTTTAGAGAGAGAGAGAGAGAGTTGAAAGTGTGTGATATTTTCTTGTTTTTTCCTTTTCTATTTAATATATTTTTAAGTAAAAAGGTAAAATTACAAAGCTACCCTCATGTCAATAAACTTAACTTAAAATTTTAACTAGGTTAGGCCTAAAGGACGTAAGGTGTAATGAGTTTTGTAAATAAAGGATTGTGACTGTAATTAGTGAAGTTAAAAACTATCAATTGCAATTCGATACGAACATAAAGGACAAAAAATGTAACTTACCCTTTTTTTTAAGAAAACATGAGTTGGACCTACTAGTTCATGTTGTAAGTTTGTGATATTCACAATATTCTCATAACTTACATGGTATCACATCCTCTGGCGTAAGATCTCGATCTCGCCCATATCATCCTTTCATTCACATTTTTTTCCACAGTACATCACCATAGGTGACAAATCTGAACCCAAAACTCCATCACAATCTCTTCATCCGGTCTACACCGTAACCAACATCCAACATAAAGTTCGTGTTCTTGATGATGTAGAAGTTTCATACCCGACCTGGGTCAAACTCTTTATGCTTCACGCCACCGGGTACGATGTGGTTGACCACATCGACGGTTCGCCGGCACCTGATAACACCTCCGAAAATTACCCGTCGTGGAAGAAGATTGATGCCGTTGTTTTACAATGGATTTACAACACTCTCACTAACAACCTTCTTATTCGTGTTTTAAAAGAAAAATCAATGGCTTTAGAAGCATGGCTACGAGTCAAGAACATATTTCTTAATAACAAGGGTTGTCGAGCCTCGGCTTTACAACATGAACTCACTAACTTGACACTTGCCGCCATGCCTAATCTTTAAGCGTACTGTCGGCGTATCCGTGAACTTGCCAATCAACTCACCATTGTTGATTGCCCCATCAACAACACCCAACGTATATTGTACCTCGTCCGTAGCTTGCCCCGTGAGTACGACACTGCTACCTCGATCCTTAACCAATCTCTCCCAACTTGGGATGAAGCTTGCAATTAATTGCAATCGGAGGTCTGTCGTATTTCCGTTCGCGACACACTTTCACCATCACCTATTGTTGTGGCTGCTTTGAATCAACAATCTGGTTCTTCCAATCGGGCCAGCAACTCCAACAATTCACAAAATAACAAGCGGCCCAATAACAGAAACAACAATAGGCCCAATCGAAACCAACAACACAATGCCAACAATAATCGTGGCCCAAACCAAAACAATCAAAACCCACAATAGGCCCATCCCTCTTACTATCCACCTTACTGCCCCCTGTTCTGGACCCCATCCATGCCCCTACCCGACACTAGGATGGGCTCAGTGTCGCAACCCCCGACCCCTTGCCCCGGGATGCGGGCAGCCGCGAGCTACTCAGGGCGGTGGTATCGGTGTTTATTCAATTTGGCAGCAGAATTTACATCAGGACCGTAGTTAGAAAATATTTTATCAGAGTAAAACACCACATTTTTAGAAATAATAAACACATGGGAAAAACCCGAGTTTCCATTTATAATATATTTATAGGGATAAACCCTAATTTATTGAAATAAAACTTCTGCTTTATTTAGGTAACTTTTATAGCCACTTTTCCAAGCCTTCAGTGCTCTCCAGCTAGCTTCTATTTTGGCTTTCACATTTTGTTACCTAAAACGCGTTTAAAACATTTTTGTCAGTGGAAAATACTGGTGAGTGAATCCCAGTTTAATCAAAACAGGTTTTATCATTTTACAGCGTTGAGGGCAATCCAGCAATTACATTTGTTTACATCTACTTCAATTACCACCCACGGTACTGTCAATCCTGACTTGTGGTCATGCTACTACTCACAATATAGTAACAAGTTATGCATACAAAACCCCAACATACAGACGATAATTGTAGATTTACAAATACTCAATCACTGTGAATTGTAATTTAAATAATTGAGGTTTTATAAAAACAATTTACAAAAAAAAGGATTACTCACATTGCTAATTTAGGTATTTCCTTGTAACTTCCTAGTTATAATCTATTAATTTAAATAATGCACACGCGTTAGTATAATAACCCAAATTTTACATTAGCTATGCCCTCCCCAAGACAGAACTCCAACGACTGAGTCAGGCAGAGCCTCGACATGCGTTACGGAGCACTAGATCAATCGGGCAGCATAACTAATATGTAACCGGGGGTTATAATACTTACATCGAGGCAGAGCTTTGCTATTTAGTGGGTATAATGCCCGAGAATTATTTATATTATTTCAGAAATTGAGAAAGAGATTCGAGTTTTGAACGATTTGGAAAATGAGCTCGAACTCCCTATATATAGGGCCTGATCGGTGGTTCCTGGCGGCCCACGAGAGAAACAAGAAAGGGCTTCGCGGCCCGCGAGCGAGGTGGAGTAGGATCTAGGGTTGCTGAGTTGACCCACTAGCCTCGACACGCCTCCTGCCACGTGGCGGCACCGGGTGGTGTCTGGTGGCCAAGCTGTCGCGCCCTGCGACTGAGGTAGCCAAGGGGGTCGCGCCCCGCGAGCGCTCCCTAAATTTTGTTTTATTTGATTTTTGTTAAATTTAAGGTACTCTGGGCCTATTTTTCGTATACAGAGTGTATTTTAGGACGTATGGGACATGTTTAAGGGTTTCGGGTGAGTTGTTATATCCTCCCCACCTTGTTTTAGAACTCGTCCTCGAGGTCTACTGGAACAGGTGTGGATATTTCCTCTGCATCTCTGATTCAAGCTCCCAAGTGCATTCTGGTCCTCTCTTGGAATCCCATTTTATTTTGACTAGATCTAATCTCTTGTGTTTGAGATTCTTGATCTTTCTGTCTTCAATCTATAGTGGTTTCTCTGCAAACTTAAGCTTCTCATTTACCTCTATGTCTTTAAGAGGTACCACTAACGATTCATCTGCTAAGCATTTCTTGAGATTACATACATGGAATACATCATGTATTCTTGCCATTTCCTCTGGCAGTTGTAGCTGGTAAGCTACGGGTCTTATCCTTCTAATAATCTCAACGGGTCCAACATACCTGGGGCTTAGCTTTCCTCTTTTGATGAATCTAACTACTCCTTTCCATGGCGAAACTTTTAATAATACTTTGTCTCCTACTTGAAATTCCAACGGTTTTCGCCTATTATCAGCATAACTCTTTTGATGATCGCGTGCTGCTTTTAATCTTTCCTTGACTTGAATGATCTTGTCCGTTGTTTCTTGCACTATCTCTAGTCCAGACAGTTGCTTTTCTCCAATTTCTGCCCAACAGACTGGGGTTCGGCACTTTCGTCCATAAAGTGCTTCAAATGGTGCAGCATTAATACTGGTATGATAGCTGTTATTATAGGAAAATTCTATTAATGGTAAATGATCGTCCTAATTTCCTCCGAAATCAATTACACAAGCTCTAAGCATATCTTCCATTGTCTGAATAGTTTTGTCCGTCTGTTTAAGGATGATAAGCTATGCTTAGATTTAACTTGGTTCCCATTGCTTTTTGGAAACTAGTCCAAAAATGCGAAGTAAAACGGCTATCTCTATCAAACACAATAGATAAAGGAATTCCATGTAATGAAACTATTTCATTTACATATAACTTGGCTAATTTTTCCATACTGAAAGTTTCTTTCATCGGTAAGAAATGAGCAGACTTGGTTAATCTGTCTACAATCACCCAGATTATATCATTACCTTTTCTTGTCTTGGGTAATTTGGTAACAAAATCCATTGTTATCAATTCCCATTTCCATACAGGCATTTCCAATTGCAGCAATAAACCTGAGGGTTTCTGATGTTCAGGTTTAACTTGTGAACAGGTTAAACACTTGGCAACATAAGCTGCTATATCTTTTTTCAGTCATATCCACCAAAAATTCTTTCTTAAGTCTTGATACATTTTATCACTTCCGGGATGTATTGTATACTTAGACTTATGGGCTTCTTCTAAAATTCGGTGGTGTAGGTTTCCTTGTTTAGGTATCCAAATTCTTTTCTTATGGAATCTCCAAATTCCATATGTTCCTTGTTCTAATTTCTTAATCATTCCCTTTAATTTCTCAGTATCATCCTTCATTACTGATTCTTGTATTGCTCTAATTTGCTCATTTAAATCTATCTGCAGATTTAATTTGAGATAACGTACTTTTCTTGGCTTATCATGATACTTTCGACTTAAAGCATCAGCTACTACATTAGCTTTTCCTGCATGATACTAGATACTACAGTCATAATCACTAAGGATTTCCATCCAACGTCTCTGTCACATATTTAACTCTTTTTGGCTGAAAACATATCTTAAACTCTTATGATCGGTGAAAATAGTAAACTTACTACCGTAAAGGTAATGTCTCCAAATCTTAAGGGCAAAAATTATGACTCCTAATTCTAGATCATGGGTTGTATAATTCTCTTCATGATTCTTAAGTTGTCTAGAGGCATAGGCTATAATCTTTTAACGTATCAATACACATCCATAACCTAACTTAGAAGCATCACAATAGACTACAAAGTCTTCAATTCCTTCTGGTAACGCTAGTATGGGTGCGTTGGTTAATCTTTGCTTAAGGATTCTAAAGGCTTCTTCCTGTTTTGGTCCCTATTCAAACTTAACTGATTTATAGGTTAACTTTGTTAAAGGAATGGCTATTCTAGAGAAATCTCGGATAAACCGTCTATAATAACCTGCCAGTCCAAGAAAACTTCTCACCTCTGTTGGTGATTCAGGGACTTTCCATTTAGTAATTGCCTCGATCTTTGTGGGATCCACATGAATTCCTTCATGATTAACTAAATGTCCAAGGAATTGTACTTCTTGTAACCAAAATTCACATTTTAAAAATTTAGCATAAAACTTTTCTTTTCTCAGTAAATTTAGAAGTGTATGCAGATGCGCTGCATGTTCCTATTTACTCTTAGAGTAAATGAGAATATTATCTATAATGACAATTATGAATTTATCCAGATATGGTTTACATATTCTGTTCATCATGTCCATAAATGCGGCTGGGGCATTGGTTAAACCAAATGGCATGACGGTAAATTCATAATGACCATACCTTGTTCTGAAGGCAGTTTTAGGATTGTCCTCTTCCTGTACTTTCAGTTGATGATATCCTGAGCGTAAATCGATCTTAGAAAAGAATCGAGCTCCTTGTAGTTGATCAAATAGATCATCGATTATCTGTAATGGGTACCGATTTTAATTGTGACCTTATTCAACTCTCGATAATCAATGCACATACGCATTGATCCGTCTTTCTTCTTGACAATCAAGATTGGTGCTCCCCAAGGTGATGAACTTGGTTGTATGAAACCTTTCTCCAGAAGTTCCTCCAACTGTTTCTTTAATTCTTGCATTTCTGCTGGCGCCAAACGGTAAGGTGCCTTGGCAATCGGTGCTATCCCTGGTAGTAGGTGAATTCTGAATTCGACTTCCCTATCTGGCGGTAGTCCGGGTAGCTCTTCAGGAAAAACATCTGAGAATTGAGATACTATGGGAATATCTTTCAATTCTTTGCCTTTAGTGTTAATGATTATGGAGATCATATACACTAGTGATCCTTTCCTTGCATAACTTACGGTTTTCATTACAGAGATGAATTTTGTAGATCTAATTGGCTTATCTCCTTTAATTATGATCTTTTCATCTTTTGGTGAATTTACATGTATTGACTTTTGATCAGATAAAATACTGGCTCGATTGGCTATTAACCAATCCATTCCTAACACAATATCAAATCCAGCTAGGTTCATTGGGTAAAGATTAGCAGTAAAATTATGTTTTAGAATTTCTATTCTTGCCCCCTGCAAGATTTCATTGATCTTAATGGATTCTCCAATTGCCGTCTCCACTAGGCATTCTTGTTGAAGTTTAGTTAATGGTTGATTGAGCAATTTTCAAAACGAAGTATTAATAAAACTTTGGTTCACACCAGAGTCAAATAATACTTAAGCAAAAACATCATTAACTAAAAACGTATCGGCAATCACATCTGGAATCATCATGGCTTCTTCTGCTGTTAGAACAAAAGCTCTAGCATTCTTAGTAGTCTTGTTGTTCATGGATGGAGCTAGTTTCAGACAGTTCGGGTTAATATGCCCTTTTTCTCCACAGTTGAAGTATACTCCATTGCTGGGTTTCTTCCTACAATCTTCTTCCTTGTGTCCCGGTATCTTGCAGAAGTTGTAGTATGTGTAACATCTTCCCGAATGTTTCTTCTTGCAAGACTTACAGTAAGGTGCAGAAGTAGAACCTATGTTCTTCCTACGGTCGGAATTACCGTAGCGAAATTCCTGGGTAAGCTTCCGGAGTAGGTTCTTCCTCTGGGTTTTTTCTTGCGTCCGTACCAATTCATCAGTCAAGGTATTTGCTAGTTCTATAGCTTCTTCTATGGTTTGTGGTCTAGCTACCTTGATTACATGTCTAATCTCACTGATTAATCCCCAGATGTAACGGGAGATTAATACTGGTTCTGGTGAGGCTAGGGTTGGCACTATTCTAGCATATTCGAAGAATATGGTAGTGTAACCTTTACAGTCTATTCCAGTCATTCTAAGGTTTAAGAACTTATTAGCAATTTGTTCTTTTTCATTGGGAGGATAGAATTTCCTTTCGACCATGTTCTTAAACTCAGTCCATTCCATATTATAGACTCTGTCACTTCCCCTAGACTGGAGAATAGTATTCCACCATTCTAAGGCTGCATTCTTAAAAAGATTGGAAGCAAACATGATTTTGTCTTCCTCTGCGCACTTGCTTATTTTTAAGATGGCCTCTGTCTTTTCTATCCAGCGTAGAGCTGCAATGGCTCCTTCATTGCTAGAGAATTCTATTGGTTTGCAAGACCAGAATTCTTTGTAAGAACAACCATATGACATGGTTCTTCTTCTTTTTGGAATAGGCAATTGAAGTAAGGGTCCATTGTTTACGCTGTGACTGGGTTCAGTAGGTGGTCGTTTACTTCCACTATTACTTTTATTATTTTCCGCTTCTTTAACAGTCTGGATAATATATAGCATAGCATCTCTAATTCCTTGGGTTACTATTTATTTGGTTATCATTATTCTGCTTTTCCTGATTTTCTTCTTTTTTTTTGTCCATCTGAATTTACAAAATTTATCAGGTATTAATATCACAGAATAAGATCTAATGCCAACAATTACACAAACAAACACATTGGTCAAAACCGTCGAGCATTGCGACATTTACTCTATTATATATATATATATATATATATATATATACATATATATGCATCTATTGCAAACTGTAACTAGAATTTAAAACATACTACTAGTTATGCATCAGTAAGTATTAGATTATCTATTTTAGTTGGGTTTTTTTTCAAACTACTCGTATATATATATATATATATATATATATATATATATATATATATATATATATATATATATATATAGAGAGAGAGAGAGAGAGAGTATAATGTACAAAAGGCCTTATCGTACATTATCGTACGCGACCAAGTGTATAAAGTGCGTAATTACAATTTTAATCAAAATAACGTGCGTGATTTTGACTTCCATGCGTGATTATAAAAAAGAAACTGATCCCATGCGTAATTATGTGTTCCCATGCGTGATTATATGTTCCATGCGTGATTATACCCTGATCTGACGGTTACGCTTGTCGCGTATGTGATGTACGATAAGGCTTTTTGTATGTTAACCTTTCCCTATATATATATATATATATATATATATATTATTTCTAGGGGTTCATCCAGTACTGCATATTTCGCTCGTCGTACTTCCAAACGAGCTTTTTCCCTATTTTCCTTATTCTCTCTCTGTCACACCCCAACCGATGGCGGAAACATCGGGGCGCGACACTAAGCGTTCAGATTGCTCACGAGTTTCCATAACACTAAAGTTTCAATAGTGATTAATTGATTTCATGCAAAATTTGTCTAAACATCACACAACAGTCAAGTTCACAAAATATCAAGTACAATCATCTAACATTGTTTTAAAGCTTCTAAATTTACTAAGATGTGTTTCTAAGCAGCATCCTAGCATGTTTCTTGGTTCCCCGACTACTATCAACCTGCAACATGTATTAAAATATATCAACAAGAATGTTGGCGAGTATACAAGTTTGAGTACGTAGTTGTATAATAATTTAAAACGTTCCAAAACTCATATCCAGCGATAAACATATATAATAAGTTTCACCATGCTATTAAACGCAGTCCAAGTGATAGCCCAAGTTTCCAATGCGTTAACCGCTTTCCCAAGACTCAAGGAAAGCAAAGAAATGTCTCCTTCTAACAATACCCCAAAGACTAACGGGGAGGTGCATTACCCCTATAACGCTACCATTGTTAAGGCGGAACTACACACAAGGATTAAACGTTCTCATAGCATAAAAGTCTCAAGTCTCAAGTCTCAAGTTTCCAAGTATCAAGTTTCGTGTTTACAGCGGATAGAGTAAGTTTCAAATAGTTTCATGTGTCAAGTGTCAAGTTTATATAGAATACATATTGCATCCCAAAAGTGTTTAAAACAAAAAGGGATCAAGTATACTCACAGTGGGTGCTAAGTATCGACACCGACTATTGGATTGAAGGGAGCACTGGAGCTAGCCTGATTATAGCTTAACAGTATGAGCGTTGAACAGAAGATTGAATCGTGCAAAGTGTCGGACAGGTTTCCTGATCGGATGGCCATTCGGACAGATGGTCATTCGGTCGGATGACCTGTTGGATTAGATGGACCCCCCATCCGATCGGATGGTCATCCGGTCAGATGGCCATTCGATCGAAGGGTCATTCATTCAGTAGATGTGTTTTGCAAATTGTTTCGACTTTTGAAGTTTTCGTTGTAGTATAAGATCAAGTCATTCGAACGAATGGTCATCCGGAAGGATAACCGTTCGGTCAGATGACTGTTCGAGTGAAAGTTTAATAGTTTCAAGTTCTGATTCAAAATAGTTTAAGTGTTGAAGGCTACGGGGAAAAGTCGTTCGGTCGGATGGCCGTTCGATCGGAGGGTCGTCCGATCGAAGGGTCATTCGGCTGTTACAATTTCGCTCCTTTGAAACCCTCGTAGATTCCCAAGTTTGAGTTTAACGGAGATGACGGGGTAACATATCGAGACAACAGAAACCCACCAAGGTTCAGCTTGTGTCGCAACCCCCGACCCCTACCCGGGAGCGGTCGGCCGCGAGCCTCAGAGCGGGTGGTATCAGTGTTTATTAAGTTGGTAGCGGAATACATCAGTACCTTAGTTAGGAAATATTTTATCAGAGTAAAACACCAAACTTTTATAAGAATAATTTATGGGAATAAAACCCAAGTTCATTTGACAATACATTATTTAGGGATAAACCCTAATTATTGAAAATAAAATGTCTTGTTTATTTAGGTAACTTTTATAGCCACTATTCCAAGCCTTCAGTGCTCTCCAGCTGGCTTCTATTGGGCTTTCACATTACGTTACCTGAAACGCGTTTTGAAAACATTTTGTCAGCAAGAAATACTGGTGAGTGCATCCCAGTTTAATCAAAATAGTTTTAACATTTAACAGAATTGAGGGCAACCCGCAATTACATTTGTTTATATCTAATCAATTACTCAATCAGTACTGTCAAACCCTGACTTGTGGGTCATCTTATCCATTGGCTAACTCTTTGTCCAATGATAACGTGTTTCCATATTTTGTATACAAAACCCCAAAATACCGGTAGTAATTGTAGAATCACAAATACTCAATTACTGTTAAGTGTACATTAAAACATTTGACGTTTTTGTAAACATTTTGACTCACAAAAAGATTTATAAAAAGAGAATGTACTCACATTGCAAGTTTAGATAATACTAAGGCTTTCTGAGAATCTCCTGGTTATTATCTATTAAATCAAATAATGCACATGTGTTAGTAAAATAACCCAATTCAATTTAACCGTATAACTCGAGACAGAATTCCAATGACTGAGTCAGGCAGAGCCGACATGCATTACGGAAATTCTAAATCAATCGAGTGTACACACGAGACAGAATTCTAATGACTGAGTCGGGCAGAGCCGACATGCATTACGGAATCCTAAATCGATCGTGCAGTGAAATAGTAGGGTTATAGTACTTACAACGAGGCAAAACTTCGCTAAATAGTGGTTATTATGCTCGGGCAGAAATTCTACTATCAGCGAATTTGAGAGAGAAAATAAAACTGAACGATTGACAAATGATCCCTGACCCCCCCCCCTTTATAGGCTGGCCGAGGGGTCTGTTGTCACACCCCAACCTATGGCGGAAACATCGGGATGAGACGAACAAATCGCTCAAAAGCATCATAACACTATTGTGACAATATAAATTAATCATGATTTCATAAATGACTAGAACCAAATGCACTGTTTCAAATAAAGACAAATTGTAGCATCTTAACATGATAATGTTTATTATTCAAATGAGTTTCTAAGTCCATCCTAACTTGATTTCTTCATGTTCGTCTATCAACCTGCAACAAGAATTAAAATAACATCAATAAAAATGTTGGCGAGTATACAAGTTTGATACATAGCATAAAGTAGAATAAAAAGTTTAAGTACTCATATCCAACATGAACAACATGATCCAAGTTACTACTTTGCCTTTCCCAATAGACTAGCGGGAGGTTAACTCGTTCAACTTAACGATACCCCAAGACTCAAGGGCATTGAGATTAACACGTTCAACTTGCATAGCATATGAGATTAACAAGCATCAAATTGTTTCATGTTTAAGTGTGATAAAAACAAGATTCAAGCGTTGCGTGTTTTTGATATAGAATACATGTTGCACCCAAAAGTGATAAAATAAAAATGGGATCGAGTATACTCACATTGGTTGCATTGCGATTTCTTGTAAGTAACGCACGAGTATGATTGGGAAAATCCAAGAGAATGAACAAGAGCGATTAACCGAACGATGATAAGTTCCTACGTAGCTCCGACGAGTTACGTTAATCCTGGCGACACCTCGTAACTCCGGCTAGGCCTTCAAACTCCGGCAACGTGCAGACGATATGCAAAAGGAGATAGATCAACGAGGGAGTGGTTGTTTGTGTGAACTTGTAGGATATGATGAAGGTGATATATATACTAATTCGAAAACATGTTTGATTCTTGATTGGAAATGGTTGAAAACTTCCAAAAAAGAATAAGGGATTATGAAACCGCGTAGAATCATGAATGGAATTGAGTCTAGATACGTGATTGGAAATTAAATATTGAAACACGGAATCGTATAAATCATTGAAAAATCAGTGAGAGTGAAAAAGGAAACATGTAACTGTACGCGTATTGGCGGCAATTGATAAAAAGGGAAACGCGGAGGTGGGTGTTCAATCCCAGCTAATCAGGAAATCAAAGACAAGGAAAATGGTTGCTGTTTTGGTCAACTGTTTCGGCGGCAAAAGGAGAGTCTTAAAAGGCCAACTTTTGCACGTGTATATAAGGAAAGTGGGTGGAAAGATGGTAACAAATCAGTAAGTGGTGGAGTGGTTAGACGGGTGTTTGGTTTCGGTGGAGACCCGGGTTCTAGTCCCGTTTCCAGCATTATTTTTTTTTGTGAAATAAAGTTTTAAAATATTACAAATAACACCCTTATTAATTAAAAACTTGGTTAACTTAGAAAGGTTAACTTGGTTAGTTATACTAACTGGATTAACTTATATTACTTTAAACTAACTTTGAATTCTAACTAGTTTTAATTTTTTTATAAAAACAACCAAAACTTTTTATCGTAATATTAATTTAATAAAATAAATAAATAACCATTTTTATAAACAAATTAAATTTAGAATCAAAATCTTTTAACGATTATTTATTTCACGAAAATTTCCGTTGGTTCAAGGTTAGGATTCAAATTTTTAAAACGGTTTGGATTTTGAAACGGGTCGATTTGGACGAATGTTACAGTCTCCCCTACTTTAGGAGATTTCGTCCTCTAAATCTTAGAGGAAGACTTCTAAGGATTCAAAAGAGAGGATAGAATGGATGAGACTCGATAATAATGTTTTCTTTAGGAAAATTGTTTTCATGAAGGCATCGCATAGCATCTAGCTTCACATAGCATGTAAAAGGTTCAATTAGTTTCACATAGCATAATCATGAGTTTCACATAGTGTCACATGTAAAATGAAAGCGTCGTAAATTTAGTTTGTTCACGAGAAATTATTATTATTTGTTTTAGATTGCGAAGAAGGTGCGATTCGTGTCTCCAAGCTTGAAATGAAAGTAACGTTCAAATATAAAATTTCATTGAGAACGAAGAAGAGTTGGTAACTACCTCCGAGGCAAGGAACTCACCCCTAGCTCATTGGTGAAGTTGAAAAGTGAGCGGGGCTAATCGTCAAGGTAAGGAAATCACCCCTATCTTGATGATAAGCTTCCATTTTTGGGAATATGAGTATTAGCATAAAAATTTAGAACAATCCACATGACATACTTAGTTAACAAGATTAACGTATCATTGACATGTGAATAAACAAAACTACTAAATTAACACACGTTGCGCACTACTCCCCGGCAACGGCGCCAAAATTTGAGGTGTTGTCGTTGTCACACGCAAATTTAATCCAATTACAACTAATAGATAGCAGCAAGTGGGTATCGAACACAGAGAGTTTTTGGAAGGTGTGTTGATTATATAGCTTTGTGAATTAACTACAATTAAACTAATTTGCAGAAATTAAAATTCAAGAGTTTGGATTGTTGGTTTTAAAAACTAAATTATTAACTAATTGTAACTCAAAATTGGATTGTTAATCAGATTATGAGAGAATGACCAGATTATGAGAGAATGACCATCTTAGGTTTCGGTTTCCATTAACAATTGTGCCTAAATCCACTAGAAAGAGTTACATAGACATAACTCGTGCATAGATGTTTGTTGTGATAAAAGGGAACGAAGTACTCGAATTATATAAACGCGAGGTTGTTACCCGATGATCAATCAATCAATATCCAACCCTAACCCTTCCCGTGATATCTCGATTGTTAACGACACCAAGAACGTACGATTTAGACTAGGATCAAAACACCAATTAACAAGTTACAATCAAACATACATGCACCATAATAAACATAGCAAATAAACCAAGTTCATTATTCTAGAATAAGATTCAAGCACAAAAGTCATAAAGAAAACCTTCACCTAAGATGATCACCAAAAGTTTAGCCTAACATAGTTTGGTGAAACATCATTCCAACAAAATTAAAGTTCATACGAATCAAAATACAAACCGAATTGTTTAGAAATGTTCCCAATCACTTGCATAAGCCAAATTTCGCCCAATATCTCCAGAGAAACGTTCCCAATAATGATTCCCATGAAAAGATACTTGAAAACGGTTTATTATAGGGCAGTTACACTTTTTGCGTCACTACCGTAATTTACGGTACCTACCATAAATTACGGTAGCTTCAGGATAGGTACGCTGGATCTTCACTGGTTTACGGTGGAAAATGGGGGATTTCAGGGGCTACCGTAAATTACGGTAGCGGTGGACCCCTGGCTTCTCTCATTTGTTTCTTCTTTCCATCCTTATGTATCCCGCTCCATTTCATTCCATCCAAAGCAGCGTATTCCCTCGTTTTTAAGCTCCAAACACACCTGAAACATAAGCAACTGTAGTCATCTAATTCAAGACAATTACATGATTAAATGAGGGATTAACTCATCTTTTAACACACTTAAGGGTTGTCCTATGGACCACCCGTCACATCCCCACACTTAACCGTTGCTTGTCCCAACCAACCCATCAAAACCATTTTCAAATGCACAAGCGATCAACATAAATCAAGCATAAACATGTCATCCTTTTACTAACCCTTTCCTAACACCCAAACAACACACCCCTCGCTATATCTATCCTCTCGGCAACAAGTAAGCACTAGCAAAGATAAGCTAGACACACAAAAGGCAAACAGGTGATTGCACAACTATATGCTTTTACCTAAATCGGTCCTCCACCTAACAATCGTCAAAACATGAATGCAAATCAAAGGGACTTTAAGGTTGTAACGTGGCTAGGCATACGGGTAGGAAATGGAAATATATATGTAGTAGCGAAAGGACTTAACCCGGTCTTTTATTACACAATGAAACAAACAAACAAGACATAAACTTCTATATACACGACAACTCACACATCACTTTTTTTTCTCATTGCTTTTTTTCTTTTTTTTTTTTTTCAAACATAGAGAAACATTCAACATAACATATCTAAACACAACTATAACAACTACTAACACTATAAAACCAGGTTAAGTCGGGTAAATTTTTGAGGAACTAGGTAAGGGGTAACAAATGATCGGCTTTAGGCATAAAATGGGAAACTAAATGTCCAAACCCCCGCCCCTCTCACTACCAAGCTCATATATATAATTTATGAGGTCCAACCCCCCAAATCCCACACTCGCACACACTATGACAAGGCTACCTAAATGCCCTTATCCTTTCTACATTCATGTTCAACTAAGGCCTCGAACCGTATTCAAGAACAAGTTTTAATGCACCCCCACCCGTTGCCACTCTCATCAAAGACAAGCATTATTTATTTACAATTGTGGCTTCAACTCTCACCAAGAACAAGGGGTAAATAAGGGTTGCCGGTGTGTCATTCGGGTGTAGTCCAAAGTGTTCAAATTCTAACAATGCTTCGCTTGATTTAAAAAAAAATAAAAACCATCAAAATTTCCCCCCATCCCCACACTTGGGATACATTGACCCCAATGTATGGTTTTGGGAAGAACTGATCGCTAAAACCGTTCTCCATCTACAAAAGCTTAAAACCTCAAACCCCAAATTTCTTTTTGATCTTTTCATTTTATATTTTTTTTCTTTTTCTTTTATAAAAACCTAAACACCACCAACTCGCACAATCCCAACGCATAACATCAACAACTAAAACACCACCCATTCGTCCAACCATGAACGTAACAAACAAATATTCACAAACATATTCAAGAAAGAAGGAACACAACCTGGCTAGTAATAACGCGGCTGAGGAGGCCCAAAGATGGAAGACATCATCTCCGACCATTCTGCAAATGCAAACGAGCCGCTACCACTTCCACTTCCTCCTTGTTGTGAAGCTCCATATTGTTGATCTTGACGGGGGTCCACCCATTGCGAATGATGAAGCGGCGGTGTCGGATACGAAACACTACCATCATAAGGTGGTAGAGACACATAATCCACCGGAGGTGGATCCACAACCATCGGCCGCCCCGCATGCCAATCCGCATGCATCCGCCGGGCTTGATCATCATTGTACCTGTTGTTCATCTCCTGCTCAAAGGAATAGGCATGTGTGCGGTTCCGCGACTCCTGTCGGTCAAAGTTGTGCTTCAATGCCTGCTCCATACTAGCCCCCATCCATGTTTGATGATCAAAGAACGTGCGCTCGGACCCCGACCATGTGTCGAAAACCGATGCCGGTGGGCGTTGGTTTTCGTTGATTTCTTGCATGGTTCCATCATATGCCCAGTTTGGCTCATACGAGCGCTCCGTATAATCAAAGAAACCACCACCATGTCCCCGACTTGGACCCGCTTGGTCCACATTCATGTGCTCACCGTGTGGTTCATCCGCATAATCTTCATCCCTACTCGGGGGCTCATATTCGCTTTCGGGCTAGTCCGCTTCGCCCGGTAATAATGCCCTTGCATCAACCTTTAAAGCTCTCCACCTTTGACATTCCGACTTCAACTTATGATAGCGTTCCGACTCATCATAAGTCCATCCAACACCCATTCTCCTTATGTCAAATGACTTGTGCCTTTTTAGTGCCCCCTTGTCTTCCGGTGTGATAGCCTTGAACAATTTCAATAACCCCGTGATCATCCGACAATACGGAATGATACTTCTTCCCACTTTATTTCGGCATATCCAAACATGATTCATTACCAAATACCAAAGCGGGAAATGGGGTGACCCATGAAGCAACGAGTAAATAACGGGCACCTCTTGAAACCTCACTTCTTGCTTATCACCTCTCCTTGGAATCACATTTAAGATACAAATAGTAAGCAACAGTTTTGCCTCAATCTTTAAATTCCGTCTATACAACGTGCCACTAAAAGTACCCGGTAAGAACAAGGCTGCCAACATGTCATTCCACCATGGGTGGGCCTCCGTTTTGATGAGCAAATCGTCAAGACTCGGTATTGTATAATCACGTGCGGGCAAGCTATCATACCTTGCCAACTTCCTCAATGTGTCGAATGACATCTCCGCATCTATCCCATTCACAGTGCCCGTTAACTTCATTTGAGATGGCTTGTCGTACTTGTTGCATGTTAAAGTAGCCATCCACTCCTGAATTTCAGCCATGAACAAGTTCTTGTTGTCTTTGTCATAGCAATTAAGCGCCGCCTCCTAACCCAAGGCGCGAAACTGAGCAAACACATTGAACGGCCCGAACTCTACTTCTCTAACCTCTCTTTCACAAATAAATGTAGCAGCTTTGTCTTTTAAACGGTTCATTCGGTCATTGAATAATGTAGGCTGTCATTCTTCCGGTTGGTCATCTAACGGACCCGCTTCCCACTTTGGCTTGTCAGCCGGGTCCAACTCCATCACTTCCTCTTCATCTCTATTATCACTATCATCATCTCTTCCTAAATATCTTCGCTTCTTCGGTTGTTTTTCAGGTTGTTTTCCTTTCGAAGAACTGGCTCCCACTTTTTCTTTAGTTCTCACCATTTCCTACACACATTGCAAACGAAACACAACAACCAAACACACAAAAATCAGTCCCCTTTTTCCCAAAAATCCCCACACTTGCTTGTTACTATGGTTGTGGATGATAGAGAGTACAAAGTTTCATATGTTATTTTTACAAAATTTGGGCATGGTGCCTCTACAATGTAGAGGTTCCCAAAAGTTCACAAATTTAATCATCAATCCTACATCTACAACCATAACAATCTTTCAACTAACAAGTTTCATGACCAAAATAAGAACAAGCAAGTGTGTATAACAAATAACACTAATAACCTTCATCTTCACAATGCATCATCAACAATAAAGTAAAAACATCACATACCTTGGACTGAAGATGCAAGAACACAAATAAGAACAATAGCTTCAAAAACCCCCAAAAATTTGGAACCTAGGGTTTCGTTTTCGGCTAAGAAGACAAGGTTTTCTTCCAAATTTCTCCCCAAAATCAGAAAGCTCGTGAAATTTAAGCCAAGATAGACCCAAAAATCACTAGATTTGACCAAGAATTGAGAAAGATATTAGGATTTGAAGGTTGGAAGGTTATGGGGTTTTTTTAGATCTTGTGGGGTTTGGTGATAGTGATAGTTGATGTTTGTGGAGGAGAAAAGATGAAGAAAACGAGTGGAGGGGGTTACTTTCACGTGACTTGATTATTTTTTATAAAACTGCTGCCTGCTGCGTCCCTTCAATTCGCCAGGGCTACCGTAAATTACGGTAGCCACCGTAATTTACGGTGGCACCCGGCACAAAACTTCTACCATAAGACAGTAGATATCCAGCGTAAAGAAGCACAAATCTCCAGGCTACCGTAAATTACGGTAGCCACCGTAATTTACGGTGGCACCTGGAGATTTTTGCTTCGCCAAAAATGCAGTTTTAGTACTTTTTTTTTCAGTTTTATAATTTTTATGTTTTTTTTTTCAAAAACATGGAAAATTACCCTACCCCCTTGAAAAATCCCGTGTTGTCCTCAACACTATGCTAGAACTATTAATAGGAACGTCCCCACACTTGTTTCAAACATGAGCTTGTTTCAAGCGAATACGGTAATTGTGCAAACTAAACAAAACAAAACAAACAAAATAAACTAACTATGTACACTACCAAACCTGGGCCTCTCATGGTTGTTCTTCATCTACCGGGCGTAGGATGTATCCCATTTTGTCAAGCTCCAAGTTATTGATGTCGTTTCCTTCCAAGTATGGCTTTAACCGATGTCCATTCACCGTTTGTTGCTTGTTGGTTTACTCATCTTGAATATCCACATCACCAAATCTACCGACACGCCGAATGACATATGGGCCCATCCATTTTCTTTTTAATTTGCCCGCAAACATCTTTAATCGCGAATTGTACAACCACACCTTTTGACCCACTTCAAAAGTTTTCTTTCTCAGCTTTGCATCATGGACCTTTTTAAGCTTATCCTTGTATACCGATGCACACTCGTAAGCTTCGTCTCGAATTTCCTCTATCTCACTTAGTTGCAACTTCCGTATCTTCCCCGCTTCATCGTAATCCACGTTCACCATTTTGATTGCCCAATGCGCCCGATGAGCTAACTCCATTGGTAAATGACAACCCTTTCCATACACCATCTGGTAAGGTGTTGTACCAATTGGAGTCTTGTAGGCCATCCGGTATGCCCACAACGCATCATCAAGTTTACTTGACCAATCCTTCCTATCCGTTCGAACTGTCTTCATGAGAATTTCTTTAATTTGACGGTTGGACACTTCGACTTATCCACTTGTTTGCGGATGGTACGGTGTAGCAATCCGGTGGTTCACGTTGTACCGCTTCAACAGTTTTCCGAAATTGAAATTCTTGAAATGCGACCCACCATCACTAATGATAACTCTTGGAATACCAAAACGGGCCAAGATGTTGGATTGAACAAATTTACAAACAACCGAATAATCATTTATTCTTGTTGCAATAGCTTCAATCCACTTCGAGACATAGTCCACCGCCACTAAAATGTATAAGAACCCATTGGAATTCGGGAAGGGACCCATAAAGTTAATGCCCCATACATCAAATATTTCAACAACCAAAATTGGTTGCAACGGCATCTCGTCCCTCTTTGAAAGGCTCCCCATCTTTTGGCAATTGACACAATTCCTTGCAAACTCGCATGCATCCTTGAAAATTGTGGGCCAATAAAACCCACATGAAAGAACCCAGTAGCCCGTTTTATGGTCACTAAAATGACCTCCACTGGCGGATGAGTGGGCATGAGTTAAGATCTCTAACACCTCCGTTTCGAGCACACACTTCCGAATGACTTGATCGGGCCCAATCTTGAAAAGGTCCGGCTCATCCCAAATGTATTGCTTCACTTGGACCATAAATTGTTGTCTTCTTTTCTTGGTCCAATGATTTAGGATTGCACCCGTGGCTAGATAGTTCACATAGTGGGCATACCATGGTGCAACGAAAGTAGACACGGCTAGTAGTTGCTCATCAGGAAACCTTTCATTTATCTCGCTCAAATCATCAATCCCTTCCACCAGAATTCGAGACAAGTGATCCGCCACTACGTTTTCACTTCCTTTTTTATCTCGAATCTCTAAATCAAATTCTTGTAGCAATAACACCCAACGGATCAAACAGGGCTTCGCATCTGTTTTCTCCATCAAATACCGGACCGCACTATGGTCCGAGTACATAACCACTTTGCTTCCCCAAATGTAATAACGGAACTTATCCAAAGCATACACCACCGCTAATAACTCCTTTTCGGTTGTGGTGTAATTCAGTTGCGCTTCGGACAACGTCTTGCTTGCATAGTAAATCACCACTGGCTTTTTATCAATTATTTGACCCAAAGCTACACCAATTGTAGTGTCGCTTGCATCACACATGATTTCAAATGGCTTTGACCAATCCGATGGTTGCAAGATGGGAGCTTTTACCAAGTGTTCCTTCAAAACATTAAATGCTTGCAAACATTCGTTAGTAAAATCAAAAGGGACATCTTTTAACAACAAATTACATAAAGGTTTTGTAGTTACACTAAAACCTTTAATAAACCTTCTATAGAAACCCGCGTGTCCCAAAAATGACCTCACCCCCTTAACGTTCTTTGGTGGGGGTAGAGATGAAATTACCCGAATCTTTGCTTTATCTACCTCTATACCCCTCTCCGAAATCACGTGCCCTAACACAATACCCTCTTGCACCATGAAATGACTTTTCTCCCAACTAAGCACCAAATTTTTCTCAACACATTTTTTTAAGACTTTTTGTAATTCGTTGAGACAAGATTCAAAACTAGTGTCAAAAATTGAAAAGTCATCCATAAAAACTTCAAGCGACTCTCCAACCATGTCCGAGAAAATACTCATCATACATCGTTGGAAAGTTGTCGGTGCATTACACAAGCCAATTGGCATTCGCCTAAAGGCAAAGGTGCCATATGGACAAGTGAAGGTGGTTTTGTGTTGGTCATCCGGGTGTATTGCGATTTGATTGTAACCCGAATACCCGTCCAAAAAGCGGTAATATTTTTGACCCGGTAATTTTTCAATGATTTGGCCAATAAAAGGTAGCGGGAAATGGTCCTTAGAAGTGGCGGCATTCAATTTGCGGTAATCAATACATACACGCCACCCGGTGACCGGTCGGGTGGCTATTTGTTCACCATTTTCATCTTTGATCACTTGAATGCCGGCCTTCTTAGGCACAACTTGGGTAGGACTTACTCAAGCACTGTCCGAAATAGGATAGATAATTCCCGCGTCTAACCACTTAATTACCTCTTTTTTTACCACTTCCCTTAGTTTCGGATTCAATCTTCGTTGTGCTTCCCTTGTTGGTTTTGCCTCTTCGGTGGTGATGATTTTGTGCATGACGATTGATGGACTAATTCCTTTTAAATCGGCAATCGTCCATCCGATAGCTCCTTTGTTTGCTTTCAAGACATCCAATAGACTTTGTTCTTGTGCCATTTCTAAATTAGAGGCAACAATGACCAGTAGAGTGTCATTATCCCCTAAAAATGCGTACTTCAAATGGCTTGGTAAGTCTTTGAGCTCCAACTTTGGTGGTTCCTCCAATGATGGTTTGGTACCCGAATTGATTTCCACCGGCAAGCTTTCAAATTGATGGGTCCATGGCGGTCGACCCTCCTTCAATGCCATAGCATCTTGTTTCTCCTCTTCAACCCGTAATGCATATGCATGTACCTGTTCAGAAAAATCACAAACACACATATCCCTACTATCCTCCTCATACTCATACGGGTTGCATCCGTCGACTAAATCTGCCATGAAACACTCATCAACACCATTAGAGTTAGAATTGTTAGTAAAAACATTCAATCTCATTTTTCGATTTCCAAAAGTCATGTCGACCGTACCAAATCGACAATCAATCACGGCATGTGCGGTGCTAAAAAATGGCCGACCCAAAATAACATTTTTTTTGTTGTTTCGGGTCCGCGGATGAGTAGTCTAAGACTAAAAAGTCAACCGGGTAGTAAAACTCATCAATTTTCACTATTACATCTTGAACCATCCCCCGAGGTAGCTTATGAGACAAATCAGCTAACACAACCGTTGTCTCTACCCTTGCTAATGGACCAAAGTCGTATTGGTCATATAAGCCCCCCGGTAAAATGCTCACTCCGGCTCCAAGATCTAGTAACGCCTTTGACATTTGAAAATTACCAACTTGAATATTGATTAATGGCGTACCCGGATCTTGGAACTTAGGAGGAAGCTCCCCATTCAATACCGCACTAACTTGCCCGGTTAAGTCTACCCGCTTAGGCGTCTTTTTCTTTTGTTGCCTTTTTTGTGTGCACAATTCTTTTAAAAGTATAGCAAAGGTGGGTACTTGTTTTATTGCATCAAGTAATGGAAGGTTAACTTTAACTTGTTTGAAAATGTCCCACAACTCCTCTTTTTGGGGACCCCTTGATGAAATAAAATTTTTCTTACCCGGGTCAAGTAGAGCCGATGGAAACGGGACTTGACTCGGCTCCCCTTCATCTTTTTTATCTTTTTCACTTTCACCCAACCCCGGTTTTTTAACATTTGATTCTTAAGACCCAATCGGTGAAACTTCATCTTCTTCACTTTCATTACCCGTTACATCCTCAACCACCCCTTCAACCAAACCCGGTGACAAATTGGCTTTAAATTCTTTGCCACTTCTTAACACACTAACATGATTAATATTAACATTATTACCTTGTGACGAGCTATGGGAAGGATTTACCTTAGTGTCGCTAGGAAGTTGCCCCTTGCTTTTCTTCAACTCTGCCACGTCGGTTGCTAATTGACCCATTTGGGTTGTTAGTGTTTGAATGCTTTTGTCACGAACTTCATCTTTTTGCATCCGGACTTCATCAAGTTGATTCCTTTTTTGCATGTCTTGTTGCATTGCCTGAAGCATATCTATAACCTCATTCCCGCTTGATGAAGTTTGACCCGAACCACTTTAACCCGTTTGTTGAAATTGCCCTTGGTAGCCATAATTATTTCCACCCCGATAGTTACCTTGATTGAATTGTTGGCGAGGTGCAAAATTACCTTGAGCTCCTTGAAAATTTGGGTTAGCTTGGTTCGTCGGGTTCCCGTAACGGAAGTTAGGATGATTTCGTAACCCGGGGTGGTATGTGTTCGAATTCATGTTAAAATTTCAACCACCCCCTTGAATAGCATTCACCTCTTCCACTTGCTCTTCCACCGCTCCTACTAAACACACCTCCGCCGTGTGGCCTATTTCATTGCAATTAGTGCACACGTTGTACACTTGTTTCGTGGTTTGAACACCTCCACTCTCTACTCCATGCACTTATGGCCTTGCTATCACATGTCTTGCTCGTCTTGAGGATTGAGCCTTCCTTTTTGAAGTAACCGCCATTTGCTATAAGAATGCCCAATCATCTTGCTCAAAGTTTGTACCGAGTGTACCGTTAGTGATCGACATCAAGTCACGAGCATCCTCCGAACTCAACCCATCATGAAATGCGTTCAACAACTCCCAAAGTTGGATACCATAATGAGGCCAATTTCTTAACATCATATTGAACCTTTCGAAAGCCTCATGAAACATTTCCCCCGATTGTTGTTGGAAGCTTCTCAAACCTCTCCTTGCATCATTTGTCTTTTGAGAAGTATAAAACTCGTCCAAGAAAATTTGTTGCATGTCGGCCCATGTAAAAATCGACGCGGAAGGCAAAGTGTGAAACCATCTTTTCACTTTATCTTCCAAAGAAAATTGGAAGAGAACCAACTTGACATCGTCCGATGAAAACCCTTGACCTCCAATAGTGTTGCATATGGGGTCATATGTCTCCAAATGAAAGTAAGGTTCTTCCGTTGCTAAGCCCTTAAACTTTGGAAAACTTTGGAGTGCGGTTGTTCTAACCTCAAAAGTCCTTCCATCCGCATGATGAGGAATGACTACCGGGGAAGGATTGTTAGTGATAATGGGTCGGAAATGAGCTTTGATTCCCCGTACTACCTCCCAGTGATGTCTTTGAGGGGCGCCCAATGGTGCTCTTGGTTGACCCATTTGCCCTTGCATAGGCCCTTGAGGTGCAAATGGTGGCTGAAATTGGTATTGTTGCATTGGCGGTTGTTGAATCGGCCTTTGAAATTGAGGTTGTGTATTTTGTGGACGCATTTGATGTAGAGGCGTAGGACGTTGCAATTGTGGTCCTTGTGGTCGAATATGTTGTATCCCAACCGGTAATCTACCCATGTCTTGAATTTGTTGTAACGGTTGACTTTGTTGACCCGCTCCTCCTTGAAGTCCCAAATTATCTCCATCACCCCCATAGTAAAAACCTTCTTCTTCATACCCTCCAAATTCTTCTTCATAACCACCATCATACCCATCTCCTCCTATTCCCGAAGATTGCACAAATGGAAAAAGATGAATATTGGAATCCCGGTTGGTTCGGTGGTCGATATGTAGAAGTAGCATGAATGACGGTTGAGCTTTGTGGTAATGGATAGGTAGAAGATGATTGACCCGTACTTGGGAAAAAATGTGAGAATGTTGGGATTGTACTAGAAGGGCTAAAAGTAAGAGTAGGTTCAACTTGGGTAGTAATAGGTGGTGTAGTAGTGTTGGTTCGTGTAACATCATGTGGTGGAGTAAGATCGGTAGTGGAATTAGGCATGGTGGTATTTGGTGAAGGTTGGGTTGATGTAGGAATGAATGATGAGGTCGTTTGACCCGTTGTGGGTGGGATTTGTGAATCAGTCATAATGTTTCTTGGTGTAATGGGTGAAGTGGGTGAACCAACGATCTTGTTTTCTCTTAACAAAACTCTGTTTTGACGCAAAGTTCTTTCAATTTCCGGATCAAACGATAGAGGTGATGACTTGAGAGAGCCTCTAGTATGCATACACTTGAAGTACCTGCACACTAAACACAACCAGCGTAAACCCGAAAATAAAAAAACAAAACTACTAAATTAACACACGTTGCGCACTACTCCCCGGCAACGGCGCCAAAATTTGACGTGTTGTCGTTGTCACACGCAAATTTAATCCAATTACAACTAATAGATAGCAGCAAGTGGGTATTGAACACATAGAGTTTGTGGAAAGTGTGTTGATTATATAGCTTTGTGAATTAACTACAATTAAACTAATTTGCATAAATTAAAATTCAAGAGTTTGGATTGTTGGTTTTAAAAACTAAATTATTAACTAATTGTAACTCAAAATTGGATTGTTAATCAGATTATGAGAGAATGACCATCTTAGGTTTCGGTTTCCATTAACAATTGTGCCTAAATCCACTAGAAAGAGTTACATAGACATAACTCGTGCATAGATGTTTGTTGTGATAAAAGGGAACGAAGTACTCAGATTATATAAACGCGAGGTTGTTACCTGATGATCAATTAATCAATATCCAACCCTAACCCTTCCCGTGATATCTCGATTGTCAACGATACCAAGAACGTACGATTTAGACTAGGATCAAAACACCAATTAACAAGTTACAATCAAACATACATGCACCATAATAAACATAGCAAATAAACCAATTTCATTATTCTAGAAATAAGATTCAAGCACAAAAGTGTAACACCCTTGTTATTATTTTAAGGTTTTCGTATAGCTTACGAAAATAAGCATGTAATTTTGATTACATGTACTTTAAAAAAATACGGTTAATTTAAAACTTTTACAAATGAAGATTTATATACATCGTAATGAATTCGAGTTCGTCGTTTAAGAGTTAGGACGAAATGCCGTGCGGAAGCTTTAACTTTATCGTGTTCGGTTCTTCTTCGAGCTTGATCTTCATCCGGGCACTCTTGGCCATCACCTATGATCAAAACCAACTTAAATGTTAGCTTTGATAGTTAAATAACAAGTTTAAACAAGTTATATGGGTCAAACAAACAAAATTAAACAATTTTCGGAATCAGGAGGGGCTAGACGCTACGCCTAGGGGCTAGACGCTACACCTAGCCCCTTTTTTGACAGCAAGTTGCTTAATTGCTGCTGCATTTGCCCAGCTCCAATTTCGATCGAAATTCTAACTTCAAAGCTTCATAACTTTTGATCTAGATGTCCGTTTTACGCGATTCTTTTTTCCTACGCGTTCGTAATTTAATTCTCCATGTCATGGAGTAAAGACCCGACATCTGAATTCTCAAAATTTTAGATTTCAAGCTCTCGGCTTGAAATTCAATTATGACACTTTTTGACCCGTTTGTGATTTTATCAAACAAACTTGTTTATTACATTTAAAATACCATGGACATCATTTTATATCAGTTTACTAATCTTCAAGGTTCAAATTACGGGTTTCTTATGCAACCTTAACCCGTTTTTGCATACGTACTCGTTTTGACCCGTTTAGAGCGAATTATGTACATTTAAGCATCAAACTCTCTCTTCTCTTTCTACACTTCGTATTCTCATTTTTAAATAGCCTCTTATATTCCACCACAACTATTTTTGTGGTAGATTTAACATAATGGACCGCTATCCTAATTTTTACCCTTAGGATAGTAATTTTACGTGATTGACCCGTTCATAGGCATTTGACCCCCAAGGTTTATGCCGACAACTCTTACATGTGCCTAAGAGTTACATAATGATAATACTAGTATCTAAATGACCTCTAAGGGTCGTTTACCCGATTTACCTATCAAGGGCATTTTCGTCAACTTATTTCCTCCTTTTACGACATAGGTCCTTTTGCTAAGGTATTTGACCAACATTGCATTTTTAACTATAAATCTATATATATGCGTACCTGGACCGAGTCAACATATACACCCGTTTTATACCTCGCATTAATTAACCAATATTCTATGGCGTCGCAATTATCCAAATTGATATTCGCTCCTGATAACATACGACTTGACAACCACATTAGTCGATATTGTCAAATGGTGTTATCATCACCATTTGACCCGTTTGGACTATAAGACCAAACATTAACATAAATTAGAATAAAAGCATCGTTTTAATTTCCAAATTCACCCATTTGCCCCATTTACCATAAACCATGGTTTTTATTATTTATACTTGTTCCGACTTGTATCAATCGTGTCGGGACCCTTATTTCGGATATTACATTATTCGCATTTATAGTTTATAAAATAAACAAGTGTCCTACAAAAAGGGTGTAAGTTTTACTTACCTCACATCCAAATTACGCTTTTCTTTTCATACTTGCTTCGATCGACCCGCTTTCTACCCAAGCTTCACCTAGCTTGTTAAGCGCCAACTATCATTCATTATTCACAAGGTTGTTAGAATAATCATTCTAGATCATGATTTTCACACCTTATGAATCTTTGACTACTTTTCTTATTGAATTAAATCATAAGTCAAGAGTTTAATTCTTGTGTCAAGACCCACTTTTAATCAATTATGAACTCTTAACAAAATCTCTATTTTGTTCAAGTAGTTCATTCATATGAGTTAGTATGATGTTTATAAACACCAATACAACATCAATTTCATTAAATCATCAAAACCCATTTTTCTATCATGCAAGAACAAGTACTAAATCATGTAATTTGTACAAGTGCTTATTTCTACTATCAAGTATGATGATTTTAAACATGTGTATATCATCATCTTCACTACTTAATCAAAACCCACTTGTCTAAGTGTGGTAAATCATCAATTTATTCAAATCATAACAATTTTACTTCAAATTTCTACTTAGGGTTTGTTCCTTAGCAATCATACATCATTAGTTCGGCCATAGCCTCTACGATTCATACATAGATCGTATCATGCAAAGTTAACTAATTTTCACAACTTCATAAATATTAAAAATTCGACATACCTTACGATCCCCTCGACTTGGTGATCGTTTATTCATGTTCATGCATCGATTTGGGTCTTGAATTGATCTTCAATTTTGAAGATTTGATGAACTAGGGTTCATCCCCCTTTTCTCTGGCTCCTGGTCGATCGACCACACACACCCATGTGTGTGTTTTTGTATTATTTTTTTATAAGCTTTTAATTAAACATCTTTCCAATTACCCACTTTTAGTCCCTCAAAGTTTAAGGGTTTTATAAATGGGTTAGTTATTACAAGTTCCTTCATTGTTTTAAGGCATATATTTAACTAGGTTGATATTCCTAATTACTTGATGGGTTTCGGGAAAGTTATAACCCGTGTTATTTTAAGTCCTGTTAACTCGGGCCTCTCGTAACTTTATTTTCCCATAAACATTCTTTCACCCCTTTTTATTTAACATTAGATTTATTTATTTAAAAATCCTAATATTCACCGGGTAAATTTTACCACTAACGGTACTTTACCCGTCTTTTAGTATTAACGTGGTTTGATTACCAAACCCGTTTTCGGGGTGTTATAAAAAGTCATAAAGTAAACCTTCACCTAAGTTGATCACCAAAAGTTTAGCCTAACATAGTTTGGTGAAACATCATTCCAACAAAATTAAAGTTCATGCGAATCAAAATACAAACCGAATTGTTTAGAAATGTTCCCAATCACTTGCATAAGCCAAATTTCGCCCAATATCTCCAGAGAAACGTTCCCAATAATGATTCCCATGAAAAGATACTTGAAAACGGTTTATTATAGGGCAGTTACACTTTTTGCGTCACTACCGTAATTTACGGTACCTACCGTAAATTACGGTAGCTTCAGGATAGGTACGCTGGATCTTCACTGGTTTACGGTGGAAAATGGGGGATTTCAGGGGCTACCATAAATTACGGTAGCCACCGTAATTTACGGTGGACCCCTGACTTCTCTCATTTGTTTCTTCTTTCCATCCTTATGTATCCCGCTCCATTTCATTTCATCCAAAGCAGCGTATTCCCTCGTTTTTAAGCTCTAAACGCACCTGAAACATAAGCAACTGTAGTCATCTAATTCAAGACAATTACATGATTAAATGAGGGATTAACTCGTCTTTTAACACACTTAAGGGTTGTCCTATGGACCACCCGTCATGTACCGCAATTGAATGACTTAACATGACCTCTCGTTCACGGGTGGTGTGCTACTCCTATAGCACTACGCATAGTGCTATACATGTTAAGGTGTGGCTTTTTACGAAGCGAATGACAAGTTTATCACATAAGAATCACCCAATGACACGAATCCAGTATAACATATTAGCATGCATGTATTAGATTGTTGTGAAATAAATTCCGAATTTTGAAAAGGGAATGTTTGAATCGTATTGCACCTCCAAGATTGAAATGATATATCGTACAAATGTAAAATACATTAAAATTGAGATAGCATAAACAGATTTAACATAAAATGTGGATTGTCACGGAACGTAACATAAGACTATTCCAATGTAACTCGAAGTCCTTTTCGAATTAAGGAAACGTGCTTTGGCCTAATAGACAAATACTCTCATCGAGAAGCGACTAACGGTATTTGTCCTTCTAGTTACTACACGTCCTTAATCGATTGTGAAAATCGATACTTTGGCGAGATTGAAAATCGAAGAGTGGGACTAGTTAACAAGATGCGAGTTTCACCTCTAACTTGATAACATCGAACCCTAGTGTGGTTGGCACTTATCCAAAGATAAGGGTCCACTAGAATATGAAATGGAAATTTTCCTTCAAGGTTTGGATATCACTCCTAACTTGAGGGTAGATTTTGTGGAAAATTCAAAGTATAGCTGAGTGAAAGTCATCACCAAATGTGGGAATCACCCCTATTTTGGTGAATCGTTTCGATTGTGTTATAAGGGTGTCTTCAAAGCTTCCAAGTGTGTATTGTGTTAGCCTTAGGAAAGGCATGTATGTTAAAAGACCAAAGAGAATAGAGGGAAACAAATAAGATAGAAGGGAAGTTGTTTTAAACAACACATAAGGATAAAGATCCTAAACTATAGACTAGGTAAAAGCATTCCAACATTTCCTAATTCCCTATAGTTATGGCTCTGATACCAATCTGGTATCAGAGTATTCCTACTATAGGCTAGGTAAAAGTATGGCAATCTTCCTAATTCCCTATAGTTATGGCTCTGATACCAATCTGTCACACCCCAACTGACGGCGGAAGCATCGGGATGAGACGAACAAATCGCTCAAAAGCATCATAACACTATTATGACAATATAAATTAATCATGATTTCATAAATGAGTAGAACCAAATACATTGTTTCAAATAAAGACAAATTGTAGCATCTTAACATGATAATGTTTATTATTCAAATGAGTTTCTAAGTCCATCCTAACTTGATTTCTTCATCACTTCGTCTATCAACCTGCAACATGTATTAAAATAACATCAACAAAAATATTGGCGAGTATACAAGTTTGATACATAGCATAAAGTAAAGTTTAAGTACTCATATCCAACATGAACAACATGATCCAAGTTACTACTTTGCCTTTCCCAATAGACTAGCGGGAGGTTAACTCGTTCAACATCGTTCAATATTGTTCAACTTAACAATACCCCAAGACTCAAGGGCATTGAGATTAACACGTTCAACTTGCATAGCATATGAGATTAACAAGCATCAAATTGTTTCATGTTTAAGTGTGATAAAAACAAGATTCAAGCGTTGCGTGTTTTGATATAGAATACATGTTGCACCCAAAAGTGATAAAATAAAATGGGATTGATTATACTCACATTGGTTGCGTTGCGATTTCTTGTAAGCAACGCATGGGTATGATTGGGAAAATCCAAGAGAATGAACGAGAGCGATTAACCGAACGATAATAAGTTCCGACGTAGCTCCGACGAGTTATGTTAATCCCGGCGACACCTCGTAACTCCGTCTAGGCCTTCAAATTCCGGCAACGTGCAGACGATATGCGAAAGGTGATAGATCAACGAGGGAGTGGTTGTTTGTGTGAACTTGTAGGATATGATGAAGGTGATATATATACTAATTCGAAAGCATGTTTGATTCTCGATTGGAAATGGTTGAAAACTTCCAAAAAAGAATAAGGGATTATGAAACCGCGTAGAATCATGATTGGAATTGAGTCTAGATACGTGATTGGAAATTAAATATGGAAACGCGAAATCGTATAAATCATCGAAAAATCAGTGAGAGTGAAAAAGGAAACATGTAACTGTACGCGTATTGGCGGCAATTGATAAAAAGGGAAACACGGAGGTGGGTGTTCAATCCCGGCTAATCAGGAAATCAAAGACAAGGAAAATGGTTGCTGTTTTGGTCAACTGTTTCAGCGGAAAAAGAAGAGTCTTAAAAGGCCGACTTTTGCGCTTGTATATAAGGATAATGGGTGGAAAGATGGTAACAAATCAGTAAGTGGTGGAGTGGTTAGACGGGTGTTTGGTTTCGGTGGAGACCCGGGTTCTAGTCCCGTTTCCATCATTATTTTTTTTGTTAAATAAAGTTTTAAAATATTACAAATAACACCCTTACTAATTAAAAACTTGGTTAACTTAGAAAGCTTAACTTGGTTAGTTATACTAACTGGATTAACTTATATTACTTTAAACTAACTTTGAATTCTAACTAGTTTTTAATTTTTTATAAAAACAACCAAAACTTGTTATCGTAATATTAATTTAATAAAATAAATAAATAACCATTATTATAAACGAATTAAATTTAGAATCAAAATCTTTTAACGATTATTTATTTCGGGAAAATTTCCGTTGGTTCAAGGTTAGGATTCGGATTTTTAAAATGGTTCGGATTTTGAAACGGGTCTATTTGGACGGATGTTACATCTGTTGCGCCCCATGACAGCCAAGGCTCAGGCCTTCGCGGCCCACGAGAGCCTGAAAAGGCGGCCATAGGCTTGCCGAGTCATCTCGTAGGCTTGCTGAGTCAGGTGCCACGTGGCACCATGACTTGTCCTACACACAAGAGCAGTCGCGGCCCGCAACAGACCAGGGTGGTCTCCGTCGCGCCCCGCGAGCGACTGTTGGATCTTGTTTTTGTTGTTTTTTACAAATATAGGGTCATTCTGGTTCCGGTTCTCGCGTACGGGGTATATTTAGGGACATTTAAGATGTCCAAAATATTTTAGGAGGATTGTTATATCCTCCCCACCTTGTTTTGGATCTCATCCTCGAGATCTACTGGAACAGGTGTGGGTATTTCCTTTGCATTTCCGATTCGAGTTCCCAAGTGTATTCTGGTCCTCTTTTGGAATCTCATTTCACTTTGAACAGAACTAATCTCTTATTTTTTAGATTCTTGATCTTTCTATCTTCAATCTGAACGGGTTTCTTGATAAACTTGAGTTTTTCATTTACCTCTATATCCTTAAGAGGTATCACAAGTGATTCGTCCGCTAAACACTTTTTGAGATTACATACATGAAATACATCATGTATTCCTGCCATTTCCTCTGCCAGTTGTAGCTGATAAGCTACAGGTCCTATTCTTCTAATAATCTCAAAAGGTCCAACACACCTAGGGCTTAGTTTCCCTCTTTTAATGAATCTGACTACTCCTTTCCATGGAGAAACTTTTAATAATACTTTATCTCCTACTTGAAATTCCAATGGTTTTCGTCTGTTATCAGCATAACTCTTTTGACGATCTCGTGCTGCTTTTAGTCTTTCCTTGACTTGAATGATTTTATCTGTTGTTTCTTGTACTATCTCTAGTCCGGATAATTGTTTTTCTCCAATCTCTGCCCAACAGACTGGAGTTCTGCACCTTCGTCCATACAGTGCTTCAAATGGTGCAGCATTAATGCTAGTATGATAGCTGTTATTGTAGGAAAATTCTATTAATGGTAAGTGATCGTCCCAATTTCCTCCGAAATCAATTACACAGGCTCTAAGCATATCCTCCATAGTCTGGATTGTCCTTTCGCTTTGTCCATCCATTTGTGGATGATAAGCTGTACTTAGATTTAACCTGGTTCCCATTGCTTTTTGGAAACTTGTCCAAAAATGAGAAGTAAAACGACTGTCTCTATCGGATACGATAGATAAATGAATCCCATGTAATGAAACTACTTCATTTACATATAGCTTGGCTAACTGTTCCATACTGAAGGTTTCCTTCATGGGTAAGAAATGAGCAAATTTGGTTAATCTCTCTACAATCACCCAGATTGTATCATTTCCTTTTCTTGTCTTGGGTAATTTGGTAACAAAATCCATTGTTATCAATTCCCATTTCCATATGGGCATTTCTAACTGTTGCAGTAATCCTGAGGGTTTTTGATGCTCAGCTTTAACTTGAGAACAAGTTAGACATTTAGCAACATAATTAGCTATATCTTTTTTCATTCCTATCCACCAGAAATTCCTTCGTAGATCTTGATACATCTTATCACTTCCAGGATGTATCGTATACTTAGATTTATGAGCTTCTTCTAGAATTCTATGACGCAGGTTTCCTTGTTTAGGTATCCATATCCTTTTCTTATGGAACTTCCAAATTCCATCTTTTCCTTGTTCTAATTACTTAATCATTCCTTTCAATTCTTCAGCATCGTCCTTGATTGCTGACTCTTGCACTTCTCTAATTTGTTCATTTAAATCTACTTGTAAATTTAATTTGAGAGAACGTACTCGCTTTGGTTTTTCATGATACTTTCGACTTAAAGCATCTGCTACTACATTAGCTTTCCCAGCATGATACTGGATATCACAATCATAATCACTAAGAACTTCCATCCAGCGTCTTTGTCTCATATTTAATTCTTTTTACCCTAAAATATATCTTAAACTTTTATGATCAGTGAAGACAACAAATTTATTTCCATATAAATAGTGTCTCCAAATCTTAAGGGCAAAAACTATGGCTCCTAATTCTAGATCATGGGTGGTGTAATTCTCTTCATGTTTCTTAAGTTGTCTAGAGGCATAGGCTATAATCTTTTAACGTTGCATCAACACACATCCATACCCTAACTTAGATGCATCACAGTATACTATAAAGTCGTCAGTTCCTTCTGGTAATGCAAGTATGGGTGCGTTGGTTAACTTCTGCTTAAGGATCTTAAAAGCTTCCTCCTGTTTTGGTCCCCATTCAAACTTAACTGATTTTCAGGTCAGTTTTGTTAATGGAATGGCTATTCTAGAGAAATCGCGGATAAACCGTCTATAATATCCTGCCAGTCCAAGAAAACTTCATACTACATGATTCATCGCCACATACTTGCATTTAGTAATCGCCTCGATCTTTGTGGGATCCACATGAATTCCTTCATGATTAACCAGATGTCCAAGGAATTGTACTTCTTGTAACCAAAATTCACATTTTGAGAATTTAGCATAAAGTTTCTCTTTTCTCAACAATGTGAGGAGTGTATGCAGATGAGCTGCATGGTCTTCTTTACTCTTAGAGTAAATTAAAATATCATCTATAAAGACAATTATGAATTTATCCAGGTATGGTTTACATATCCTGTTCATCATGTCCATAAATACGGCTGGGGTATTGGTTAAACCAAATGGCATGACAGTAAATTCATAATGACCGTATCTCGTTTTGAAAGAAATTTTAGGAATATCCTCTTCCTGTACTTTCAGTTGATGATATTCAGAGCGTAAATCGATCTTAGAAAAGAATCGAGCTCCTTGAAGTTGATCGAACAGATCATCGATTCTCGGTAGTGGGTACCATCTTTCTTTTTAACGAACAACACCGGTGCTCCCCATGGTGATGAACTTGGTTGTATAAAACCTTTGTTAAGAAGTTCGTCCAATTGCTTCTTCAGCTCCTACATTTCCGTTGGTGCTAATCGATATGGTTCTTTGGCAATTGGTGCCGTCCTTGGTATTAGGTGAATCCTAAATTCGACTTCTCTATCAGGCGGTAATCCTGCTAACTCTTCTGGAAAAACGTCTGCGAATTTAGATATTACAAGAATATCTTTTAATTCTTTTCCTTTAGTATTAATGATTACATAAATCATATATACTATTGCTCCCTTCCTTTCATAACTTGTGGCTTTCATCACAGAGATGAATTTCGTTGATCTATTTGGCTTGTCTACTTTAATTGTGATCTTTTCATCACTTGGTGTACTTACTTGTACTAACTTTTGATCACATAAAATACTAGCACGAATGGCTACCAACCAATCCATTCCTAATACAACATCGAAACCAGCCAGATTCATTGGGTAAAGGTTAGCAACGAAATGATGGTTTAGGATTTCTATTCTTGCTCCCTGCAAGATTTCACTTATCTTAACAGATTCTCCATTGGCCGTTTCTACCAGACAGTCTTGTTGAAGTTTGAATAAGGGTTGGTCAAGAAATTGATAGAAAGAAGTATTGATAAAACTTTGGTTTACACCAGAGTCAAACAATACCTTGGCAAATATGTCATTAACTAAAAACGTACCGGTGATCACATCCAGAATCATCTTGGCTTCCTCAGCTGTCAGAACAAAGGCTGTGGCATTCTTCTTAGGTGCTTCTGTTGTCTTAGTCTTGTTGGGCATGGCTAGAGCTAGCTTCGGACAGTTTGGTCTAATGTGTCCCTTTTCTCCACAATTAAAGCATATCCCATTACCGGGTTTCTTCCTACAGTCTTCTTCCTTGTGTCCAGAGATTTTGCAAAAGTTGCAATATGTAGAGCATCTTCCAGAATGCTTTCTTTTGCAGTTCTTACAGTAAGGTACAGAAGAACCTGTTCCTTTTCCACGGTAGGAATTACTAGAACATAATTCCTGTGTAAGCTTTTGAGCTAGGTTCTTCCTCTGGTTTTCTTCTTGTGTACGTACCAGTTCGTCAGTCAAGGTATTGGCTAATTCTAATTTTCTTCTATGGTTTGCGGTCTAACTGCCTTAACTACATGTCTAATCTCACTGATTAATCCCCAAATATAACGGGAGATTAATACTGGTTCGAGTGAGGCTAAGGATGGTACTATCGTAGCATATTCGAAGAAAATGGTAGTGTAACCTTTGCAGTCTATTCCAGTCATTCTGAGATTTAGGAACTTATTGGCGATTTGTTCCTTCTCATTAGGAGGACAGAATTTTCTTTCAACTATTTCCTTAAAATTGATCCATTCCATAATATAAACTATGTCACTTCCCTTAGACTGGAGAATAGTATTCCACCATTCTAAGGCTGCATTTTTTTAAAAGATTTGAAGCAAACATAATCTTATCTTCGTCTGCGCATTTACTTATTTTTATGATTGCTTCTGTCTTTTCTATCCAACGTAAGGATGCAATGGCTCCTTCATTGCCGGAGAATTCTATTGGTTTGCAGGCCAAGAATTCTTTGAAAGAACAACCGTATGGAGCGGTTCTTCTTCTTTTAGGAATTGGAGCTTGGATGATAGGTCCATTGTCATTATTCACACTGTGACTTGGTTCAGTGTGTTAATGTTTACTGCTATTTGCAGATTTATCTTCTTCTTGAACAGTCTTGCTAATATAAGGCATGGCATCTATAATTCATTGTGTCACTATATGTTGAATGGCACTATTATCTATTTGGTTTCTGTTATTCTCATTATTCTGATTTTCCTGATTTACTTCGTTCGACATCTGAATTGTAAACATTTATCAGGTATTAATTATCACGTAATAGAATTGAATACAATTATTTATACACAATCACATGAACAAGTTGGTCAAAAACGTCGATCATTGCGACATTTACTCTTTTTCATATATATATATATGCATCTATTACAAATTACAAATGAAAATTAAAGATACTATG
This sequence comes from Helianthus tuberosus, assembly GCA_030545235.1. NCBI lineage: Eukaryota > Viridiplantae > Streptophyta > Magnoliopsida > Asterales > Asteraceae > Helianthus > Helianthus tuberosus. The sequence goes on from CM060421.1 coordinate 3,849,420, forward strand.
CATCCGTATATATATATATATAGATTTATTATTATTATTATTATTATTTCTATAGTACAAAATTGCACGTATATCTAGTTAATTTCTAAGTTCCGTTCATCCAGTACTGCATTCATTTTCATCGTATTTCCAAACTAGTTGTTCCCCTATCTGTCTAATTATGTTTCCCTAATTTACTAAATCTTCTCCATACTGATGGAGTTCCTGTACTTGTTCTCGACTCATTGGCGGATCTAATGGTTTAGGTGGAGATACGGGTTCCTCGTAAGGGTCTCCGCTATTCATTTCGAAAAAGGTCCTATCAATTTCCTTCCACGGATCAGGTTTTAGTTCTTCAGATGGGTATAAGGCCGAGTATGACCTATTGTCGTCAAACCATGGATCATATCCTAGAGGATGTGGAGTTGGGATTCTAGGCGATTCGTTTGGGTTAAATGCAGGTATCTGTGATTGGTTCTCTGGGTTGGATTCTAGCATCGGTTGGTCTGGGAACAAAGGTAACAGTGGCGGTTCGGCTACTCGATTTTGGTTAGTATCTACGGCTGTAGTGGCTAACATGTGGAAATTTGCCAACTGTCTATCTAATTCTTCTTCCCAAGGTGGTCTACTGGTTACTTCCTGAATTTGTGCGTTTGCCTCCTTATTGGCCCTGACTATTGCTCTCTGTTGCTGTAACTTCTTCATTCTTTTTCTCCTTTCATGAGCCCCTCTACTAAACCAACCTCTTTTCTTAGTAGTAAAAGGTTCCTCTGATTGTGCCTTAAAAATAAATATTCCCTCTTCTGTATCGGCTGAATATCCTGAGGGATCAGGCTGACATGATGTTCCCTCATTTTTCTGTGAACTATCTAAATGACGATAAGTATCCGATGTTTCTTGATCATTCATACAGTAAACTAACATATAGTCAAAGAACACATAACACATAATTACATAAATTATTTCCTAACACAGAATTTAAAATTTTAGTGTCAGCAGAATACTTCTTTGGCTTAAATCAGTGGTTGTAGCTCTGATATCACCTTATGTCGCAACCCCGACCCCTACCCGGAAGTGGGGGGCCGCGAGCCTCAGAGTGAGTGGTATCGGTATTTATTAATTTGGCAGCGGAATACATCAGGATCGTAGTTAGGAAATATTTTTATCAGAGTAAAACACCAAACTTTTCTAAGAATAATTTATGGGAATAAAACCCAAGTTCATTTGACAATACATTATTTAAGGTTAAACCCTAATTATTGAAAACAAAATGTCTTGTTTATTTAGGTAACTTTTATAGCCACTATTCCAAGCCTTCAGTGCTCTCCAGCTGGCTTCTATTGGGCTTTCACATTACGTTACCTGAAACGCATTTTGAAAACATTTTGTCAGCAAGAAATACTGGTGAGTGCATCCCAGTTTAATCAAAATAGTTTTAACATTTAACAGAATTGAGGGCAACCCGCAATTACATTTGTTTATATCTAATCAATTACTCAATCAGTACTGTCAAACCCTGACTTATGGGTCATATTATCCATTGGCTAACTCTTTGTCCAATGATAACGTGTTTCCATATTTTGTATACAAAACCCCAACATACCGGCAGTAATCGTAGAATCACAAATACTCAATTACTGTTAAGTGTACATTAAAACATTTGAGGTTTTGGTAAACATTTTGACTCACAAAAAGATTTATAAAAAGTGAATGTACTCACATTGCAAGTTTAGATAATACTAAGGCTTTCTGACAATCTCCTAGTTATTATCTATTAAATCAAATCATGCACATGTGTTAGTAAAATAACCCAATTCAATTTAACCGTACATCTCGAGACATAATTCCAATGACTGAGTCAGGCAGAGCCGACATGCATTACGGAAAATCTAAATCAATCGGGTGTACACACGAGACAGAATTCCAATGACTGAGTCGGGCAGAGTCGGCATGCATTACGGAATCCTAAATCGATCGTGCAAGGAAATAGTAGGGTTATAGTACTTACAACGAGGCAAAGCTTCGCTAAATAATGGTTATTATGCTCGGGCAGAAATTCTACTATCAGAGAATTTGAGAGAGAAAAGAAAACTGAATGATTGACAAATGAACCCTGACCCCCCTTTTATAGGCTGGCCGAAGGATATGTCGCGCCCCGCGAGAGCCAAGGCTCAGGCCTTCGCGGCCCGCGAGAGCCTGAAAAGGTGGCCATAGGCTTGTCGAGTCATCTCGTAGGCTTGCTGAGTCAGGTGCCACGTGGCACCATGACTTGTCCGATACACAAGAGCAGTCGCGGCCAACGACAGACCAGGGTGGTCTCCGTCGCGCCCCGCGAGCGACTGCTAGATCTTGTTTTTGTTGTTTTTTACAAGTATAGGGTCATTCCGGGTCCGGTTCTCACGTACGGGGTATATTTAGGGACATTTAAGGTGTCCAAAATATTTTAGGAGGGTTGTTATAGCTTGTCTTGGTTGGACGGGAATCACTCCGTTCAATCGAACGACTGTTCTTGATGAAGTATCATGTTTGATCCGTGATTTAGTCATCTCTTTTGTGGAAATCCGTTACCGGGCCGACTCCAAACTAAGGAACAAGTCCTAGGCCTGTTTTGGTCCTAGGCCTGTTTTGGTCCCAGATTTCACCAGGTTTGAGTAAGTAAGTTAAGAAAAGCATGAAATCAACCGAAAACATTTAGATTTGTAAAGACTCGTAGTAAAATGTGCAGAAATCTCCTAAATCTGAACTAAATCTTGATGGAGTGACATCACATGACCAATTGTACAACCTGCCACGATGACGTCATCCTCAAGAGCCCAAAACTGAGTGATTTCATGGTGAAAAGTATGATTTTGATGGAGAATCTAGTGAAAAAGTGTGTAAAGATAATCGTTATACAAGAATCATGAAGAGAACTTACAAGATTTGCTTGAAAATCGAAGAAAAGTGCTTGAGAAAGTTGGAGAGCGAGCTGGTCGGAGGAGCCTATCACATCAAGTGATGTGACAGGGGTATTTATAGTGTAGAGGGAAAGAGGCGGTGCTATGTGCGGGGTCAGATGACGGTCCGGACGGATGGCCTATTCGGACAGCCGATTCACGCGGGTTAGTTTTCTGATTTTGATTCGATTTTGCGAGCTAGACCAAGCGTTGCGTTGCGTATTATTGTGTAAGATTATCACACGACAAGATTATATAATTAACACAAACGTTTCCATGTTTCAAGTCCACGCGAGCTAGCTAGTAAGTGTCGAGTTTCAAAGTCTCAAAGTTTCTTGTCCCATAAGTATCAAGAGTAAAGAATCAAGTTTCAAGAGTCAAGAATCGAGTTTCTAGTTTCAAGTATCAAGTTTCACCAAGTATCTAGATCCATAATGTGTAAGTATCAGGCATCAAGAGTCAAGTTTCAAGTATCAAGGAATCTAGATTCAAAGTATCATAAGATTCAACTATCTCAAGTTTCCCAAATGTTTCACATAGTTTCACACAGTTAAGACTCAAATAGTATAGGGACTAAACTTGCCAAAAGTTAATAGTTCAGGGACTCAGGGCGTAACACTCTCCTTCATCTACTAACTCCTCACCAAATGTGCTGAGTTCCTGCACATTTTCGGTACTCATGGGTGGTGGTGGTGCGGGTATTAGGTCAGGGTACGGTGGTAAAGGGTCTCCATAGGGGTATGGTTTTTCTAGTATTTCCCGAACATACTGTTCGGAATCCCAATATGGATCTAGAGGGTCAAGGTTGGGGTATGGTGCTAATGGGTTTGGTATGGGTTCCTCTTATGGGTAGAGTTCTCGATAACCCCTATGTTCATCATTCCACGGATCATATGCGAGGGGATTGGGTGCTGGGATTCTAGGTATTTCATCAGGGTTAAAAGCCGGTATGGGAATCGGTTCTTCTCAGTTGGGTTCTATTTCCATGGGTTGAGTTGGGAATAGTGGTAGTGGTTGTGGTGCCAGTATCTGGTCTAAGTTTGGGTCTACGGCAGTGGTAGCTAGTATGTGAAAGTTGGCCAATCGCCTATTGATTATGTCTTGGGTCTGGGCATTCATCTCCCTATTTGCTGCTGCTAAAGCCCTTTGGTGCTGTAATTTCCTCATTCGTTTCCTTCGCTCATGTGCTCCCCGAGTGAACCATCCTCTTTTTTTGTAGGGAATGGTTCTGCGGATTACGCCTTAAAGATGAATATCCCCTCTTCGGTATCAGCTGAATACCCCGAAGGAGTAGGCTGGGAGGAAGTTCCTTCATCTCTAGGAGAATTAGAGAGGTGACAATAGGCGTCAGATGGTCCTTGATCACTCATACTGTAGACTAACAAATTGTCAAATAACACAAAACAATAATATACAGATATGCACGCAATCACATAGATTATTTCCTAACAAAATTGACAAATTTTTATGTCAGCAGAACACTTCTGTGGCTGAAATCAGTGGTGTAGCTCTGATACCACCTTTCTGTCGCAACCCCCGACTCCTTGCCCCGGGAGGCTGGCGGCCGCGAGCTACTCCGAGCGGTGGTATCGGTGTTTATTCAATTTGGCAGCAGAATTTACATCAGGACCGTAGTTAGGAAATATTTTATCAGAGTAAAACACCACATTTTTAGAAATAATAAACACATGGGTAAAACCCAAGTTTCCATGTATAATATGTTTATAGAGATAAACCCTAATTTATTGAAATAAAACTTCTGCTTTATTTAGGTAACTTTTATAGCCACTTTCCAAGCCTTCAGTGCTCTCCAGCTGGCTTCTATTTTGGCTTTCACATTTTGTTACCTGAAACGCGTTTAAAACATTTTTGTCAGTGGAAAATACTGGTGAGTGAATCCCAGTTTAATCAAAACATGTTTTATCATTTTACAGCATTGAGGGTAATTCAGCATTTACATCTACTTTAATTACCACCCACGGTACTGTCAATCCTGACTTGTGGTCATGCTACTACTCACAGTGTAGTAACAAGTTATGTATACAAAACCCCAACATACCGACGATAATTGTAGATTTACAAATACTCAATCACTGTGAATTGTAATTTAAATAATTGAGGTTTTATAAAAAAAAACAGTTTACAAAAAGAAGGAATACTCACATTGCTAATTTAAGTATTTCCTTGTGACTTCCTGGTTATAATCTATTAATTTAAACAATGCACATGCGTTAGTATAATAACCCAAATTTTACATTAGCTATACCCTCCCCGAGACAGAACTCCAACGACTGAGTCAGGCAGAGCCTCGACATGCGTTACGGAGCACTAGATTAATCGGGCAGCGTAACTAATACGTAGCCGGGGGTTATAATACTTACATCGAGGCAGAGCTTCGCTATTTAGTAGGTATAATGCCCGAGAATTATTTCTATTATTTCAGAAATTGAGAGAGAGATTCGAGTTTTGAACGATTTGGCAAATGAGCTCGAACTCCCTATATATAGGGCCTGATCGGTGGTTCCTAGCGGCCCGCGAGAGAAACAAGAAAGGGCTTCACGGCCCGCGAGCGAGGTGGAGTAGGATCTAGGGTTGCTGAGTTGACCCACTAGCCTCGACACGCCTCCTGCCATGTGGCGGCACCGGGTGGCGTCTGGCGGCCAAGCTGTCGTGCCCCGCGACTGAGGTAGCCAAGGAGGTCGCGCCCCGCGAGCGCCCCCTAAATTTTGTTTTATTTGATTTTTGTAAAATTTAAGGTATTCTGGGCCTATTTTTCGTATACGGGGGGTATTTTAGGACGTATGGGACATGTTTAAGGGTTTCGAGAGAGTTGTTATACTCAGCCCCCCTCCTCGGCCCAACAGGAGCTCCTGTCAGAATTCAAGCAGGCCTGCTCAAGCCCACTACGCAGACGTGGACCCGCTTCAACCGACACAACTGGCTAATGCGGTTCAGGCTCTTTCCATTTACTTGGGAGGCGAACAGTGGACTTTTGATACATGTGCATCCCCTCAGGTGACTATGATTCATTTATACTTAACAATTTCTCTAATTATTCGCCTATAGAGTCAATAATTGTCGGCAACAGTCAAAAAGTTCCAGTTTTGGGTTCCGGGTCACATACCTTAAACATCTCTGCCAAACCCCTACACCTTAAAACAATTCTTTTCAATCCCAATATTGTTAAAAATTTAAATAGTGTGCGTCAGTTCAATATTGATAATCACACATCTATTGAAATTGATCCATTTGGTTTTTCTGTGAAGGATTTCAAGGATGGCACGATCCTGAGTCGCCACAACAGTTCGAGTTATATCTACCCACTCCCAGTGCAACCGCCACCGCTTGCAACATCTCAGACACTCCCACACCTTCTTCTCCTTTTTGGCATCCTCGACTTGGGCATCCCAGTTCACGGATACGCTGACAGTAAGCATCAAGATTAGGCACGGCAGCGCGTGTCAAGTTGCTGAGTTCATGTTGTAAAGTCGCTGCTCGAGGGCCCTTGTTATTAAGAAACAGTTCTTGACTCGCAGCCATGCTTCGTTAGCAGTTGATTTTTCTTCTAAAAGACGAACAAAAAGGTCGTTGGTGAGAGTGCCGTAAATCCATTATAAAACAACGGCGTCAATCTTCTTCCACGACGGGTAATCTTCGGAGGTGTTATCAGGTGCCGGCGAACCGTCGATGTGGTCAACCACATCGTACCCGGTGGCGTGAAGCATAAAGAGTTTGACCCAGGTCGGGTATGAAACTTCTACGCCATCAAGAACACGAACTTTATGTTGGATGTTGGTTACAGTGTAGACCGGATGAAGAGATTGTGATGGAGTGTTGGGTTCAGATTTGTTACCCATGGTGATGTACTGTGGAAAAAAATGTGAAGGAAAGGATGATATGGGCGAGATCGAGATTTTACGCACCGGAGTATAGTGAGGGAATTGATTGACTAAATCAATTCTTCTAAATGTAAAATATGGACATTTTTTTTTGAACGTCCAACATATGAATCGCTGGGTACTTCGTACCCGGCACCCATTGGCCGAAAGGTAGCTGACGGGTGGTCCATAGGACAACCCTTAATAATGTTAAAAGACGAGTTTATCCTTCACTTAATCGCGTAATTATCTTGAATTAGATAACTGCAGTTGCTTATGTTTCAGGTATGCTTTGGGAGCTAAAAGAGGAGAAAACGCAGCTTTGGACGGTTTGGAGTTGAACGGGTCGTGCGTGAAAGAAATGAAGAAACAAAACATAACATTCAGGGTGCCACCGTAAATTACGGTGGCCACCGTAATTTACGGTGGCCCTAAAATGTGACTTGTCCTCTACCGTAACACAGGCTTCCCCCACCGTAACACTTTGATGTCCACCGTAACTTACGGTGGCACCGTAAGTTACGGTGGAGGCTGCGACAGAAATCGTAACTGCATTCATTTAATCAGTTTTTGGGGTGTCTTTTCACTTATCTCATCATTGGACAGTTTCTTAGCAACTAGGGGGCGATATTGGCTGTTCTTGCTTGGTTCCAAACATTTTCTAAACGATTAGTTTGTGTTTTCGATTCGTATGAACATTAAACTTGTTGATATGATGATTCACCGAACGATGTCCGGCTAAACTTGTGGTGATCATTTTAGGTGAAGGTTTCTCTAAACTTTTGTGTGTTTATTCCGTTATTTCTAGAATGATAACTTGTGTTTGCTTGATTATCATGGTGTATGCATAATTGTTTGTAGCTTGTTAATTGATAGTGCAATTTCTAGTCTCAATCGTACGTTCTTGGTGCCGTTGGCAATCGAGATATCACGGGAAGGGTTAGGGTTGGTTATTGATTAATTGATCATCGGGAAACAACCTCGCGTTTATATAATCCGAGTACTTTGTTCCCTTTTATCACTTCGATTATTTATGCACGAGTTATGTCTATGTAACTCTTTCTAGTTGGAATTTCACACAATTGTTAAAAGAAACTGAATCCTAAGATGGTCATTGTTTTCCTAATCTGCTTTACAACCAACCTTTGATTTGAAGTTATTTAGTTAATTTAGTTTTAAAATCAAACAATCCAAATTATTGATATTTACTTTCTGCAAATTAGGTTAATTTTAGTTTAAGTGCAAAGCTATATAATCGACATATTTTCCACATACACCCTGAGTTCGATACCCATTTACCACTATCTATAGTTGTTATTGGGATTAAATTTGTGTGTACCTACGACAGCACGTCAAATTTTGGCGCCGTTGCCGGGGAGTAGTGCGCAACGTGTGTCAGTTTGTTAGTTTTGCTTTGTTATTTTCGGGTTTACACTGGTGTGTTTAGTGTGCAGGTTCTACAGGTGCATGCATACTAGAGGCTCTCACAAAGCGTCACCATTGTCATTTGATCCGGAGATCGAAAGAACATTAAGGCAAAATCGTGTTTTAGTAAGAGAAAACAGAATTGTTGGTTCACCTACATCACCCATCACACCACGAAACATCATGCAAGAATCTCAATTACCACCCACAACGGGTCAAACGACCTCATCATTTATACCTACTTCCACACACCCATCACCAAACACAACCATACCTAATACCACTACAATTCCTACTCCACCTCATGACACTACACCAACCAACACAACACAACCAATCACTACTCAAGTCGAACCTAGTCTTACCTTTAGCCCATCCACTACGATTCCACCACTCACTCATTTCTTCCCAGTTTCAGGGCAATCATCCTCAACCTATACAGTACCACAAGGTTCAACTGTTGTCCATACTACCTCTACATTTAGACCATCAAACCAGTCGGGTTTTCAATACTCGACTATTCCATTTGGGCAAACTTAGGGTATAGGGGGAGATGGATATGAAGAAGGATACGAAGATTTTGAGGGCTATGATGAAGACAGATATGCTTATGGGAGTTATGGTGATCAAGGAGAGTTTGGTTATGTGCAAGGTCAATCTCAAGGGATGGCAAGTGTAGGTGGAGTGCCACAACAACAACAACTCATACCACAACATATTAGGCCAAGGCCACAAGGGCCACCAATGCAACGCCCTATACCATTGCAACAAGTTCGCCCACAAAATGTACAACCACAATTCCAAAGGCCGATTCAACACCCACCTATGCCACAGCAGCAATTTCAACAACCATTCGCACCACAAGGGCATATACCAAGGCCAATGGGTCCTGTTCGACCAAGGGTTAGGTTGGGGGTGCCAAGAAGGCATTTTAGAGAACATGCGAGAGGAATTGAAGCACATTTTAGGCCGATAATCACTCAAAATCCCTCACCGGTAGTTATTCCTCACAATGATCAAGGGAGGACCTTTGAAGTGAGAACAAATTCTTTGCAAAGTTTGCCAAAATATAAAGGGCTAGCAACGGAGGAACCGTATTTCCACTTAGAAGCCTATGACTCAATTTGCAATACTCTTGGGAGTCAAGGTTTTTCAGCTGATGATGTCAAGTTAGTCCTGTTTCAATTTTCTTTGGAGGACAAGGCAAAGAAGTGGTTCTACACTTTGCCTTCAGCATCTATTTACACTTGGGCGGAAATGCAAAAAATTTTCCTAGACGAATTTTATACCGCTCAAAAGACCAACGATGCTAGGAAGGGGTTGAGGAGTTTTCAACAACAACATGGTGAAATGTTCCATGAGGCATTTGAACGTTTCAACATGATGATCAAAAATTGCCCTCATCATGGAATTGAACTTTGGGAATTAATGAATGTATTCCACGAGGGGTTGAGTGCCAAAGATGCTCGTGATTTAATGTCCATTACCGGTGGGACTTTTGGTACAAACTACGAGAATGATGATTGGGAGTTTTTGGAGAACATGGCAATTACATCAAAAAGAAAAGCTCAAGCATCGAGGAGAGCACGACCGGCCATTGCCCGACCTCAAGTGCACGCAATAGATGATGGTAATGTTCAAACTACTAACCAAATTTATGATGTTTGTGCCTTGTGTAATGAAATAGGTCATGCGGCTGAAAATTGCCAAGGAATGGTGGAAGGGCTAGCAATATGAAGAAGTTCATGCAGTTCAAGGTCAAGGAGGGGGTGGTAGAAATTACAGCAACATGAATTCTAATACCTACCACCCCGGGTTGAGGAACCACCCAAATTTTCGGTATGGGAACCCTTCAAATCAAGCTAACCCGAACTTTCAAGGTAGCCAAGGTAACTTTGGTTCGCGCCAACCTTACAACAATCAAAGTGGATATCGAGGTGGGAACAACCAAGGGTATCAAAAGCAATATCAAACGGGTCAAGAACAAGGGGGTCTTCGGGTGGAAATGAGATGATGGACATTCTAAAAAGCATGCAAGCGGAGATGCAAAAACGGAACCAACTCGATGAAGTTCAAATGCAAAAAGATGAGGTTCGTGACAAAAGCATTCAATCACTTACAACCCAAATGGGTCAATTGGCAACCGATGTGGCGGAATTGAAGAAAAACAAGGGTCAACTTCCTAGCGACACCAAGGTAAATCCTTCACACGGTTCGTCACGAGGTAATGTTAATGTTCATCATGTTAGTGTTTTAAGAAGTGGAAAAGAATTTAAAGCCAATTTGTCACCCGAATTGGTTGAGGGGGTAGTTGAGGACATCACGGGGAATGATAGTGATGATGAAGTTTCACCGGTTAAACCTAAAGAAACAAATGTTAACAAACCGGGGTTGGGTGATGTCACACCCTCAAAATCCACACGCGGAGTATTACCGCGAGGCGTGTGACGACCAGGATCTTAGCCACTAATTATTTTGAACGGATTAGTTATTGTTATAAACATTAGCATAATTAGTGACCTAATTTAAATTTTTCAAAACATAGTTTAAGTTCACAGCGGAAAGGGAAAGAAGACGCATCATAATTGAAACCACAAGTTTATTATCGTGTTACTTACGAACCACGTACTCCATCTGATTGCAACGTCCGTCCAAAGTTGTACCGAGCAACCTGCAAAGCATGCAGTAGAGGGTCAACATAACGTTGGCGAGTTCACGTGTTTACAGCTTTCCAGTTTTAATTTCCAAAAACTTGTTTCAACCAGTTAATTTATCCGTTTATACATGCCGTGGGGAGCTACCCCATAAGTGAGCGACTAAACTGTTTTTCCAATACCGAATACTTACTTAACCGTACGTTTCCGCAGTGCCCCGTTTGTCAATGCTCTATCATCAATGACGGTTTGCCTGAGTCTATTAGTTCACTCCCATTCCCAGTAACAAGGGTCGGTGTGTGGCTGGTTACACCTAAATAGCGCTATTAACTAATAACCCGTTCGCCTGGCCCCGGCGACTAATCGGTATTAAGTAGTAGGGACTTAAGTGATAGAGTTTCGTTTAGTGTTGCTCGTTGCATTCCGTATAAACCGTAATTAACCAAGAGTTCCCAGTAACAAGGGAAGTAAGTAAGTTTGTTCCCAGTAACAAGGGAAGAAAAGTAAGTTTGTATCCCAGTAACAAGGGAAGAAAAGTAAGTTTGTATCCCTCACAAGGGGATAGTGTTGTTACCCGTTTCCCACACAAGGAGATAGTAAGCAATCCCAAACCAGGAAAAGTGTTTTGTTATGTTTCCCAACCACCGGGAACGCATGCTTTAAGTAAAAAGTAGTGAACTCACCTTTGCTTTGCTCGGTAGTTAATTTACTTGTGTTATGTTGGTCAACCATACCCTATTATGGTTATTAAATATTAATTAGGTTCGCATGCAAGAAATGTCACGTATAATACACACGTATCTAACACATAGCACGAATGTTACACCGGTACCCTATACGTTATTGGGCCTGTCCTAACATACTAGCAGTTAAACAGTTAACAGATTCTAGCAGTTACACAGTACACAGTCCAAAATATGATATCACATTGTGCGGCCCAATAACTAAGTAGAGTGGTCAAGTCGAAACCAGGTGGTCTCGACTCGAGATCATGAGGTCTCGAGTCGCAACCAGGAGGTTTCGGGTTGCAAATGGGAGGTCTCGAGTGATGCATGAACGAGTCGGAACCTCGAGTCTGGTCTCGAGTCGAGATCAGGAGATCTCGAGTCGCAACCTAGTTGGTCTCAAGTCCCTGATATGCATGTCCTAGTCTCGAGTCGCAATCTCAAATGAAACAGCTGCTGGGCCGAAACTACTGATGGATCCACTGGTCTCGACTCACAAACACTGTGGGATCTTTCTAGAACCTTATCCATTTGTACGATCCAATCACATTTCTTTAACATGTTTATTCTACCGTACACTTACCAAAACAGATCAAATCCACACATTTCAAATATTTTCATAAACAATTCATCATGAAAAGAACAATCATTTCATCCAACAGATTCATCCTAAACATTACAATACTAGCAATGTTTTAATAAATCAAAGCAACATAATTCAGAGTCATATGTTGTCAGGGACCCCAACTCAATTAAATCAACAATCACCTGATCAGATCTTAAATAAACAGTTTGTTCTAGTAACATTAATAGAAACCCTATCCTTATTATGAACATCATATATGTGGAATGAAACTTATTCTATGTGATATATGCTCAAGGTGTCATTTGTTCAAATTAATCATTGACATAAAACCAAAATCAAAACAAATAATCGGTCATTCTATTAAAACCAAACAAAACATGACATCGGTTATTTCAAATATTACATTCAATACCAATCATTGACATATGATATATGTTCAATGTGATTCGACTTCATTAGCTCTAACCAAAACTAACATAAACGTCATCATATTTCACACTCAACTCAAAGTCAACAGTTCAACATTCATATTTATACTTTTATTTCATAGTCATAAATCACAAGGAATTCAAAATAAACACAGATGGACACAACTGACCAGTGATTCACGGGTTCACGGACCACCTGCTGCCACCGTCGTCTCCGTCGCCGGCGCCGCTAGCCGGAACCACCACCAGCTTTAACTTCTGCCGAGACCCGAACCAAAAATACGCGAATTGTTCCTGTACCGAACCCGACTAAACCCGAAACCATGGCCCGATTTGTCCGTATCTCCAACAGAAAGCAACCACAACCCAGCCGCCGATTGCGGCTTTTCCGGTTTACCGAGAAGACGGCTCTGCCATCTGTCCGTCCGTGCACCGCCACCCTGGGGTGGTGGCCGACCGTTCTTGTGATGGATGGGGGTTGCGAGTGAGTGTGTGAGGGTAGGAGTTGAAGAGGAGGTTGGGGGTTTATGGGTGTGGCTTACCGGTTAAAACGAGCGGCCGGTGAGGCTCGCCGGAGTGCTGGCGTCCGGCTCCGGTCATCTGACCACGAAGATCGAGTGGGGAGAGAAGGAAAACTGTGGTGCGGCTCCTTGTGTGAAGTTTTAGGGGTTTTTGATAACAGGGATGAAGGGGTATAAGGTATATATGATAGGGTAGGGTTTGGTGTGTGTAGGTGAGTTGGGTTAGGCTTGGACCAGGGGCACTAGCCCGTTAATCGTTCGTGTGTCTTGTTTATAAAAACGGGTTCGTCCACAGTACGCAACAAATATACTATTTATTTTATCTAAGCATGTGTTGCGTTAAATATGTTTGGTTTGGGTTAACAGTTAAACGGTACGTTTCTCTCAACGCAGGTTATTATTATTTAATAAACGATAAGAATAATAATAATCACTATAATAAAATAATTTGCTCTCGATGATTGGGATCGAGAGTACGAGTTGCCACATTCTCCCCATGTTACAGGAATTTCGTCCTCGAAATTTAAGGAAAAGTCATACGTTACGCTCTATATGTATACATAGACTCCATTACCATACGTAGATACAAGCAGTTTCACGAAAGTCCACAGAACGAACATGTAAGCCACATAGCACATACAGTCACATAGCACGTAAAATCGCATAGCATTAGATTCACAGGGTTTGTACGTATTTCACTTAGTATAGAGTTTCACAAAATTAATTATAGCATCCAAGAAACGTACAGGAACTTGAAGTGTCACATTATCCCCAAGTTTAAGAAATTTCGTCCCGAAATTTAGCACGCAGCCACTGACAAGCTAGTGTGTTTAAACGCTTTCGTGGGGTGTCACATCATCCCCTTGTTGGCTTGAAATTTCTTTCCGAAATTTCAGTTGTAGCTTCAGTGCTGGAAGTAATGTTTGTAGACAACTTGGGATACGTGCGCATCAGCTGGTTTTCCCGTTCCCAGGTAAACTCTGGGCCACGGCGTGAGTTTCAATGAACTCGATCTGTTGGCATATTATACCATGCTTGAGGGTTTCGATTTCTTGATCCTTGATCTCAACCGGTTCCTCAAGGAAGCATAGTTGGTTGTTGATCATGAGTTCCTAAAAGAACAACGAATGTTTCATTTGACAGACACTTCTTCAGATTAGGCACGAGAATGACGTTGTGTACCGCATTCTGCTCTTCAGGCAGGTTTAGTCAGTATGCTACCTTACCGGTCCTTTCGGTAACTTCGAATGGTCCAACGTATCGCGGATCAAGCTTGCCCTGTTTGCCAAAACGTACCACACCCTTCCAGGGTGAAACTTTAAGTAGAACCCAGTCTCCGACTAGGAATTCTGCGTAGTTTTGATGACGGTCACGAGTTGCCGCCATGCGTTGTCTGATCTGGGCAATCTTATCCGTTGTGTCAAGTACAAGTCATGGGCCGGTAATTTGGCTTCCGCCAACTTCCGCCCAACACAGGGGTGTCGGGCATTTGCGTCCGTGCAATGCCCCAAATGGTGTTGCCTGATTGCTAGTGTGGTAGCTGTTGTTGGAAGAGAATTCTTATAAAAAGGGAAGTGTCACTCGTATCCAAGGTCGATAACAAATGTTCTCAGCATGCTCTTGAGTGTTTGGATGGTGCGTTTGGCCTGACCATCAGTTTGCGGGCGATAAGCGGTGCTTATGCCTAACTGTGAGCCAAAGGTTTTTGTGCACAGCCTGTGACGAATCGGATGCAAAATGTGGGTTTCGATCAAAAGTGATAAAAGTTGGCACTCCGTGCCCAGCATGGCAGCATCTACTTCTGTCAAGTAGATGGTTGCAATTTCGAAAACTTCGTTACTAGCAGACATTTCATCAATGCCTTGGACAGGGTAGAATAAGATAGAAACACCTCGTTGATTATCTTCCAGTTGCTGGAGTTGCGGATCATTGAGGATCTCTCGAATGCTAGGTGATGCACTTTCGAGTTTAAATCATGAGGGGTCGTGTATACGGTCGAGAAGTGCGGCCGTTGCGACGTTTAGAGGTCGTGCATTGAAAACTTAGCGCAAGGCGGTTTTGCGTCGTAGAAGTACTAGGGTAGTGCGTAGGAGTCGTCCTGACTCCTACTGGTTTTCGGAATAGGTTCAGGCGTCGTCGAAAGAAACAAGTGTAGAATTTTGACAGGATGAAATAAATTCAAGTGCCGTATTCTAGGCGTTGATCGTACCGAGTTCGAAGAACAGTGCTTGCGATACCCTTTACCCCGGGGTATCTTTGGCTCGTTGCTCCAACGAGTAACATTCGTAGAAAGAAATTCGTCCAGACGGAGATTTATGCAGGATAGAGTAGGGTCAGAATCATGGAATTCGTGAAACACAACGCAAGTAGCGAAAATTTGTAAGAAGGATAGTCGCAATCGATGCGTTTAAACTTGAGGCAAGGCGCAACGGTCTTGGAATTGGCAATAAGGGTTCATCTGATGTCAATGCAGCCACTGATCGTACACAAGTTGTATGCGGTTAGAACGAAGAACGTTGCTTGCCTGATAAGGGGTGTTATGTCGACGTGGTTAGCGTAAAATGAAATAGCTCGAGAGGGATGGTCGTCGTGCGGGTCTGTAGGTTTCAGGGTCTACTGAGACGTCTGCCAGGATGTAATTTCTCAGGTCGGTAGAAAATCAAGTTCGAGTGGGTTGTTCTAAGTCGTGCAAATGAGTTTGAGGTAGCGCTTGCGTCGTTCGGGGGGGGGGGTTGATGTGAAACTACAGGAACGGGCTTTCGAAGAAGCACGATTAAGGTATATGTTGCCAATTTTCAGGGTTCATGAAGTTTGTCGACTAAAGGTCGATCTTGCTGAATTCATTAATCTGGAGAGAAATCTGGTCAAGGTTCCCGTATGAAGACACATGGATATCGTGATAAAGAAACGGTAGAAGCGGGGATACCATCTTGGGCAATTAAACGCGGATTCGTACCAAAGCTAGCGAAAGGACTCACGGGATCAGAAAAGTCGTCAAAGAATAACGGATCTGGCAAATGAAGGATAAGGTAAGCATCTAGGTCACCGTAATCGTCGGTGGGTTGACTGGCGCGTATCGTCGTCTTGCCACGCCTTCAAATACACCGGTTTGTAAGAAAGATGGCAATTTGTTGGGTTTTGGGGCGGGCTAGGGTATAAGGTTGAACTTGAATAAGGATTAACCATGTAACAAGGAATTAGGGAGAAATAACTTCGTGGTCGATGGAAAGGTGATACGATTGTTGGTACTGCAATAAGAAGCATACACCACGCATGCTTTTCGTGTTCGTGACGTGCAACCAGAACCCGAAAGGTGTAGACATACTAAAATGCTTCAAGAATCCAGGTGATCAGTCGGGTGAGGGAGCAAGTCTCACCACTTAAGTTGGGAAAAGGAATACGCAGGTAAAAAGGATGCGAAGGACGTCGTCGTTCCTTCTAATATCCCATGATATAGGGGTGGCTCCCTTTCGTCGATTCGTTCTCGTAATTCCTCTATGTGCTTCGTAGCAGGCCTCTCCTGGGCAGGTCTATCGAGTGGACGTCTCCCGCGTCGATTTGCAGTCCAGGGATGGTATCAGGAAATACATGGACGAGGGCTTGGAATAACTGGTTCCTGGCCCTTAGTGTATTGTGGTTTCGAACCGGTTTTAGGAGGACTCGCTCCTGTTTAACACGTAACACGCTAGCCTAGTCTTCGTATGATCCACTGTGTTAAATACTAAATATACGCATACGTACTAACATATATATATGCTAATCATACACATACACACCTGCGTGTTCACACACATAAGTTATGCACAAGTAAATGCTGATAGCCTACCATTACCAGGTGAGCATCTGATGTTGACGAACCTTGCAATCCGGAGTGTGGTGTCGTTGTGGTTTCCACTAAAGAACGGTTATAGTCCGGTTTTCATATAAAAATATTTTATTTCCCCAACCAAAAATATTTTATATTTAAAACCTAGTTCGCTATAACCAATGGCTCTGATACCAATCTGTCACACCCTCAAAATCCACACGCGGAGTATTACCGCGAGGCGTGTGACGACCAGGATCTTAGCCACTAATTATTTTGAACGGATTAGTTATTGTTAAAAACATTAGCATAATTAGTGACCTAATTTAAATTTTTCAAAACATAGTTTAAGTTCACAGCGGAAAGGGAAAGAAGACGCATCATAATTGAAACCACAAGTTTATTATCGTGTTACTTACGAACCACGTACTCCATCTGATTGCAACGTCCGTCCAAAGTTGTACCGAGCAACCTGCAAAGCATGCAGTAGAGGGTCAACATAACGTTGGCGAGTTCACGTGTTTACAGCTTTCCAGTTTTAATTTCCAAAAACTTGTTTCAACCAGTTAATTTATCCGTTTATACATGCCGTGGGGAGCTACCCCATAAGTGAGCGACTAAACTGTTTTTCCAATACCGAATACTTACTTAACCGTATGTTTCCGCAGTGCCCCGTTTGTCAATGTTCTATCATCATTGACGGTTTGCCTGAGTCTATTAGTTCACTCCCGTTCCCAGTAACAAGGGTCGGTGTGAGGCTGGTTACACCTAAATAGCGCTATTAACTAATAACCCGTTCGCCTGGCCCCGGCGACTAATCGGTATTAAGTAGTAGGGACTTAAGTGATAGAATTTCGTTTAGGGTTGCTCGTTGCATTCCGTATAAACCGTAATTAACCAAGAGTTCCCAGTAACAAGGGAAGTAAGTAAGTTTGTTCCCAGTAACAAGGGAAGAAAAGTAAGTTTGTATCCCAGTAACAAGGGAAGAAAAGTAAGTTTGTATCCCAGTAACAAGGGAAGAAAAATAAGTTTGTATCCCTCACAAGGGGATAGTGTTGTTACCCGTTTCCCACACAAGGAGATAGAAATACCGTATCCCGCACAAGGAGATAGTAAGCAATCCCAAACCAGGAAAAGTGTTTTGTTCCGTTTCCCAACCACCGGGAACGCATGCTTTAAGTAAAAAGTAGTGAACTCACCTTTGCTTTGCTCGGTAGTTAATTTACTTGTGTTATGTTGGTCAACCATACCCTATTATGGTTATTAAATATTAATTAGGTTCGCATGCAAGAAATGTCACGTATAATACACACGTATCTAACACATAGCACGAATGTTACACCGGTACCCTATACGTTATTAGGCCTGTCCTAACATACTAGCAGTTAAACAGTTAACAGATTCTAGCAGTTACACAGTACACAGTCCAAAATATGATATCACATTGTGCAGCCCAATAACTAAGTAGAGTGGTCAAGTCGAAACCAGGTGGTCTCGACTCGAGATCATGAGGTCTCGAGTCGCAACCAGGAGGTTTCGGGTTGCAAATGGGAGGTCTCGAGTGATGCATGAACGAGTCGGAACCTCGAGTTTGGTCTCGAGTCGAGATCAGGAGATCTCGAGTCGCAACCTAGTTGGTCTCGAGTCCCTGATATGCATGTCCTAGTCTCGAGTCGCAATCTCAAATGAAACAGCTGCTGGGCCGAAACTACTGATGGATCCACTGGTCTCGACTCACAAACACTGTGGGATCTTTCTAGAACCTTATCCATTTGTACGATCCAATCACATTTCTTTAACATGTTTATTCTACCGTACACTTACCAAAACAGATCAAATCCACACATTTCAAATATTTTCATAAACAATTCATCATGAAAAGAACAATCATTTCATCCAACAGATTCATCCTAAACATTACAATACTAGCAATGTTTTAATAAATCAAAGCAACATAATTCAGAGTCATATGTTGTCAGGGACCCCAACTCAATTAAATCAACAATCACCTGATCAGATCTTAAATAAACAGTTTGTTCTAGTAACATTAATAGAAACCCTATCCTTATTATGAACATCATATATGTGGAATGAAACTTATTCTATGTGATATATGCTCAAGGTGTCATTTGTTCAAATTAATCATTGACATAAAACCAAAATCAAAACAAATAATCGGTCATTCTATTAAAACCAAACAAAACATGACATCGGTTATTTCAAATATTACATTCAATACCAATCATTGACATATGATATATGTTCAATGTGATTCGACTTGATTGGCTCAAACCAAAACTAACATAAACGTCATCATATTTCACACTCAACTCAAAGTCAACAGTTCAACATTCATATTTATACTTTTATTTCATAGTCATAAATCACAAGGAATTCAAAATAAACACAGATGGACACAACTGACCAGTGATTCACGGGTTCACGGACCACCTGCTGCCACCGTCGTCTCCGTCGCCGGCGCCGCTAGCCGGAACCACCACCAGCTTCAACTTCTGCCGAGACCCGAACCAAAAATACCCGAATTGTTCCTGTACCGAACCCGACTAAACCCGAAACCATGGCCCGATTTGTCCGTATCTCCAACAGAAAGCAACCACAACCCAGCCGCCGATTGCGGCTTTTCCGGTTTACCGAGAAGACGGCTCTGCCATCTGTCCGTCCGTGCACCGCCACCCTGGGGTGGTGGCCGACCGTTCTTGTGATGGATGGGGGTTGCGAGTGAGTGTGTGAGGGTAGAAGTTGAAGAGGAGGTTGGGGGTTTATGGGTGTGGCTTACCGGTTAAAACGAGCGGCCGATGAGGCTCGCCGGAGTGCTGGCGTCCGGCTCCGGTCATCTGACCACGAAGATCGAGTGGGGAGAGAAGGAAAACTGTGGTGCGGCTCCTTGTGTGAAGTTTTAGGGGTTTTTGATAACAGGGATGAAGGGGTATAAGGTATATATGATAGGGTAGGGTTTGGTGTGTGTAGGTGAGTTGGGTTAGGCTTGGACCAGGGGCACTAGCCCGTTAATCGTTCGTGTGTCTTGTTTATAAAAACGGGTTCGTCCACAGTACGCAACAAATATACTATTTATTTTATCTAAGCATGTGTTGCGTTAAATATGTTTGGTTTGGGTTAACAGTTAAACGGTACGTTTCTCTCAACGCAGGTTATTATTATTTAATAAACGATAAGAATAATAATAATCACTATAATAAAATAATTTGCTCTCGATGATTGGGATCGAGAGTACGAGTTGCCACAGGTGAAAACGAAAAGAATGAAAAAGTTGAGGGTGAACCGAGTCAAGTCCCGTTTCCATCGGGGTTACTTGACCCGGGTAGAAAAAATTTTATTGCACCAAGAGGTCCCCAAAAAGAAGAGTTGTGGGACATGTTTAAACAAGTTAAAATTAACCTTCCACTCCTTGATGCAATAAAACAAGTACCCGCCTATGCAAAATTTCTAAAAGAATTGTGTACACAAAAGAGGCAACAAAAGAAGAAAATGCCTAAGCGGGTGGACTTAACCGGGCAAGTAAGTGCAGTCTTAAATGGGGAGCTTCCTCCTAAGCTCCAAGATCCGGGCACGCCATTGATTAATATACAAGTTGGTAATTTTCAAATGGCTAAGGCGTTGCTAGATCTTGGAGCCGGAGTTAGTATTTTACCGGGGGGCTTATATGACCAATATGATTTTGGTCCGTTAGCTAGGGTGGAGACAACGGTTGTTTTGGCCGATTTGTCTCATAAGCTACCTCGAGGGATGGTTCAAAATGTAATTGTTAAAATTGATGAATTTTATTACCCGGTTGATTTTTTAGTCTTGGACTACTCATCGGCGGACCCAAAGCAACAACAAAATGTAATTTTGGGTCGGCCATTTTTTAGCACCGCACATGCAGTAATCGATTGTAGATTTGGTACAGTCGATATGACTTTTGGAAATCGAAAAATGCGTTTAAATGTTTTTACTAACAATTCTAATGCTAATGGTGTTGATGAGTGTTTCATGGCAGATATAGTTGACGGATGCAACCCGCATGAGTATGAGGAGGATGGTTTGGATGTTTGCATGTGTGATTTTTCTGAACAGGTACATGCTTATGCACTCCGGGTTGAAGAGAAAAAACAGGATGCAATGGCCTTGAAAGAAGGTCGACCACCATGGACTCATCAATTTGAAGGTTTACCGGCGGAGATAAATTCGGGTACTAAACCATCGTTAGAGGAACCACCAAAGTTGGAACTGAAGGACTTGCCGAGCCACTTGAAGTATGCGTTTTTAGGGGATAATGACACTTTACCGGTCATTATTGCCTCTAATTTAGAGTTGGCACAAGAGCAAGCGTTGTTGGAAGTCTTGAAAGAAAACAAGGGAGCTATTGGATGGACGATTGCCGATCTCAAAGGAATTAGTCCATCAATCGTCATGCACAAGATTATTACCACCGAAGATGCCAAACCAACACGAGAAGCTCAAAGGCGATTGAATCCGAACCTAAGGGAGGTAGTAAAAAAAGAGGTAATTAAATGGTTGGACGCGGGAATTATCTATCCGATTTCGGATAGTGCTTGGGTGAGTCCCACCCAAGTTGTACCTAAGAAGGCCGGCATTCAAGTAGTCAAAGACGAAAGTGGTGAACAAATTGCCACCCGACCGGTTACCGGGTGGCGTGTATGTATTGACTACCGAAAATTGAATGCCGCCACCTCTAAGGACCATTTCCCGTTGCCTTTTATTGACCAAATCATTGAAAAATTATCGGGTCAAAAATATTACTGCTTTTTGGACGGGTATTCGGGTTACAATCAAATAGCAATACACCCGGATGACCAACACAAGACCACCTTCACTTGTCCATATGGCACTTTTGCCTTTCGGCGAATGCCATTTGGCTTGTGCAATGCACCGGCAACTTTCCAACGATGTATGATGAGTATCTTCTCGGACATGGTTGGAGAGTCGCTTGAAGTGTTTATGGATGACTTCTTCATTTTTGGCACTAGTTTTGAATCTTGTCTCAACGAATTACAAAAAGTTTTAAAAAGATGTGTTGAGAAAAATTTAGTGCTTAGTTGGGAGAAAAGTCATTTCATGGTGCAAGAGGGCATTGTGTTGGGTCATGTAATTTCGGAAAGGGGAATGGAGGTGGATAAGGCAAAAATAAAGGTAATAGCATCTTTGCCACCTCCGAAAAATGTTAAGGGTGTAAGGTCATTTTTGGGACATGCGGGTTTCTATAGACGTTTCATGAAAGGGTTTTAGTGTTATCACCAAACCTTTATGCAATTTGTTATTAAAAGATGTCCCATTTGATTTTACTAAAGAGTGTATGCAAGCTTTCACTGTTTTGAAGGAACACTTGGTCAAGGCTCCTATTTTGCAACCACCGGATTGGTCAAAGCCGTTCGAGATAATGTGTGATGCAAGTGACACTACTATTGGTGCAGTTTTGGGTCAACGGGTTGATAAAAAGCCGGTGGTGATTTACTATGCAAGCAAAACTTTATCCGAAGCGCAACTCAATTACACCACAACCGAAAAGGAGTTATTAGCGGTGGTGTATGCTTTGGATAAGTTTCGTGCTTATATTTGGGGGGACAAGGAGCAAGTGAGGTACCCGGAAGTACCCGTCCTCTATTCGCTACTTCATGGGTCTCCGCGTTTTCCAATCCGATATCTGATCATGAACCACTTATGGATTTGCCGAAACAAGTTAGGAAGAGATATCGTCCCGTATTGCCGAATAATCACGGGATTGATGAAACAGCAAAAGGCAATAACGTCTGAAGATAGAGGGGCAACAAAAAGGCATCAGCCTTTTACTTTAGAGAAGTTGGGGATTGGTTGGACATACACACAATCTGAGCGGTATCATAAGCTCAAGTCAGAAGGGCAAAGATGGAGAGCATTAAAGGTGGGTGCACGAGATCTTCTACCGGGTGAAGAAGATGAGCCGGAAAGTGATGCGGAGATTCCAAGTGGCGATGAAGATTATGCGGACGAGCCGCATGGTGGTGAGAATGTGGGCCAAGGGGGCCATGGTAGAGGTTATGGTGGTGCTTTTTACGATTATACGGAGCGTTCTTGTGTGCCAAATTGGGCTTATGAGGGCACGATGCAAGAAGTTATCGAAAATCAACGTCCTCCGGCACCCATTTTTGAATCGTGGTCGGGTTCGGAGCGGACGTTATTTGATCAAAACACGATGATGAGTGCAAGCATAGAGCGGCCCTTGAAACAAAACCTTGATCGACACAAGCATGTTTCCCGCCCTCCCAACCAAACCTTGATCCACCTTCTTTGACTCTGCCTTCAGTACCGCTTGCCCTGCCACAAACCCATTTTCCCGGAACCCGGCTAGTGGGGATACACCTGTGAGATCGACACAAGCATGTTTCCCGCCCTCCCAACCAAAAACTAGCACGTCATCTGGGCGTAGGGTGGATCTCCCCTCCGACGGGTCTGTAAGAAAATTAACCGGTGCCTCTTTCTTCGCCGAGATCCCTGCTCGTCTGAGAATATCCATTAACGCGTCTCGCACAAAGTCATGGCGATACTTAAACCCCGGCAACTCTCTACAGTGTAACGCACGCTCCCCGTATTTGTCTAGGCATGCTTTACGGCAGACTGGGCAAGTTTCATCATTCGGGAACATGGGGATCATCAAACGGTACTTAAGGATTGACCGGTACTCCACCGCTGATATACGTTGACCCAAACCTTCAATAGGAATAACAGTTAAGAAATCCTGAGCGTGAGGCCTCTGTAGGCATTCAATGACGGCTTTCTGGCGGGGTGACAAATGGAAATCTTATCCCAAACTTTGTGCGATTCGACAACAAAGGGCATTCGCCAAAGTTTTCTGTGGCTTTTTGGGGGCGGTGTCCTTGTTAGAGAAACCGCCGAGATCAAAGTCAGGTAGAGATTCATGCAAGCGTTCCAAGGCGCTGGCATAATCCGGATCAGTGTTAGCAACCCCACTGTTACGTAAGATGTGGTCCTGCAACTCCCAAGATTGAGACCTGGAAGCAACAAAGGCATAGGCAGCCACATCCCGGGCCGAGAAAAGGCCCAACCCACCAAGCCTCATTGGCAAGGTCACGATTCGCCACTGTAGATCACCAAAAAAAGGACCCCCACATACGACAATGTCTTCTATTGCCTCCCGAAGACCTTTATCAAAACATGAAACAGCATCATCCACAAAGGGGGGCTGGCAAGTTCGCAAACCAAATAGCAACTTTGCAACCCCCATACAAGATCTAAGCAATAGGAGTTCGCTTCGAGGATCCCGCAACAAGGGAAGGTGTCCCATAATGTCAACAGCACGCGTTGCCCTCTTAGCCGCTAGACCACTTATAAAACTGGCATCACGGCTGACTGCCCTTCCTAGCAGTTTGACACCTTTCTCCGGCCTCCCAATCTCACTGGGGAAAAGCCCTGGCCGGACCTTCACCCCGTTGCATGTCGGCCAAAATACTTCAGTTTATCTAATATTAAGTCGTAGCCCCAATGCTGGACCCTCCGAACCGATGATGTCGAGAGCTTTAGCAACCTGAACAGAGTCCCCGATAATTGTCCCATCATCCAAGTACCAAGCATGGAAGGGGAGTTTACAGTTTTCCTGCACCTGAAGCACTAAGGGGTGTAAAGCTAGGGAAAAAAGCAAAGGTCCCAAAGGATCCCCTTGCTGCACCCCCGTGAATGCCCCGATGCGGTCATTCCCCACGTATAGCCTAGCAGGCTGAGCATACAGAAATTGAACCCATGGGAATATGGAGGGGCAATGGCGATGGACCTCGCGAAGCAAAACTGAACGGTCAACTAAGTTGAAAGCGTTGGAAAAATCAACCGTAAGCATGGCCAGCGAGCCATCTGAATGAAAAGAATTAAGAAACCTGTTAGCGCTGTGCAGCACCGCCACCGCCCCATTGGGGACCCCCACCCCAAATTGATAGTCCCCCAAGTACTTAACAGCTTCTTTCCCAACTTTCTTCATGGCTACTTTGGAGACTAATCTTCTCCAAATTGCCCCCACAGCAATAGGGCGAATCCCATTATCAGGCTTCAACAAAGGGGTTAGGGGCGCCGAAGCAACAAAATCCGCAAGCACCTTAGGACATAACCCCCCTAGCCAAAGGTTTACCACTTTAGTGATGGCAGTAAGCAGTCCCGAGGCAGTCACTGACCCCTCGCCGCTAAGAGCGTCCAACAGGTGTTGGGCCCGGAGGCCATCTCGCACACAAGATGTCCCTTTCGGGAAAGATTTCACACACCTGTGGACACAGTCTTCATCCACGGATAACGCAGGTTGTGAAAGAGGAGTTGAAGGAAGGTTCGGGGGCGGCGCAAAGGGATGTTTGTCGATAAGGGCTTGCATGGTGGATTCCCCCCGGGGAGCAACCCCACTGGAACACAATACCTTAACTGCAACAGTGAAGTGACCATCACTCACTTTCCTGAGACATTGCTTGATGTTGGGGCTAACCTCCTCAGCTATCTCCCGTTGTGCCCCCCCCCCCCCCACGCACGACCCCTTCTCCAGTATCGGCAAGGAGGGAATTGACCAAAACCTCAAAACTAGAGCCCTCCTTCCACATAGCTAAAGCCCGCAAAATACTATCACATTGCAAGGATTTTCGATTACCCGACCTTCGCTCTTGCCTGGAAGACGGCTTAACCACCTTAAGGGTACAACGGGGTAAGAGCAAGAGTTTGACCCAATTTTCAACAGTCCCAGGGGAAGCTACTACTTTATGGATGGCACCTGTCAAAGCTTGTGCAAATGCCAAACGACAGCTTGGGGGGATGCTCTTAACAGTTCGAACCGGAAGGGAGAAAACACGTTCAAGGAGATCAACATCTCCCATCACTCCCTGCGGGGTCCTAAGCTCGACAACCATCATAGGATCTTGGGGCCTTGGGATCCCCACGACAAAATCCTCATCAGACCCGGATTTTCTAGAGAACGTGAAAACACCATCAGGATGATGACACCCCCTACTAAGTGCGTGTGTCTTCATGCACCTCCCACACAACCAATATCCAAAAACTCGCAGGGTTTCCCCAACATTCGAAAACAATTCTAAATCCTTAGAAAGCGCATCTTGAAGGGATTCTTTACGATCATCTTTAAAATGGAATTGCTGAAAATGCGCGATCAATCTGTTATACCCGGAAGACCCGGGCTTGCCGTCTTTACACTCGTGGAAGTTCCTGAAGGGGCATAGCCACACTCCATTGGACGAGGTGGAGCCAACATCCCCTTCAGAGGCACTGGATACCATGCTCCTACCCTTGGCAGAGCCCATTGGAAACAATCAAAACCGAGAAGTGATAACGAGTCCTCCTTCTCAAGGTGAGGAGGAGGCCATGTATCAACCCACCCAAGAAACGAAGGAGAGGAAAGCAACCTACAGTTGCTCACCCTCCCAGACACCCCGTCAAGAAGAGCTACGTCATGAGTGCGCGACTTGCAGCAAATTCCAATTTTAACTTGAACAAGAATTAATCACCCAAGAGCCCTAAAATGTCCCCCTGGTGCTCCAACCAATTGCAAAGATACCAATCAAACAAACAAACGAAGAGTTATAGACACCTCGGTTGACTTGTTGGATTGGAGTTAGAAGCTATGCCAAATGTAGAAGCTATGCCAAATGTAGACACTGAAGATGAAATTGAAGTGGTGTGAAAGGAACTGAATGTGAAGATGCTTGAAGAAAAAAAACCAAATTCAAAACTAATCCTGAGACATTTTCTGGGACCTTTGTTCTCAGAGGCATTTGATCGAACACATTGTGGGCACAAAAAATACAAACTTACAAAGACCTTCTGGTACAGAGATCTGACATCATAAAAGGTAAATAGAACGTACCAGCTTCATGATCACTAAATCCAGCCATAATGTAACCCCTTTTGCACGAAACCAAAACCCTAAATCGGTTTTTTCAACTCACATATAATCTGGAATGTTTTTTACCCTTTTTATAAACAAACATTTGTAAAAACTCAATATATAACGTGTGATACACGAGTCTTAATTAGAGGAGCACAAATCGGTTCTAGGCCCAAACCGGTGCGGGTTCGGACAGAGATAGTCAAAACCAGGTTTTGGTCAAACCCGGTCGGGTTGAAACCGATTTGTCAGGGTAAAAAAGAACCGGTTTAGTTTAAAACCTGGTTGTAACCAGTTCAGGTTCGTCTTTAGATGGGTCCAAATTAGGTTCCAACCAAGTGGGTCTTAACTTGGTTTCAACCCTATAGTTCAGATCGGGTCCAAATAGGTTCTTTAAATCGTTTTTAAAATCGGTTCTCTCAAACTAGTTTTAAAATCGGGTTTGGTTCGGATAATAACCGGTTTCCATTTTGAACCCGGTAATTTTGTTCACCTCTTGTATGAATAATGAAAACATAAATTGTATCGTTTTTTATCTTTAAACTTCTTAAAACGAGAAAAGAATTACTTTTTGTATGCTATTTCTTTAAATATATAAAGTACTAATTTGTCGATAATCACTAAAAGGTATTGTGACGACTGACGTCAGTGGTTTTGCTTTTTAATAATTGACACATAATTCTATATTTATAAGGCTATGGGGGTATGGATGGAGCCCCATGGGGCTTTATAGGTGCCACATAGGATCCACGTAGGCGACACGTCGGCTGAAGCTTGATGGCGCCCCCCCTTTAACATGGAGGGTGTGATGATGGAGCCCCTAGGGGCGCTATAGAGAAAAATTAAAAAAAAAAAAAAAACTCTGATTGGTGCAAACACATGTGAGCCCCACCTGATCCTCGTTGCCGCTCGTTACCGCGATGGCGGCCAGTCAATGGCGCCCCGGCTATGGCGCCGGGGGTGTGGATGATGGAGCCCGGGGCGCTATAGACGTCTAGGTGGCGGAAGGGTGGCGCCCCACACCCTCCAGCCTAAGTTTACATTATTCTTTTGTTATTTTTGTGTCGATAATAGAATCTATAAGATTTATCAATTATCAAGTTGGTTCTAACAATTAAGTTACTGTGTTTATATATGCATGTATGTATAAGAATAATGTATGTATAGACACATACACCAATACTTTCATATAAGTATTGTTTAAATCGTCAATTGTGGGCCAATGTGAGGCTTGTCTACGTGGTAGAGACATATGCCTTTTAGAGGTTGGGTCTCAGATTCAAATTTAGGCAAAGGTGATTAATTTAGGATTATTTAGTAATAGTGGTAGGAGCAAGCATTGTCATTAAAAAATCGTCTACTACGGACTATTTATAATCTTTAAGATTTTTGTAGGTCTCAACTCTTAACTTGCTTCTAGTTTTCTCTGGCAGCCCAAAGATAAAACACATTTAAAGTAAACGATCCAAAGCCATGGCCCAGTTACAACTACATACATTCTATGGATATTTCAAAGAGGCATAATGTCCAATTTGGGCCTTTAAGACATGTGTTGTAAAGATATTTTCACATTGGGCCGGCCTCGTTAGCAGTATCTGGCCCGCTAATTCGACTAGTTGCGGTGTCACATTATAGTACCACCCACCAGAACTCAATCTTCGGAAACGTCGTCCCCATCACCGACTGAGGTTTGTGGGGTTTGTACACTGTGGGTGCTCTTAGTATAGTAGATCCATGTTTTTGCAGTGTCGGACACAAAAGATCCTCGCATTTGCATTGCCCTGTACATTTTTTTAAGAACAACGAACTCACAGAACCTCTAAAACTTCTCCTAGGACTACATCTTGTGATCAACGTGGGACTTGAAAGATGTAGTTATAGTGTTAAATGTGCGAATATAAAATTATACGCACAATATAAAAATTCTAGGCACAATATAAACTTTTATATTTTTTATAGTGATAAGTTTTCTCACACTTTCGCGGTAAAATTGTATATTGTTTATAAAATTTATAGCGTTAAGTCACAACCTTATATATAATAACGCATTGATTAAACATGTTGGTTAAGAAGAAAATTTTGTTGGTTGAGAAGGGATGCGTTAAACAATGCATCTTACCAGCCACGAACGATCTTAATGGGGAAAAGTGGGATCTTGTACCTCCAAAATTGTGTTTTTAACAACAATTTTCAAAGGTAGCGTTCGTTTCGTGGAATCTAATAGAACTGAAATTCACGCGGGAATTGAAATGTCATTTGGAATTTAGGTGTGTTTGTTTTACAAAACGAAATGGAATATGGATGCAGTTGAAAAGTAGACCCCCCCCCCCCCCCCCCCCCTAGGGGTGTAAACAAGCCCAAACAAAATTTATCTTTTTTTTATATTATAATAATGATGATAACATTGGCGAGCCAAGCTCAAGCCGAGCTTTGGCTCGTTTAAGCAATATTGAAGTGAGCTCGAGCCAAGCTCGAGCTTTGGGTTTAACTTGCGAGCCGAGCTCAAATAAGTAGGCTCGAACCGAGCCGAGCTCAAGCTTCATAAAAACATGACGAGCCGAGCTCGAGCCTAGTCTGGCTCGGGCTCGGCCTCGCTCGTTTACACCCCTACCCCTTCTTATGTTGTTCAATTCCAATCATTTTCTTGCTGAAACCAACAAAATAAAAAACTAAATCAACATTCCAATTTCATTAAGATTCCATTTCATTCCGTGAAACGAATGCTTGCTTAATGTCTTTATAAGTGGATTGATCGGCTAGTCGCTAACCATCCTTCTTGCGGTAGGTCTTAACATCTATATATACTATAGGCCTTTTGGGTTTCGTCTAGTTGCGACTGAATTTGTTAACCTGGTTTAAGGGTTAGACTAGTTTTGAGTGTTTTTTTTTTCCTTCTTAGGAAATTGTTTGGAGAATACAAAATAGACAAATTAAGTAGGTTAAGTTTTCATTTTTCTCAATCTCATCGTTCTCCTTGTTGTAACCTTCCACTTGGACCCTCTAGACCTCCAGACCTTGTTCACTGGATCTTGGCGATTTTGTTTTAACAAATATGAAGCCTTTGATTTGAATGATGAAAAAAAGCCTACGGATTAATGAATTTTAGGATAGAATGAGAGGTAAGATAGTTAAAACTTTGGGCTGTAAGGTTTAAGGCCATTGTGTTGGCATGTAACTTCTCTAGGTGAGTATCAAATGTAACATCTTAATAAATTCTTGTATTTTATATTTAAATAAATAATCTATTTATTATGTTAGACCATCCATAATGGTTAATACCGCCTAAGAGGCATTTTCCGCCACATCAGCATCATAACATCATTTTAAAAAATGTGTAAAGGTTGACGCTCCTTAATGCCATTTCGATCAATACTTTCCAATTTTTCTCTTCATTTGGCGTTTTCCTAGAAACGTCCACTCCTCTTCATGCCCCTATAGTGCCCTAACGCCCAGTGGAGCGGTGTTGGGGCGTTATCAAGCTCCTTCACGCTCCTATAATACTTATAATGCCCATTACGCATGGTCTTAGTAGGTTTTCAAGCTTGATCCGCACAATTGTCTATTCGGTTATCAGAACATTGAGTTTTATATATATTGCAATTTAAAAAGGTGTTGAGTTAAGTGTGAAATCTGGTATTGTATTTGCCTGGACCTCGCGCGCGGCCTAGGTTGCACTTGATTGGTCGGCGCGAGATTGAGAAATGTTGTCAGATTAGTATAGTAAGAGTATGGTCCCGCGCTCGACCTGATTGGTCGGTGCAGGTTTTTGGGACCATACCCCTTCAATGAACAATGTAACATTTAATATGTGATTTTGAAGTATGCTACAAGATTTATGAAATTAACACGTGCTTTAGCTGATCAATAATCCTCGAGATACGATGGATCAAACCCCTAAAGGAATCATGTTTGTCTAGCCGATTAAGGTAATTAATCACATGCTTCACATGTTACCAAGGCCCATCCTGTGTCGCGTGCTTTTTTCTATAAACATATACAAATGATTAACGAATTTATTCGATAATGGTCATGATGGCAAATTAAATATTTCCACATGCTCAAATCCGATGGATATTAAAACAAGCATCTTCAAAAGGTTGCGTGATTCTTGAACAGTTGTTACGGATTATAATTTTTTGATCTTATTAGTTTTAGGTTTTATTGTTATTGTTTTTTGGGTTATTGGATTTTAATAATCCTAAGTTTCACCAGTTGGCCAATAATAATCTCAACTTTAAAAATTGCTTACAATAATCCCAACTTGTAAAACTTTGGCCGCCTTTGATCATTTTCTAACATATGTGCACTTAAATCAGTTAAGGAGTCTCTATGTGTAATTGAATCTGTTGAGAAAGGATCAATAGCGGCCAAACTTTTACAAGTTGGGATTATTGGAGGGAATTTTTAAAGTTTGGATTATTATTGGTCAACAGGTGAAACTTAGGATTATTAAAATCCAATAACCCTTGTTTTTTTGAGTTGAGATCCTGTACAAACACTGATAATTGTAAAAACCGTAAAAACAGATCTAAGTCATTGATAGTTTAAATCAAGGGTTGGTGTTAATTACAAATAAACCCTTATAATTAATAATTAGTCCTAACAAGTTAGGGTAATTTCGTAAAATTGTTAATTTATATTAAATAATAAGATATATTATTTATGAGTATTTTAGTCCTTTAACCATTTTTCATTAAACACTATTTCCACCAAGGTCTTTTAAACTAAAATAACTTTTATATACTTCATTATCTTTTTAAAAAACCTATACCATAAAATCAAGTATTTTTTATCTTTAATATGAGTACCATATTGTTATACATTTTTTTATTTATAAAAATGACTTTTAAAAAGTTATAAAAGGGTGTTTTATAATTGTGCTAATTATGTAGTTGAAATGTGCTAGTATGAAAAATGTATTGTGTTGATTTTAAATCTATACGTATGTGCTTATTTTATTGTGTAATTCTTATCAGGATCAATGTCAAAACAACTCACCCACAATAATCCCTTTTGTGCGATAAAGTTCAATTCCATATAAAACCCCGTAGTGCGATCAGCCTCGAAGACGAACAACAGATTGAATACGAACAAGCTGAACAAGTCGTTGTGCGTTCAACCTCGAATCAAACGTCCAGTGATAATCAACAATCAGTTAAAGTTGATTTTTGTGCAGTTAAAGTGTTAATTACCATAGATGTGTGATAGATAAGTTGGTTGGTCATGTGATGACATAGTACACGGGTGTGTGCTGATTACGTGATAATTGCAATAAAATACAAACAAACACGAAAAGTAGATATAATCAGCACATCTATGTTAAATCTGAAAACCAAAAGTAGATATAATCAGCACATCTAATGTGCTGATAGTGGAGAATGATTAAGGATGTTGTGCTAATGTCGTTTATGTTGATAATGGGGAACGATTGAGGACGATGTGCTAATAATGGAGAACGATTGATAATGTTATGCTAATTATATAGTGTAGGGTTGATTGTATTTTTTTTCTTTGTGGTTCCTGTAGGTTGGTTTGATCATGAAGAATTAAAAAATCAAACTTTAATTTGAATTAAACTTGTATGAATTTTAGGGATATTTTAATAATTATTTTTAATTAGTTATAAATAAATAAGACTAAAATATCTAAGTTACCGCTAAACTAATTTTTAATTGAGGAACAGTTGTCAATTATGTGTTGTTCTTACAATTTTTACAAATATAAGTGTTTACATTTGATCTCATTTTACTTTTATCTAATTTTACTCTAAACTAGTAAACTAAACTCAAAATTGAGAGGTTTAGTAAATTAATGAGCGCTAAGAATCCAATTACTTGCTGGGTAAAAGCAGGGGCGAAGCTTAATGGGGGCGGGGGGGGGGGGACGTCCGCCCCTCGGGATTTTTCGCTCAGTAGTGTTATATATGTAGTTTTCGTATAGAAATTTGTGGGTATATACGTTCCCCCCCCCCCCCCCCCGGTTCTATAGAAATTTTTGGGTATATATGTTTTCACCCCCCCCCCCCCCCCGGCCGAAAAATCCAAGCTTCGCCACTGGGTAAAAGATAAACCTTCGATTATTAAAAGTTAATTAAAGATTTATATTTATGATATCACAACCAAATGGAGGGTTAAAGGAGGATAAATATTTTTTTAAGAATAAAAAGAATAAGTTTTAAATCAATAGAAATGCTTCATTTAATATTTATATTTTTTAAGGGCATACTAATAAATTTATAATTTTAATTCATTTATTATATTCTCTTGAATTAACTACTAGTTAAACTCGTAACACATTCTTGTAATCCATTTTTAAAATATCTTTCTATACTAATAAATAAAAATTCTTTTTGGCCATGTGTCATTCTCTGGTAATTTTTCATACTTATTTTTTTATTTATCTCTTTTATTAAATAATAATAATAATAATAATAATAATAACAATAATATTAAACATCAATTTAACACTATCTATTTATCTCTTTTGTTATCATAATTTGAAATTGATTTCTTTTTTAACTCTAAAGTTTCAATCTTTGGCAATTTAAGTCTTAAATTTCAATCTTTGGTATTTTAACCCATTTGATTAATTTGATTTTTCACTTCTAATTCAAAAGTTTTCATGTTTTGCAACTTAACCCCTTTAATTTTTTTTACTTTCAACACAAAACTTTTTATCTTTTGCAATTTAATCGCAACACTTTTTTTACTTTCAACTTTAGTCTCTTATATATTTTTCACATTTCATAAGTTCTCTGTTTAACGTGTCGTTCTAAATTTCCGAGTTAACACGCCGCAACGTGCGTGTGGGGTTCAACGTTTTTTCATCTATTTTTTTTTCATGTTTGACATGTCCGTCGCAGCGCGTCTATTTTTCCCCGTTTGATAGGTCTGTCGCAACGTGCGAGTCAGAGATCGACTTAGTTATTTTTTCTCGGTTTTACACACAAGCTCGTGGTCATGTGAGAAACATTTGTCTTTCATCTAACATGATATATAACTAATGAATTCCCCGCCGGCGCCGCATTGTGGCGGGTAGTAATTCTAGTACTCTTACAAGACAAAATAAATAGAAGGATAATTTTCAATATGTGTAAGATAAATTTCGATATTTATAGGATAAATTTCAATATTTGTAAGATATAGTGTATGATATATTTTGATATGTGTATGATAAATTTCGATATGTGTAGGATATATGTACCATAAATTTTGATATGGTTAGATAATTTTTGAAATGTATAAGATAAAATGTTTTTGCCTAACTAACGAGAGAAGAAAAAAATTAATAAAGAAGTTGTAAACTATTTATTATTTTACCATTATATTATTTCTTCCTTTTCTTCTCACATTAAGTTTATTCTCAAATGATCCTTCTCCTCACAACCAATCACATCAAATATATATACGAGTTCAAATGATTGCCCTAAAGATTACAACCATTTTATCATTTTCAATTTTCTTGATGAATATTTTTTACTCTATTGTATTTACATAATGAAGTTAAAAACCGGTAATATGGCCCTCATGTGATGCGCCACAGGCCCTTTGCAAAATCAGTTTAACTCAATGTAACCTATATAAGCATTGTAATTGAATCTAAACTAAACGTTAAAGTAAATCAAATTTATACTGTACAATAATAACATGTTACATGTAACCCGACTTATAATAAAATAGGATTAACTAGAGCTTTTAAAAAGAAAAAAAAGCCACAAAATGATAAAAGAAAACACATTGGGTAAAATGAATGTTTTGCAAAGTGAATGGACCAATGTCAGGAGGTGTAAACATATACGACTTTGAGTTTTAGTATAGATATATAATATAATACTATCTTTACTTGTCGCCCGTTGCAACATGTCAAAACGTCGAGTAACTTTAATTTATACCGTGAAATTAAAACGTATTATATTCGACTCTACTCGATTTGGAACAAAATTTATTTCGAAATGTACACCAATTGGAAACATACATAAAATAAGAACAAAAACGTATTAAATTTGACCTTACTTGTTTAAAAAAAAAGTTTATGTCAAAACATAGACCAACTCGAATTTATGCCGACACGTACATAAGAATATGCACGTAAAAATTAGTTTTCTTAATAAAGAAACAAATGGGATAAACTTAAAACTTTAGAAACTCAAAGAGGTCAAAAATATATATTACAAAGTTTTCAAACATGACAAAGTTGTTCTTTAAAAAAATAAATTAACGAAAGAAAGTTATCAAAGAAAAGTTAAATTAGCAAAAAAATTAATAGATAAAAAACGTATATTATATATAGTAGAGGGGTAGATTTGAAACAATAGAAACTGGAGGGTTTACTTTATAAAACGAAGTACTAGCCTAGGGGTCAAAATTGACATTTTTAAAGTTTGGGGGTAAATAAAATAGAGTAATAACCTAGAAGTTAAATTGCCATTTTTAGAAGTTTGAGGGTAGCAAAACCGAAGAGAAACCCTACCGACTTTTCTTTTAAAGATTGCATACATTATGTTGTAGTGTCTCATATTTCAATAGATTGAGATACATATTACTCTCATTGAATTGTGAGTGTTCCCTTTTATTGCATGTTTTATTATTTAATCCTGAAAGGTTCTTTCTTAGTTTTTGATTTTTCTAGTAGCTATTATTGTGGTAAAATTATCATACAAAGTCTTTCAAATCTAAGAAAGGTACAAAGACATTAACACAATTTCGAGAAATATAACACAATGCTAAGAAAAAATGACACAATGAATCGGAAAAAATGAGACAAAATGATGAAAAAAAAACACAATGCAAAATTAAAAGACATAAGAATCTAAACAAACTTTCTCAATTATATAAGGTAAAGATCCAAAAGCCAAACCTAAAATCTAAGATCCTAGAGTTTGGCGACACAGTTCCAAAGCTGCTAAAATAAGTTCAATCGGAATCTATTTGATACCCTTCCAACGACTTCCTATTTTTAGGAGACTATGAATTTAAACTTTTTCCGCTATTATTATGCACACTTCGCAAGAGAAAAAAATCTTGCAACATATAATTTGTAAGATTGAAACGCAAATGAGCACGAAATAAAAACACATGTACACTTTACATCCAAAGTCCAAACTAAAAAAATATATCTATATATGTTAATTAGCCAAGACCAATGTGGACTCTAGAAATCTATATAGTTGGTTATAATCAAGAACACCAATTTTAAATTTGGATTTTGAAGAGAAACTACTTATGTGAACTAGGGTTCCAACGTTGGGTTCAACGTTGAATGTTGAGAACTATGGTTATGGAAAGGGTGTGCGGCGGTGAAAGATAGAGTAACTATATATGTGAGCATGTTATTTGGGTGGTGGCAACCATTGGTCGTTGCACTGCTAGGGTTCCAAGTTGCGGTGTCGATAGAATAATTATGTGCAACGAATGACAGTGCTTGGGCGACCCCTAGTCTCCTTGAATGGTGGTGATGAAGTCGTTGTGATGGCTAGGGTGCATCATAGCTTGAAGTTCTTATTTTACTTATACATGTCTAGTTCCCGTCTTAATTTAATTGCATCCATTTTTACTTATACATGTATGATGTATATATAGTTCTAATCTTAATTGCTAGCCTCCTACTTTACTTGTACATGTCTAGTTCTAATCATAATTAATTGCATCCTATTTTACTTATACATGTCTAGACCTAATCTTAAATGTGTGCATCCTATTTTACTTATATATGTCTAGACCAAATCTTAAATACTTGCATCCCATTTTACTTATATATGTTAGACCTAATCTTAAATACTTGCATCGTATTTCACTTATATATGTCTTGTTCTAATCTTAATTAATTGCATCCTATTTTACTTATACATTATCACATGGTGAGTTAGTCATCTGTGAGGCTGCTGTGTCACACACCCTATCGGCCTTTTACACTTGTGAATATAAATATTAAAATTAAAAACTAAGTAGATATCCATATATGCTTTATATAAGCTCATACTTTTAATATTCTTACAAAAAGTTATACTAACTAGTAAATATATGTTAATTCATATATAAACATAATATATTATTTTTAATAACTCAATAAAGAATAAAAGTAGTTCCTAGTGGTTAACTTACCTATATATAATGTAAGTTTGACTTGTAGTCTATATATAACAATATTAACATTAGATGGGTATGAATTTTAGGTTAGGGGAAGTTGGAGAAGGAAAAAGGTAAAGTCCCTTTATTTTGATAATAGATGTCTAACTGAAATAGATAAATATTAGGCAAGGTTTGTAATGGCTTGTCTTTTAAAGTACCTTTCATCTCCTTCACCATCACTTGTATATTGTTGAATTATTTATCATCCTATACCAAACTTGTTGGGCCCATTGTATCAAGCACTTGCTTATATTATTTATTTATTTTATTTATTTATTTTTATGCTTGATGATCATATTGGTCAACAACACATTGTTGTTAAAACGAACCCTCTCAATGACCCAACACCAATATCGGTTCTTATTTTCACTAGCTTGTATGATGACACTTTAATTTATGAAAAGGAAAAATAAAAGCAAACGTTTAGCAAATTTCAACTTTATTTATATTTTGATTATTAGTCATTAAAAAATCAATACTCAAAACAAAGCACTTTTAAACTAAAATAGTTAATGAGTAAATTACTTTTAGAGTCCCTGTGTTTTAGTGGTTTTAATCCCTAAAATTAAAAAAATTAACGCCCTGGGTGCCTAACCACTTATATTATAATGTTTTGAGTTCCTATGTTTTAGTGGTTTTAACCACTTGGGTCCAAAATCAAAAGTTAAGTGTTAAAAAGTTAGACTCAAAATGTTATAAAATGAGTGATTATGGACTCAGGGCGTTAAACTTTTTTGATTTTGGACTCAAGTGGTTAAAATCACTAAAACACAGTGACTCAAAAAGTAATTTACTCATAGTTAAATTATTAGTTGTCACCTATTTAAAGGATGCATTTACTCGAGTTGTGTTTAACCGTATGGATAACCGATACTCAGTCTGATCTTACGAAGACTCTCAACGATTAATTAAAAGTCTACCCCGAAAGGTGCGTGCACTTTTCAGGTCTCACATATCGGAGTTGAAGGCTATCTTCTAATGAGACTATGGCATGTTTCCAATTAAGGCCATATCAATAAGCAGGAATAATCAATCGGTTAGCCCTAGACGTCATACAAGGTTTCAATAGACAACTCGTGTTGTGATACGTGCTATAGGGGGTTTTGTGTTTGTGGAGAAAGTATGTTATAAACCATTCATGGAGAATTTTTTTTTTCTAAAAAAAAGTTCTGTCTTGCTTGAGTGAGGGTGTTACAGGTAAGGTGTTAAAAAGGAAATTATATAATCCAATAGCCAAGCTAACACAACTAAAGTAAGTATGATAAAACCCATAACTGGAAAAATTATTTATTACTATAATAGGTTACTCTTTTGTGTTAAAATCTTTAACTATTTAACACTAAACCTTACGGTATGATCTATATTTAATTTATACATATAATATAGCCTAAGGGGTAACTTGAATGATGTTGATCGAATAATTATGAGTTTTGAATTTTTCTTTAACTATTAATTTTCAAAGTTGAAGTTCATTTTTCGTTTTAAGTCCTTTATTACCTCTTAATTTACAAACAACTTTAATCATTAGCTCTAACCATCAATTCCTCAATCCTCTCCGTTTGCTTACTCTCATATCGAGCTTATAAATATATAAAATTTATTTTGTTAATTGGAAATTGGAAATTTATATAATATGAAAGTGAAAGGTCGGTGGCCACACTGCCACCAACCTAACTCTAAATGCTTTCACACATGCAACTGTACTCCATGCGCTGGCCCACAACCTACACCATCGCATAGCCACTCCACATTCAAATATTATTATTATTATTATTATTATTATTATTTATTTAATTTATTATCTATTTCATTAACTGCCACTATTCTCATTTTCCTGATCTTCCAAGAAACCTTCATGGCTTCAAGTTTGACAAAATCACCCCTTAACTTTTTCAAATATACAAAATTCACTGCTCAAATTTCTAACTTAACAAAAATGACCCTCCTATTTTCCAACTTGACAAAAAAGGCCTCCATACATTCTAACTTCTCTTTAACCCTCAAACTTTTAACATGTAACCCATTCTACCCCCAAACGTTGCTATAATGTTAGAGGTAACCCTCTAAACTTTGAAAATGTCATTTTGACCCTCTCAAGTTTCTAAAGTTTCAAGCTTAACCTAAAACTAATTTCTTAAGTTTTTATTTTTATGGACGTGTCGGTATAAAATTCGAGTTCGTCTACGCATTAGCGTAATTTTTGTCTGAAAATGAGCCAGGTCAATTATAAAATGTTTTTTATGTATGTTTTGAGTTGGACTACGATTTGACGTAAATTGTATTTGGAAAAAAATCGGGTCAAATGTAATACGTTTTGATTCGAAGGTATAAATCTGAGTTATCATACGATTTGACGTAAATTTAGTTCGGAAACGAGTCTGCTTGATTGTAGTATGTATGTTATCATTTCGCGTATGGCGCCGCCACAACGCGCGGCGGGTAAATATTCGTTAAAAAGGACACCGCCTGAAAAGTGGTATAAAGATAAACGACAAAAGTTGTAATTTTTCCACATAAATTCAAAAAACAATTAGATAAGCTTAAAAACAATTAAATATTGAAATGTGCGCTTTCTTAATGATGTAAACGTGTATCAAAAAGGAAAAAAGTCATGGCCATCAACTGTACTTTCGAGTTTCAGTGACCTTTCCTAAAACGGACTAAATATTATTTATATGTCAATCAAAATCAAATAAGTATGTGTCACATGTTAATCAGTAATCACACACCACTTATCATAAACATCCATTACTTTTAAATACTTTATTTTACCTAATCATCTGATTATAATATAATTCTTCAAGGTTGGAAATATCACATCCAAACACCTTATTTTCTTTGCTATATGTATAACTTTGTTATATGTATAATTTGTTATATGTATAACTTGTATACACGTAGACATTTACATCATATCACAAAGCTAACATTTCCTAAAATATATAGGCTCATATAGGTTTATACGTGTCGTATAAGTTTATAGTTATCGTATATAACTATCAATCTATCATTCCCTTAAAAAATGACTTGTATAAGTGATACGGGTCGTATAAGATATTTTCTGGCATCTTATATCGCTCGTAGTCGTATACACTCATACGCGTTATATACATGTCAAGCTGTCAAAAGAAGTTTTAAAGTATATGAACACCTTCAGCCTATATAAATTTCACTCATATTATCAGTTTTAAGGTATGTGAACACCTTGAGCCTATTAGGGCTGGCATATCGTGTCAACCTGACCTCATGTTAATACCCGAACACGATAAAACACGAACCCGAAACAGGTAAACACGAACACGACACGGTATCTTATCGTGTCAGATTTTATAAACACGAACACGAATCTAATAATAAACTGGTTACATGAAACGACCTGTTAAGACACGAAAAATTTACCAACGTATCATACAACCTGTTAATACATGTTTGATATTTAACCATCAACATGTCTTAACAGGGTTTGTATAATGGTCTTAATTCTTAACAGGTCATACTGTGCCTGACATGACCTATTAAGACACGAACACGGCATGTTAAGACACGAACACGAAATAGGTAAACACGAACACGACACGAAATTAAATAGGTGTTATCGTGTCGACCTGTTATAGACACAAAACTTGTTAAGGTTAAACACAAAACCTGTTAACTTCATGTAAGTTCGTGTCGTGTTATCGTGTCCGTGTCAGAATTGACAGGCCTAAGCCTATATAAATTTCACACTCATATTATCTTAACGGAAAATATCATATTTATATAAAAAGTGATGTTTACTATATACATGATTTTTTACTCCCATTTACCTAGTTGACATAAGTCACCTATGTTACCTAACTTATACATTTTAGGTTCATCACTATATTATCACTTTAGTTTATCATCTTTGTGCCTGTGACAGGAAAAAGACTTCACCTATTAATCATGCAATATTCATTCTTTAACATCAATCTCTTAATTGACACATCATGTCTACATTTAATCGGGTCCATCATTAATAATATGAAAGCCACTTTCAACCTACATATCACATGTGCATTCACACAATACCCTAGTTTATAATACCATGTCTGTATTCCACACGAAAGCAATGTCGACTAGTTCAGTGACGGATTTAGAAAATCTTCGTAGCGGTAATGATTTATGAAAAAACGATAACGAAATCGAAAAAATATCAATTTTTCCCAAAATTTATACTACCGCCGGAACGCCAAATGGTAGTGGAGGCTACCCCTTCCCTAAAGATACGTCCGCCCCTGGACTAGTTTGCATCATCGTGTACACTAAAATCATTACCAATCTACGATTTTACATCCCAACATCTTATTTTTCCTCTTTTTAACCATTGCCATTTAATTGTTATATATATATATATATATATATATATAGAGGCCGGTTATCATACAATATGCCTAATCGTACATTACTTACGCTATAACCACAACCGTCAGATCATCTCAATTAAATCCCGTGCTTAACTATTAAATTAATCAAATTAAAAAATATATATATATATATATGAAACCGCCAAGGTTAAAATCGTCCATTACGAAATAAAAAACCCCTGATAATCAGCAAACAAAACCTCAAAATCACACCGTAAGATTCTTATTCAAAATCGTATTCGATAATCGAACAAGTAAACAAAAATGGATCGATTCTTATTCACCAAATCCTTCTGCGAATTGAACTTATGATGAATTTGGAAGTTCAAAACTGAAACAAATCGATAGACAGTCTATCAAAGAAGATGATGCAGGGTGAAAATCAAATAAAATACGCGAAATATATATCAAACGTGCGAAAAACATTTCAGACAAAAAAAGGTTATGTTTTTTGTAAAGTTTGCGAAATCATATAACATCACATGCGATTACAAAAAAAAGGTAATATGTTTCAGATGTGCGAATTCATGATCTTACACATGCGACTTCAAAAAAAAGTTAATAATCTTTGAAATTTCCTATAGTTTGTGAATTCATTCTTTTACACATGCGATTTCAAAAAAAGTTAATTATCTTTTAGATTTCTTAAAGTTTGCGAATTCGTTTTCGAATCAAATGAAATTTTGAATAAATTCTGCTAATACTTTCAAATTACTTTGTCCTAAAAAATGAAAAAAAAAAATACTAATTTATAACTAAAATAAATAAAAATTAACTATTTTATATAAAAAAAAACTTAATTTATTACCAATGTGACTGTAATTTGATATGTAATGATCAATTTTACAATAAATACAATTGAACTTACCACCCTACCTACATAATAAATTTACTATTTTAATATAAAAAACCCAAGTAACTACCTTCCATATTAAGACATAGAACACAATGTAACACCCCAACCGATGGCGGAAACATCGGGGCGTGGCACTGAGCGAAATAGATTGTTCAGAAGTTTCCATAACAACTATAATTACCAATTATTTAAAGCATCATGCCCCAAACCATGACATAAAAGATAACATAATTATTACAGTCAAGATCCAGTCAAATTGTTCTGTTCCGACAACTCAGATTTCAAATACAGACAATTCATTTATTTGTTTCTAGACCTTTCCTAGCCTCGATTTCACAGCAAGCCAAGCATATAAACATCCTAAGCACCTGTCACATACGTTAAAGTAAAAGTCAATACACATAGTGTAAAGGTGAGCATACAAGTTTAATAGATATAATAGAGTTCGAAATTGATTACGCATAACCAGCACGTACACAGTGTGAAATGAAGCACGTTAGTTATCGACATGAACCTATCGATACCAATGACTGCGGGTTGACTGCCCAAGGCAGTTCGTAATACATACTCACCACTGTGAGCCATGTAACAAATTGTCCTTAACAACCCATGAGTGAACAGGTGCTGAGTCCAAACTAATAGTACTATTGTTGCTAATGCAGGTAGACAGCATTCCATGTGTAAACATAACAAATAAGCATTCATTAAGTCACGTATAACATGCGGTAACGGTTAGCGTTAAAGTATTGCGTAGTGTGTTTGATGTGATTTAGAATAAGTAACGTATGTAACACCCAAAAGTGCGTGAAGCAAAAAGGGGTCGAGTATACTCACAGCGATGATGGATTGAAGGGAGCGCTAGAGAGTAAGGTTAGCCTGATCAGAACGATAGAACAAAAGATAAGCGGCGCGTAAAACGGTACAAAGTGTCAAACAGCAATCCGATCGGGTGGCAATCCGATCGGGTGGCTACTCGATTGGATCGTCATCTCGTTTGGGATGGATGTGTTTGTGCATGATGGCTTGTCTTTTGAAGTTTTTGTTGTAGCATTTTGAAAAACAGAGAAGTATCTCTACCCTTCAGGTCGGTCGATCGAACGGCTGTTCGATTGGACAGCAATCCGAGTGGCGAGGCTTCTCAGGTTGAGAACAAGTTCACAGCAGGACAGTCACTTGGTCGGATGGCCATCCGATCGGGTGGCAATCCGTTCGAATTGAACATGTTGAAAAATTGTTTAAGTGTTTGAAGTCAAACATCACATGGTCGGGTGGTATCCGATCGAGTGGTAATCCGATCAGACCGTAATCCGTTCAATGTTCAAAACCTCAAATATTGAAATAAAAGTTAAGTGTGGGACCCAAGGTGCGATCCGGTCGGGTGGCAGTCCGGTCGGGTCGTAATCCGATCGGACGGCAATCCGTCCTAGATGACCTGGTCGTCTTCTTCCTTGGTTGTTTTGATAGTTTGTCGTTTTCTCGAGACTGTTTGATAATGTGCTAAACAACAGAAACCTCGTCAAGGCTTAGTGACCCGGTCGGACATGAATCACCCAAATTCGACCCGTTCACAGGTTCGTAACGGT
This sequence comes from Helianthus tuberosus, assembly GCA_030545235.1. Taxonomy (NCBI): domain Eukaryota; kingdom Viridiplantae; phylum Streptophyta; class Magnoliopsida; order Asterales; family Asteraceae; genus Helianthus; species Helianthus tuberosus. The sequence goes on from CM060421.1 coordinate 3,893,209, forward strand.
GTTTCATGTTTAACCCGAAATCAGTAACTTCGTGGATAGAATCCAGATCTTGAACCAACACATCCACAAGAGTAGAAGATTAGAACAAGCTCCGATTCTATCAGTTTTGAGTGCATTGAGTGTAAAAGAGTTGAAAGAAAGTTAGAAAACCATCTTTCACTCCTTTTCACCATGAATATGTTCAGATCTATGAAAGATCCTGGTTTATTCATGTGGAAATCGTTCAGATCTAAGTTGTTCTTGGTGGATTGAAGTCAAAACATGAAGTTCATAAGAACACCATGATGACGTCATCCTAGAACACCTCAAATCTAGTGATTTCACGGTTAAAAGTTAAGATTCAAAAGATAGAAAGGTGTAGGAGTGCGTGTAGATCAAGAAAGTACAAGATTTAGGTTGAAAACTTACAAGATTAGCGAGAAATCGGAAGAAATGTAGGTTGAAAGCGTTGGTCGGACGATTTGTGTAGAAAAGGTAAGTTTGTGATGTGACAGGAGGTATTTATAGGGTTTCCCAAAAAGGAAAGTGGGGGAAATGGAGGGGAGTAAGTGGTTGGTCGATCGAGTGGTAGCCCGCCCGGGTGGCAGCTCGATCGAGTGGCACCTAGGTCGGCTGGCAGCTCGATCGAGTGGCACTCCGCTCGGATGACAGCCCAATCGGGTGGCAACTCGGTCGGCTGGCCACTCGGTTCGAGTGCTCGGCGCGATGAGTTTTGCAGTCTCGATTCGAGTGTCGAGCGTTGCGATGCGATAGAGTTTCCTATTCCAATTACTTTTAATCCCAACTACTATATCAACATACAATCATCCTTATTTAATATTCTTTTAGCACTTGCGATTCGATTGCGATTGAGTTTCGATTGATCACTACATCACAAAACATAAATAACATGCACAGGTAACACATAAAGCGCACACACACGTAAATACCATAACCAGAATGTCACACCCCGATATTTCCACGTATTACCGGTGGGCCCGGTGGAGAGTATCGTGACGTAGTTGATATCATCTTAGTCAAAAAATCACAGTTCAATGCACAACGGAAGTCAAAAGTAAATATATTACAAACCGATTCGAAAGTAACATTAATATTACAAACGGATTGTAAGATGGATCCACAGGCGGTTCTTAAAACAGCAAGATAAACACTGTTCAACAGACTTTAGACGCCTAGAACTTCCAAGATTCCCTATTAATGCCCTGAGCTCCCAGCCAATTACGTACAGTACCTGTCACTTAACCTTTTTGGAAAATACGTCAGTTTACACTGGTAAATACAATTAACTGACTCATTTTGAAAATGTTTATGAAAATTGATTTAAATGCACATGGCACAAAATATCTTTTATAACCTGGGACAATTATATAAAAATAATCTTATATACATATTTACATGTTCGTTATACATTCAGGTCCCGATGTTAGAAACCGGGTCAAGATTAACAGACACACCACAAGTATAGGCCCACAAGAGAGTGAGATACCGTTTCCCTTATGCAACTGTCAGGTGTATGCCTACACCCCGTGCTTAAGACGTGGCCATTTCTTAATAATGATGCCAAGGATATCCGGGACATGGTCATTAACCCCCAAAGGCTTTATTTCAAACAAGACAGATTAAAACGGGTAACCTCAATAATTTAATCACAATCCGATTAAACATTCAATACCCGACCAAGCGGTATTATTATAATACCGTATCCTAAGCACGTATAGGGAAAATAAGTTAAAAGTATTTACCTGAGCTAAAATGCAATATTATTCTCAGCCGTATATTCAAATCAGCAAGCACAAGTACCTTTACTGGGGATCTTAATTTGGAACGAAGGTTTTATTAACCTATTAGATTCCTAACGGGTCTTATTTAAGTTGTAACTTAGACCGGTTAGTTTTAAGGAAAGGTTTACGGTTCAAAACGCAAGATTAAGCGAAGACCGGATTAGAATGTGATTTAGACCCGACAAGTATGGAGACTTTTATAATATGGGTAAACTAACCACATTCTATATTTTGAGATAAAAATGATAAGGTTTGACCCGTTTCGATCAATTTATGCAAACTAGTTATATAAACCGTACCGAACACGAAAAATGCATAACGGGCAAACAAATGATTCATGAACAGGTTTCCTAAGTTAATATGCCTTAAATATATTGTGATATCAGTAGGATATCTTCCATTATGCCCAAAACGAATTTAAAAGCAATTTATGCCCCGTAGGGGTATTTTGGTCATTTTAATGATTATAAAAGAGGTTAAATAATAATCTGAGATCCTGGTCTAAAACGATCAATAAAAATATTTATTTTAATAAGTTATATTAGTAATATATCTCACATATGTGAAATTTATCATTTATGGCCAAACTATGCACCGTAGGGGCATTTTTGTCATTTCACATATGCTTTAAGGGTTAATTTTGGAATCTGAGTTCAAAACTTTTATTTACTGTTAAAGTATAAAAATTTATTCATAACATCAGTAGGTGACAAGCTTTAGGTACCAAATATGGTTTTAAACCATATTATGCGTCTAAATCGCATAAAAGTCGGTATTTGACAATATTCGGGTTGATTAAGGAAATCTGAGATTTTGATCAGCCTTTACTATTTAAAATAACTTATTTAATATATAAAATCAGTAGAAAAATGTTTGGTATGTAAAGGATGTGTAAAACTCATTTTATTAGCGAAAAGGGCATTATCGTCAATTACCGAGTCTATGCGTGAATCCCATGTTATGATCAGTTTAAAAATAAATAAAAATCTTCAAAAATCCCAAAATATTATATTACATCAGTGGGTAAAAGTTTTGGTGTCAAAATTTGGGTATAAATAAGCTTTATGCCAAAAATGTCGTTTAATTAATAAAAAGCTTTCAATTTACGATATCGAGCATAACTCTCATTTTAGAGCACGAAATGATGTGAAATTTTAAGGACATGTTTATAAATCAGTAACAAAGGTTTTTGTCCTCTCACATTTTCAAAGATCTCGTTTTAATATTAAAAGGGCATAATAGTCAACTTTAAGCATATAACGGAAACATGCAATGAACTAGGATTACTATGGAACCAAGTTGTATAACCTCGGAGGGTTATACTAACCTATAACATGGTCCTAAAGGAATCCTAAGGCATATCTAAACTAAGCTAAATCAGGTCAGAACTGAAAGTCAAAGCAAAAGTCAACTTTTGCGACTTTCGGTTCCGAACCGAGCCTAAACTCAGAATTGTCGGGTTTAACATGCCTAGATATGTTCAATTAATATTTACCAAGTTATTAAAATGACAAAACTGATTTTATTGTTTTTACATCGCTAGTTATGAATTTTATTTAAAAACGACTCGTTTGACTTTTATTCTAATTACTTTGACCCGACAATTAACTAAGCAAACGTGGTAATTAGGAGGTGCCCTATTAAGGGTTTAATACCTACCTAATTACGATCGCGTAGCCATGTTCGTTGCGAACAATGGCTTGACCAATTAAAAGTCAAAGCGTTTAACGAAACGTTTGACTTTTTCGGCTTTAAAAGCTAATAAACTAAACTAGGCACGAAAGGGATGCTTACAAAGGGTCCAATGGACTGAAGGAGGTTCTCAAGAAGTTCAAGACCCTCTTAGAATCAGAAGCATAGCAGATTTGAAGAAAATGTGAGTTGCAAATGAAAGTGGGGAAGGGTATATATAGGTTTTTCAAGACCGTTAAGATCGTTTCTTGATAAACGAGCCTTGATCTGGACCGTACACATCATACCCCTTGTTTTTCAATACTATGGGTGCCCAAAATGGCCCATAGGATGAAGAAAACAATGTGCGAATAACCAGAAACCAGCTGCTGAAAAGAAAAACTGGTTTTCTGCATCTGATCTGCTCAGGCAGCCCGCGTAGGATATCTGTGTGGGCTACGCGGCCAGCCTAAAAGTCCAGTCCAGCCAAACTTTGGCAGAAATACATATTCAGTCCCTGTTCATGTTTAATGCTATATCTGACACATTTAAAGCCCGTTAACCTCATTTCAAGGCTCTACTATGATGCCTAAACATAGGGAATATAAAACATGCATGAAAACATGTCGGATGACGGTTCGTTTGGTCGTACGGTCACGTTGTTCGGCTAATTACGACGAAACACGAACGGACGCGAAAAACGATCCAAATTACGCGACGAATGGAATTTTATCATACCAAACATTAAAATAAAATATTTTAATGCTTACATAAATTTTTGGATGTCCGGATATATTCAGAACGTAAGATATGCGCGAAAATGCAAACTTGTGCACTTTTTGACGCTTTTAGTCCCTGTTGATCAAATAAGTTTATTTTTGCGCACCAAACACCTCTAAGCCTATTTCTAAGCTATGCTTAACTTATGATCATATTCCGGAAGGTTCGATACATATTAGGCATATCATCGTTTAATAGTCCCTTTAATGCACAAACTTGCGCATATCATCGTTTAATAGTATCGAAGCCTTATCTAATCCATATTAGGCATTCTTGAGAGTATTATTAAACATCACGATGCTTCGGGTTTGCTAAAAGCTCATTCAGAGGTATAATTAAACATATTGACGCTTTTAACCCCTTAAACTTGCAAAGTTGCGCGTAACTTCACTTATAGGCATAAAAGCCCTTAATGGCCAATATTAGGCATTCCCTAGAGTGTAATCAATTATCATGACGCTCTCGGTTTGTTAAAGGTCTCTCAGAGGTAAGAATTAACATGTTGACACTTTTAACCCTTCATTGCGTAATCTTTCAATTAATTACGCAAACGACTACTCATGACCAACAAGTGGCCCATTTGTGAATATGATTACCATGTGATGTTATTCAGAGGCTTATAATAAGCATGCTAACATTTCCAGTCCTTCTATAATCAAATTTTTTTATTTTTCGCAAAATTAGCCCCTCAAATTCAACATTTGACTTTATTAGGGTTTATTACACTTGTCAATACATCATTGGATGTGATTTTTACGAGGTGTTACATCCTCACCCCCTTAAAAGAAATCTCGACCTCGAGATTTGCTCAAGTAATGGAAGTACTTTCTGATGTATCATGGACTTAACCTCCATAACATATTTGGGACCACTCCAAGCACGCAAGGTGAACTTTATATTAGGTACATGTATCATTTTGGAGTTTCTTACCCTGTCGATCCTTAATCGATACGGGTTTCTCAACAAATCATAAATTTTTATTAATCTGCATATCATTATGTGATAATGCATCTCGACTTACAGGCGAAACATATCCTTAAATCACTATTGTGGGACACATTGATTTCCATCAAGTTCCTCAGGTAAGTTTTAGCTTATAGGTTACAAATCTTGATATATTCGATTTCCTCGAATGATTTCATATATCAGAGCTTAACTAACCCGATAAATTTAAATTTCAGCACACCCTTCTTAGGGTGATATCTTCAATTGAACCCTATTCCTTATTAAGGACTTAAGAGAGTTGCGACTTTCATCAATCTTAGATTTTTCTGCCGATTACTGGCAACTTTCAGACGATTTCGAATTCGTATGATCTTATTCGTTGTTTCCAAGGTAATTTTCAGAACCTGATAATTGGACTTTCCAAAATCCCGTCTGTTTTGGTCAAAAATTACCGAAGCAATTAAGTGATTAAATTAGTTAAGTGAGGTAGTGTGCTAGAAATATGTGTGAAAAATATGTTAATCAAGTTAATTGCAAAAACAGTTTCAGGATACGGCTCAGGATATAGAGCTGTATCTATGATCAAACAATGAGCAAAAAAGTAAAGGTTGACACGTGATGTACGAGGAAAGCCCTTGATCAATCTAGATCGCCGGCACAAAACCTCGGGAGCTGACAATCGCAGCTTCCTTGTTCTTCTATTACTTCAAATACCAGGATACAGTGCAGGATATGGCGCAGATCAATGCTAAGTGGTACAATGATTACAAGTGTTGAGTGTTTGTGCGTGATAGAAAGAAAAAAAGAAGTGTGAGTTCGAGAGTAGAGAGTAAAGTGTGTGTTCCTATCGATCTGGCCTTCTATTTTGGTCAAAAATTACCTAAGCAATTTAGTGATCAAATTAGTTAAGTGAGGTAGTGTGCTAGAAATATGTGTGAAAAATATGATTGTTAAGTTATTTAGAAAATCAGTATTCAGGATACGGCTCAGGATATTGAGCTGTATCTACGATCAAACTATGAGCAAAAGTAAAGTAAACGACACGAGAAGTACGAGGAAAGCCATTGATCAATCTAGATCGCCGGCATAAAACCTCGGGAGCTGACAATCGCAGCTGCCTTGTTCTTCTTATTACTTCAAACATCAGGATACAGTGCAGGATGTGGTGCGGATCGACTATGTGTTACAATGAAATTTGAATACAAGTGTGGTGTTTGCAATGAGCTAGAGAGTGAAAGTGTTCGAGAGTGTTAGTGAAAATTGTGTGCCTTAAACTGATCCGCCCCCATCTATTTATAGTAAAGATAATGTAACAAACTATCCTAAACTTCCGGGATCCACCGAATATTCCTTAATCGAACATTGTAGACCTGGTCTTTCGGGTTCAACGTCTTCCTCATAACAAATACACCCGAGTCTTGAGGAGAAGAAGTCCTGATGACCGTTAGTAACTTACAGCCATTAACCTGCACGTGTTTAATTCACTCAAACTCAGGATATTGCCCAAGATGTTAGCAATATCCCCGTTCAGCATCCTGGTCACAAATAAACAATTAAAAGCGGGATATTAGTCAGGATACGTATACTCAGAAAATGACCCATAACAATTGTCCCCAAATATATCGGTTGGTATACCAATCCAACGGATATATTTCAAAAATCTTATCCCATAACTCAAGGCATTTAAAACGAAGCGACGGTCAAGATCACATCGTAACTTCCAACGCGTTTTTTATTCAATGGAGATCCAGAATGCCCCTATATCTTCTCTTTTCTTGTTTGAAAAGCAGATATCTTCAACAGAACCTTCAGGTAATTCTCCATTTCTGATTTACTTTCTATCAATTTACATCGCCTTACTCGCAATGGATGCCGAGACCTTCATCCAGCAGAATCTCCTTAAAAATCCCAAAAAGGAGATCTGTGCTTTTGACAACGCAGACATTGCAGCTTTAAGGGCCTCCGGCGCTTTCCCTGACAACACGGTCTTCAGACCATTCGATCGGTCAATTCGATCGGATGTTTCTTCCACCGAATGGGTTTGTTTTCCAGCATATCCTTTTTCGCTAGGTCTCCGATACCCTTTTCCTGAATTCATGATGCAATTCTTTCGAACCACCGGCATCTCTTTCGCTCAAACCATGCCCATGGTTTGGAGAGTACTAATTGTACTTAACCAAATCAAAAACCTCCATTGTTCCGACCTCCGCATCGAGGATTTGCCTATTGCTTATCGCCTCCGATCCCACGGCTCCAGCCGGTTCTTGCTCTTCTCGACCTCCAGCAAACCCCTAATTCTCAAAGCCACCAAAAACGAAGACGGATGGCAACCCAAATTTTTCTTTGTTAAACGATACTCCATTGCTGAGGGTGCCAACCTTCCGGTGGAGTGGTTAACCACCGGTAGAGTCGTGAATACTCTCATAGACCATTTAATTTTCATCTTCTATTAATATCCTTCTTTTCGATCTTTATGCAGTGAACTTCAAGGAAGTCGCTCCCCCTACCGCCGAGTCAGAAGAGAGAATCAATACTGTTTACCAGTTACCTGCAATAGACAGGACTTTCACCACACACGTCCCGAGTTCCAGTCAATACTCGTCATCCGAAATGTCTGGTAAGGATCACTTTCAAAATAATTAGTCAAGACAGTAAAATAGTAAAATGAGGAGTAAAACTTTTCCCTTTATGCAGCACCGGCCAAGATCCCTGAAGTCTTTGACCTCGACGAATTGGACAGTTATTCTGATTAGATTCAGGTCAAGAAAGAACCTAGCCCCAAGACCACAGCTACATCCAAACCCAGCAGCTTCAAAGCCATCATTATCCCTAAACCTTCACCGGCTACCAAGCCCCGGAGCTCAAGTTCCCGCAAAAGGAAAGATCCTGACTCCCCTGTCATCTCTGACACATTTCCTTATGAGAAACATGGGTTCATTGAAGCTAGCGGGTTTATGACTTCTTTTCTCAACCAGGTTAGTTTTCTTATATCACATCCTGCGGCTTACATTAATTTCAAAGATTTATCAATATTAATACCTGTCCTCTTACCTTTGTAGGATCTTGAGCGTTTGGTTAACCTATATCAAGAATCCTGCAAGCTCAACAAGACGCTTGAAACCAAGCTAAAGGAAGCTGAAATCACAATCTCCGATCAAGGCATGATTGCAGCCGCCAAATCTCGTCATTACGAGAAGAAATTTAAAGCCATGACTCAAGAACACCAAACTGCTCTCAACAAAGCTACTCTTCAAGCCCATACCGATCTTGAAGCTGCTCACGTGCAGTACGAACGGGATATGGTCAGCTATCGGGAAAGCCTCAAGAGTTCCGTCGTCATTTCTCTCCTTCAAGCCAGGTTGAAGATGGCCCATGAAGCTAAATCATTAGGCTTTGATTGCCCTTCTTGGGATGTTGGTGCTTGGGAGACCAAGCTAAAGAACCTCGGCGATATTTCTTTCAAATCAGCTGTCGAAGAATCTTCCAAAGCAGTTGAAAAAACGACCGATGCTGAGAAGGATACTGAGGCGGATCCCAAGACGGATGCTGCTGAAATTACTATGGACGCAGAAGGAACTACCCCCTAAAGTTTATTTACCTTAAATCGTTTGAACAATTTTAGGTTTTTATGAACAATTTTTATTTTTGTATCGAAACAATTTGATAGCCGAAGGTGGATGGGTCCTGGGTTTCAGGATGAAACCTTCGGTTATCAACTAGTATTGATTGCTTCAAGAATAATTTCGTCTTTTTATTGCCATTATCTTCCGATTTTCCTAAGTATAATTCTTAGCCTTGCAAAAAATTTTATATTGTTATCTTATGAAAATATCCTGATCAGTATACTCAGTAATATGTTATAAAAACTTTTTATTAGATAGAACTTCCAAACATTCCTTCAACTTTGTAGAAAGTTTTTGTAAAACAATCTATGTTTCCAAAACCAGTTTTCGATAATACTTAAATGATCAAAGTTCCAAACTAATACTAGTTTCAAACACCTTAATCAAATATCCCGAAAAGGACTTTGAGAATATATCAGGATACTTAACTTTTTATAAAACATAGTGTTACTAAAAACTTAGACGATGTTTACAAAGGAAAGATCATACCCGAAGTAGTATACAACCTTATTACCAAGCCTCAATCTTTTTGCAACTTCTTCAATGAAGATGTCCCCTATGCGAGGTACTTAGTACATTAGTTCCGAGCCTTATCCTTTTAACATCACCACCTTGGTAGGGATGTCCCCTGTGTACAATGTCTTCAAATACTTTAGAAATCTACTGAATGTCAGTTTCCATTGTATAGGCAATTTTTTACGTCCCAAGGGTAAAACCCAAGGATGTACTGGAGATAAATCCCTTGTATCCTGGGGAAAATCCCAAATTTTCATGCGCTACAGGCGGGAGTGTATAAACTCCAAGACTTAGAAAGGTGAAAACCTTTAAACCTTAGAGAGTATGAAAATACCCTTCCGTGAGAGGGGGTGATCAATCCTCATATACCTTTAGGATTCAGGATATAGCCAACAATAACGAAATTGTCAGCCACTTTTACATGGACTGGTCCCGCCACCTTGAACTATCCCTGAATAACTTGCGCTCCAGGCGGGGTGTTTAAACCCAATTCGGAAGAAAGGTGAATACCTTTAAACCTGTGAAGGGATCAGTATCCCTTAAACGTGAGAGAGGGGGCCAATCCTCTAATCTTTCGAGTTATCCTGAGTACATATCCTGGAGCTATATCCTGAGACATATCCTGTAAAACAATTGTAAACTAAGGTGGGTGTTAGCTTGGCTAACACCCCTCTGATGCTTAAGTCAGTATTGGATTACAAAGAACAAATTAAACCAAACATATTTAAAAAAGGTAGAATTCATACCATCCTGAGTTAGAAATTAAATTCTAAACTCACTTGAAATATCGCTTAAGGTGTATAGCATTGCAAGATCTCGGTAGCATATCCCCCTCCATATTCTTGAGTCTGTATGCTCCTTTCCCTGCTTCTGATTCAACTTCGTATGGTCCTTCCCATTTTGGAGCTAACTTGCCATCGGCAGGATTAGTAGTATTCTGAAAAGCCTTTCTTAACACCCAATCTCCAACCTTAAATCTTCTGGTCCTAATATTCTTGTTATATGCCCTGGATATTCTCTGTTGATATGCTGCCATCCTTAGCCTTGCCGCATCTCTCTTCTCATCTATAGTGTCTAAATCCTGACTCAAGGCTTCAGGATTCTGCTTAGGATCACTTAGGGTGGATCTTGCAGTAGGTATTGTCATTTCCGTTGGAATCATTGCTTCTGCTCCAAATACCAAGGAAAATGGGGTTTGGCCTGTTGCATTCTTTACCGTTGTCCTATCAGCCCATAAAATAAAGGGTAATTCTTCTGCCCATCTTCCTTTTTTGGCTCCAAGCCTTTTCTTTAAGTTATTGACAATTATCTTGTTTGAGGATTCTGCTTGTCCATTCGCTTGAGGATGTACTGGAGTAGATGTTATCATTTTGATTCCCCAACTCTTGCAAAAGTCAGTAGTTCTCTTGCTTATAAATTGAGAACCATTGTCACAGATTATCTCGGCTGGTACTCCGAATCTGGTCAGGATATTCCTCTTTATGAAGGATACTACTTCTTGGTCTCTAACTTGAACAAATGCTTCAGCTTCAACCCACTTAGAGAAATAATCTGTCATTGCTAGCATAAAGACTTTTCCTCCCGGATCTTTTGGTAGCTTTCTCACTATATCCATACCCCACTTCATAAATGGCTAAGGGGAAACAATAGGATACAATGGTTCAGCAGGTTGATGCAGTATGTTACTATGTCTTTGACATGCGTCACATCTTCGAGCATATTCTGCGGCATCTTTTCTCATTGTTGGCCAATAATATCCTGTCCTTAATACTTTTGAGAATAACGACCTGCCCCCAGCATTGTTACCACAATCCCCTTCATGTATATCCTGAAGTACTTCTTTGGCTTCAGGATCCTCCAAGCACCTCAAATACGGTCCTGCAAGAGATTTCTTGTATAAAATATTATTTATAATAGTGAATCGTGATACCTTCATCCTAAATGCCTTAGGATTTTCATTTCCAGGGATGTGTCCTTCTTTGAGATATCTCATGATTGGAGCCGTCCAGGATTTAGGATCCTCTTCAGCATGCTCTGCTCCAGGATCCTGAATACCTGCTACTTCTTTATCCTGAGGCTTCGTTGCAGGATATAAGACATGTAGTATTGGTATTTGGGTCCCTTCAGGTATCCTGATCGATGATCCCAAATTTGCTAAGGCATCCGCTTCAGCATTATCCTCCCTTGGTACCTGTTCAAGTATAAAAACATCGAAATATACTGCTAATTTTTTGAGAATATCGAGATATTCGATTAATTTCTCACCCTTAACTGCATAGGATCCATTAAAATGGTTAGTAATTAACAAAGAGTCAACATATACTTGCAAATTTTTGATACTCATACTCTTAGCCAATTCTAATCCCGCAATTAAAGCTTCATATTCTGCCTCATTATTAGTAGCAGGAAATTCACACCTAATTGCCTGGGGTAATATGTCCCCCTGTGGCGATTTTAGTAGTATTCCTAATCCTACTCCTCTTACATTAGATGCACCATCAGTATATAATGTCCAGGATCCTGATGATTCTCCTAACTGTTGAACTTCTAGGTCTACCTCGTCCTGAATGTCACTACTAAAATCAGCCACAAAGTCAGCTAAAGCCTGAGACTTTATGGCATTTCTAGGTTCATACACTAAATCATAAGCATTTAACTTTACTGACCACTTGGCCATCCTGCCTGACATCTCTGGTTTACTAAGCACATTTTTGACAGGATAATTTGTTTTAACATGTATCCTATGTGTCTCGAAATAATGTCTAAGCTTTGTCGATGCCATGACTAGAGCTAATATTAATTTTTCTAAATGAGAATACCTAGTTTCAGCATCTAACAAACTTTTACTAACATAATAAACAGGATATTGCTGACCTTCATGGTCTTTTATAAGAACGGCACTTACAGCATTCCTTGATACAGCAAGGTATAGGGATAGTGGTTCACCATTTTCAGGCTTCATCAATAGAGGTGCAGTTGAGAGATATCGTTTCAAATCCTGCAGGGCTGCTTCATGCTTCTCCCCCCAATCGAATCTTTTGTTCTTCTTCAGGATATCATAAAAATCTTTGCATTTCTCTGAGGATCTCGAGATAAACCTGTTTAAAGCTGCTACTCGGCCAGTCAATCTTTGTACGTCCTTCATATTTGAGGGTGATTTTATATCCAGGATAGCTTTGATCTGCTCTGGGCTTGCTTCTATCCCCCTTTTTGTCACCATATATCCAAGAAACTTTCCTGCCCCCACTCCGAAATGGCATTTAGCAGGATTCAGCTTCATGTTGTATCGATCCAGGATATCAAATGCTCCCTTGATATCCTGGAGGTGATCCTCAGCCTTTTTAGATTTCACCACCATATCATCGATATATACCTCCATGGTGTCCCCCAGTTTGTCTTTGAACATCATGTTTACCAATCTTTGGTATGTTGCACCTGCATTTTTCAAACCAAAAGGCATAGCTGTATAACAATAAATACCTGTTGGTGTCATGAAGGCAGTATTCTCCTTGTCAGAAGGCTCCATTTGGATATGTTGAAATCCTGAGGATGCGTCCATGAAGGTCAGCATTTCATGCCCGGCAGTGGCATCTACCATTGCATCAATGTGGGGAAGAGGAAATGGGTCTTTAGGACAAGCTTTGTTCAAGTCTGTGTAGTCCACACAAACTCTCCATTTCCCATTTTTCTTCTGTACTACAACCACGTTTGCTAGCCACCTTGGGAACTTAACCTCTCTGATCATCCTGGACTTTAATAATCTTTCAACTTCCTCCTGGATAATCGTGTTTCGCTCAGGAGCAAACTTCCTTCTTTTTTGCTGCACAGGCTTGAATGATTTATCAATTCCAAGCTTGTGAGTGATAATATCTTTGGATATGCCTGTCATATCCTCATGCTTCCATGCAAACGTTGACATCCTGCATTTCAAAAAGTTAATTAATTGTTCTTCAATATCCTGAGGGATATTGGTCCCTACGAGCACCGAAATATCAGGATTATCCTGGTCCAGGATAATTTTCTTCACATCCTGCTTCGGATCCTCCACGATATCCTGGGCCCGCGTCTTTAATTGCTATGCTGCACTAGGTTTGGTTGAGGATTTCATCGAGGATGAGTAGCATTCTTTCGCCTCCTGCTGATCACTATCAACTTTGACAACTCCCCAAGGGGTAGGTATCTTGATGCATTGGTGATATGTTGATGGCACAGCCTTCATATCGTGAATCCACGGTCTTCCCAGTATGATGTTATAGCAGGATAGAGAATCCATCACACAGAAACGTTGTATCGAGTTGACTCCTTCAACGTATACTGGCAACTTTATCTCTCCCACTGTGTTTCTAGCCTCTCCACTGAACCCAACAAGCACGGTAGACTTCGAAGTGATATCCATTGGGGATACATTCATTCTCTTCAGAGTTTCTAGTTGGATTATGTTGACGGAGCTGCCATTATCAACCAATATCCTGCGTACAAAATGGTTAGCCACATATAACGTTATTACCAGAGCATCATGGTGAGGATCCTGGACAGTATCCCTGTCATCAGCATCAAAAGTGATCACTTTTTCAGTTGTGAGGGTAGTCATCCTGACAGGTTTGTCTCCCCTTTCGGCCTTAGCTTCCTTTGCATGTCTCTTTGCTGCCGAATACGAAGTTCCACAAATGTCGGATCCTCCCGAAATGAAGTTGATTATCTTGGCATCCGTGGGAGGTGATGCTGCTCGCTCAGGATCCTTCTCAGTATCCTGACCCTTATTCTTCTTTCTTCCCAAGAGATCTTTCAGATATCCCTTGCTTAGAAGATAGCTTATTTCTTTCCTTAGAGCAATGCAATCCTCAGTTACATGTCCGGAATCTTCGTGGAAAGCACACCATTTTGACTTATCTTTCCAGTCAGCCTTTTGTTGACTCTTTCGAGGCCACCTAGCCTTGTCTCCTAGACCCTGCATGGCATACATCAATTCAGGAATGTTAACAGAAAAGCAATATTCAGACAACTCAGGATACTCTTCAGGGTCATCATCTTCGACAGCATTCACTCTCTTGTTTTCATTTCTACCATATGGCTTAGGCCGATATGACTTGAATGAGGATTCTGACTTCCTGTTAGTTGACTCATAGGTGTTAGATGAGTTCATCCTTTCTTGCATCTTCCTGTCATCTTCCAGACGGATATATCTCAAAGCTCTGTTACGAGCTTCGTCGAGGTTCCTGCAGGGATTCATTACAAGATCCTGATAAAACTGAGAATCCTTTTGTAATCCCATCTTAAAAGCTTGCACAGCTGTTGCAACATCAAGATGTGGGATATCCAAGGATTCTCGACTGAATTTGTTCACATAATCCCTCAAGGATTCCTGAGGCCCTTGAGTTATCCTGTAAAGATCACTGGTTAGTTTCTCAAAACTCCGACTACAAGAAAATTGACTGTTAAATAAATTAACCAAATGAGCAAACGAAGTAATTGAGTGAGGAGGAACGTTTAACAGCCATTTTAAGGCTGATCCTGTTAGAGTAGAACCAAATCCCTTGCACAAACATGCTTCCTTGAGCTCCGGGGGGATAGGGTTAATTTCCATTCTTTCCCTATACTGAGCAATATGCTCCTCAGGATCCGTAGTTCCATCATAAAGCTTCATGTTGGGGGTTTGGAATCTCTTTGGGATCTCAGCATCACAGATAGGATATGCAAAACGAGATATCTTGTGGCTGTCTTGGGACACTTCCGGGATCGGCTGGACCACCCCAGGCACACTAGATATCATGTCCTTCAACTTCTGAAGTTCCCTAGTAAGTGCTGATGTTTCACCTGTATCCTGCAAAGACCCACTATTGTTAGTAGCATGAGTATTATTATTATTTGACACGTTACCCGTTGGAGGATTTTGCCCATATCCTGAAGCATATCCTGAGCTCCTCATGGTTGACATCCTGACCGAGGAGGGTATTTCAGGAGTATGATTCTGAGGAAGGCTGGGCACAACATTCCCCCTGTTATCCTCAGTATACACAGCTGAACTAAAGTTCAGCGTTCTGGGATGTAATGGAGTGACATTATCCTCAGCAGATCTGCTCGAGCCAGACTTCAGGAGTTGTATTTCCCTTAAAAGCATTTGGTTTGTTTCCTGTTGCTGCCTCATTTGTTCCTGCACACTTCCAAATAAAGTAAGAATTTCATCATTAGAAGCTAGAACGGGAGCAGATTCCTGAACACTGCGAGTAGGGATAATATCCTGAGGTCGTGAAGAGGCTGGCATCCTTGGAGGAGGTGGTGGAAGCACCGAACCAGTAGTAGCAGAAGTCATAGCAGACACAGTAGAGGAACTCATGTTTGATCTTGAGGCCATTATTGACAATGTGGCAAAAAGTTTTGAAAATAGAAAGCCGATTAGCGATTTCACAAAAATTTTTAGTAAAGAGAGCACCACTTGCCCCACGGTGGGCGCCAAATTGTTTTGGTCAAAAATTACCTAAGCAACTTAGTGATCAAATTAGTTAAGTGAGGTAGTGTGCTAGAAATATGTGTGAAAAATATGATTGTTAAGTTATTTAGAAAATCAGTATTCATGATACGGCTCAGGATATTGAGCTGTATCTACGATCAAACTATGAGCAAAAGTAAAGTAAACGACACGAGATGTACGAGGAAAGCCCTTGATCAATCTAGATCGCCGGCATAAAACCTCGGGAGCTGACAATCGCAGCTGCCTTGTGTTTTGGTCAAAAATTACCGAAGTAATTAAGTGATCAAATTAGTTAAGTGAGGTAGTGTGCTAAAAGTAAGTGTCAAAAATGTGTTAATTAAATTACTTGCAAAAACAGTTTCAGGATACGGCTCGGGATATTGAGCTGTATCAACGATCAAACAATGAGCAAATAATGAGCAAAAAGTAAAGAAAGTGACACGAGATGTACGAGGAAAGCCCTTGATCAATCTAGATCGCCGGCATAAAACCTCGGGAGCTGACAATCGCAGCTGCCTTGTTCTTCAATTGCTTCAAAAATCAGGATACAGTGCAGGATGTGGTACGGATCGACTAAGTGTTACAACGAAAATGAAATACAAGTGTGGTGTTTGCAACTAGCTAGAATGTGATTGTGTTCGAGAGTGTAAGTGTGAAATGATGTGTTCTAAGTTGATCCGACCTCATCTATTTATAGTAAAGATAAAATAACTAACTACCCTAAACTCGCGGGATTCACCGAATATTCCCTCTTGGAACGTTGCAGACCTGGTCTTTCGGGCTCAACGTCTCTTTCTCAACAAATTCGTCCGAGTCTTGAGGAGAAGAAGTCCTTGTGACCGTTAGCAAGCTTCTGCCCTTAACCTGCACGTGATTAATTCAATAAGCTTCAGGATATCGCCCAAGATGTCAGCAATATCCTCTTCCAGCATCCTGATTACAAATAAACAAACAAATGCAGGATATTGGTCAGGATACATATGTTAAGAAAATGACCCCTAACAATTGTCCCCAAATATATCAGTTGGGATACCAATCCAACGGATATATTTCAAAACTTTACTTCATAACTCAAGGCCATTAATAAGACTAGACTCTTGAAATGACAGCGGTGCAACTTCCAAGGCATTATTTACTTTTTACCCCCCTATATTCATCCTATATTAACCGAGGGACTCCTTGTCTCGGTTACCCTTATCTTCAAGCAAGCATCAGGTATCTTCTCTTCTAATCTCTTCTCTTTAATTTTTCATAATTTGCTCAATGGCACCACGAACGAAATCCCGCTCAGACCGGCCAGCCTCAACCCTCATAAGTCAAAACTTTATCACCGATCCAGCAAAGGAGATTTGCTGTTTCAATAATGCTGATATTGCTGCTCTCAGAGACTCCGGTGCCTTTCCCACCGGAACGGTCTTTCGCCCGTTTGACAAGGAAGCCCGATCGGATGCATCATCCGACGAGTGGGTTTGTTTTTTCGCTTATCCTTTCTCCCTTGGACTCCGGTATCCATTTCCACCCTTTATCTCCAGTTTTTTCGACCTCACCGGCCTTAGTTATGCCCAAGTTATGCCAATGGTCTGGCGCATCTTGGTAGTGTTGGATCAAATCAAATCTCGTCATTACCCTAACCTTCTTGTTGAGGACCTTCCCGTAGCATACCGATTAAGATCCCACGGCAACCACCGTTATCTTCTATTCTCCATCAAGAGCCCTTTGGTCCTCAAAGCCACCAAGAACGAGGATCGGTGGCGACGAAAATTCTTTTTCGTCAAAAGAGACTCCATTGATAAGGGTTTCGATCTTCCGGTTAAATGGTTAACCAAGGGTAGGATTTAGGGTTTTAGGAATATCCCCAATCATATTTTCAAACTGTATCCTGGACTTATATTTTGACGTTTTTATGCAGCGAACTTCAGAGATTTAGTGCCTCCTAGCGCGGAATCCGAATCCAAGATCAAGGAAATCTACCGTCTTCCTGCCAGCGAAAGAAGTTTTTCCCTGTCTCTCACAGATCCTCATCAAAAATCAAACTCAGAAATGTCTGGTAAGCATATTTTCATATGTTAATTACTTTCAAAAATACGATGAGTTTTAAAAGTATCTTCCCTTATGTAGCACCAGTCGTCAACCTTGATGCTTTCGAACTCGATGAACTGGATTGCTATTCCAGCCTTGAACCCGCCAAGCAAGAATCCAAGCCAAAATCGTCTGCTACACCAAAGCCTACCTCCTCGAAAACTGTTTCTGCTCCCAAAGGCCCTCCGGCATCCAGGACCAGGGCATCCAGCTCTCGAAAGAGAAAGGAGACTGACTCCCCGGCTGTTTCTGAAACATTCTCTCTTGAGAATCACGGGTTCAATGACGCCACCTCATTTCTCAAACAGGTAGAATTTTCTTTCCAATATCCTGTATAAGTATGTTAGTCTTTATCCTGCTTATATTAATACCTGTGTCTTTACCTATAGGGTCTGGATCGCCTCATGCATTTATACGAAGATGCTACCGGTCTTAACAAGATGTTGCAGATTCAGCTGGAGAAAGCTCAAGCCACCATAGCTGATCAAGGGACCATCGCAGCTGCCAAATCCCAGCACTATGAGGACAAATACAAGGCAATGACTCAGGAACATCAAGCCGCCCTTCACAAAGCCAAAGAGGATGCTCAAGCCAAGCTGGACGCCGCTCTTCTCCAATATCAGCAGAACATGAGCTCATACCGGGATAGCCTAAAAACTTCGGTGGTCGTTTCTCTTCTCCAAGCCAGGATAAGGATGGCTTATGAAGCCATGGATCTGGGTTTTGAATGCCCTTCCTGGAATGTAAAGGCTTGGGAGGAGAAACTACAGGGCCTTGGAGGTCATCCCGTTGCTCATCCTGCAAAACATACTGGTGAAGAGCCTTCTAAGACGGCAGAGGAGGTGGCCAATGCTGATGATGGTGCTGAGAAGAATCCTGAGGGTGATGCTGGGGTGAATGCTGGCAAGGAGCTTGCTGTTCAAGAAGGTGCTGCCCCTTAGGCAGCAGAGTGGGCGATGATGGATATACGTGCCAAGGCCGGAGCCCACTTTTTAATTTCATGGTTGTGGTTGCATAAACAATTTACTTTTCCTGTCCTTGAACAATTTACTTTTCCTGCACTTAGAACAATATGATGACAAAAGGTGGATGGGTCCTAGGTTTCAGGATGAAGCCCTTGGTCATCAATTAGTATAATTTGTTTTGAACATAGTAGCGGTTGTAGGTGAACGGGTCCTGTTTTGAGACAGATCCTGCAACCGTTACAAAATTATGGTAACAACTAATTGTGCTTTTGGCGGATGGGCCTTACCAAAAGCACAACTTTTGACTTGTTAATAATATAACTATCTTTTGACTTATTTTTTGTTACTTTGCATTGTTTAGTGTAAGTTTTAGCTTTGTAAAAATTTCATACTGTTATTTCACGAAATATCTTGACCAGTATGCTTAGAAACATACTGCAGAAGCCTTTTATTAAATAGATCTTTCATACGCTCTTTTAACTTTATAAAAATTTCTTTAGAAAGTAAGAAATAGTTTATCTCTTCAAAACCAGGTTTTGATGATGATCAAAGTTCCAAGCCAATACTAGTTTTAAACATCCTAATCAAATATCCTTAAAAGGACTTTGAGGATATATGCCAAGATACTTAACATGATGTTACTAAAAATTTAAATGAGGCTCACAAAGGAAAAATCATACCAGACATAGGATATAAACCTATTACCGAACTCCAATCCCTTTGCAACTCTTCCAATGAAGATGTCCCCAGTGTAAGGTACTTAATGCATTAGTCGCAAACCTCATTAGTTGTATAGCACCATCTTGTCAGGGATGTCCCCTGTGTACAATGTCTTCAAGTATCTTAGAAATCTATTTAATGTCAGTTTGCATTGCATAAGCAATATTTTACGTCTCAAGGGCAGAACCCAAGGATGTACTGGAGATAAATCCTTTGTAACCTGGGGAAAATCCCAATTTTTCATGCGCTACAGGCGGGAGTGTATAAACTCCAAGACTTAGAAAGGTGAAAACCTTTAAACCTTAGAGAGTATGAAAATACCCTTTCGTGAGAGAGGGTGATCAATCCTCATATACCGTTAGAATTCAGGATATAGCCAATGGTAACGAAATTGTCAGCCACTTTTACATGGACTGGTCCCGCCACCTTGAACTATCCCTGAATAACTTGCGCTCCAGGCGGGGTGTTTAAACCCAATTCGGAAGAAAGGTGAATACCTTTAAACCTGTGAAGGGATCAGTATCCCTTAAACGTGAGAGAGGGGGCCAATCCTCTAATCTTCTGAGTTATCCCGAGTGCATATTCTGGAGCTATATCCTGGAACATATCTTGCAAACAAATGTAAACTAAGGTGGGTGTTAGCTTGGCTAACACCCCTCCGATGCTTAAGTCAGTACTGGGTTCAAAAGAATTAATAATATCAAAATATATTAAAAAGAAGTAAGAATTCATACCATCTTGAGTTAGAAATTAAATTCTAGACTCACTTGAAATAGAGCTTAAGGTGTATAGCATTCCAAGATCTCGGTAGCATATCTCCCTCCATATTCTTGAGTCTATATGCTCCTTTCCCTGCTTCTGACTCAACTTCATATGGTCCTTCCCATTTTGGAGCTAACTTGCCATCGGCAGGATTAGTAGTATTTTGGAAAGCCTTTCTTAATACCCAATCTCCAACCTTAAATCTTCTGGTTCTAATATTCTTATTGTATGCCCTGGATATTCTCTGTTGATATGCTGCCATCCTTAGCCTTGCCGCATCTCTCTTTTCATCTATAGTGTCTAAATCCTGACTCAAGGCTTCAGGATTCTTCTCAGGATCACTTAAGATAGATCTTGCAGTAGGTATTGTCATCTCCGTTGGAATCACTGCTTCTGCTCCAAATACCAACGAAAATGGGGTTTGACCTGTTGCATTCTTTACCGTTGTCCTATCAGCCCATAAAACAAAGGGTAATTCTTCTGCC
Organism: Helianthus tuberosus; assembly: GCA_030545235.1. Taxonomy (NCBI): domain Eukaryota; kingdom Viridiplantae; phylum Streptophyta; class Magnoliopsida; order Asterales; family Asteraceae; genus Helianthus; species Helianthus tuberosus. Next base: position 3,914,005 of record CM060421.1, read on the forward strand.
CATCTTCCTTTTTTGGCTCCAAGCCTTTTCTTTAAGTTGTTGACAATTATCTTGTTAGAGGATTCTACTTGTCCATTTGCTTGAGGATGTACCGGAGTAGATGTGATCATTTTGATTCCCCAATTCTTGCAAAAGTCTGTAGTCCTCTTACTTATGAACTGAGAACCATTGTCACAGATTATCTCAGCTGGTACTCCGAATCTGGTCAGGATATTCCTCTTGATGAAGGATACTACTTCTTGGTCTCTTACTTGAACAAATGCTTCAGCTTCAACCCACTTAGAGAAGTAATCCGTCATTGCTAGCATAAAGACTTTTCCTCCCGGAGCTTTTGGTAGCTTTCCCACTATATCCATACCCCACTTCATAAATGGCCAAGGGGAAACAATAGGATATAACGGTTCAGCCGGTTGATGCAGTATGTTACTATGTCTTTGACATGAGTCACATCTTCGAGCATATTCTGCGGCATCTTTTCTCATTGTTGGCCAATAATATCCCGTTCTTAATATTTTTGAGAATAACGATCTGCCCCCAGCATGGTTACCACAATCCCCTTCATGTATATCCTGAAGGACTTCTTTGGCTTCAAGATCCTCCAGGCATCTCAAATACGGTCCTGCAAGAGATTTCTTGTATAAAATATTATCTATAATAGTGAATCGTGATACCTTCATCCTAAATGCCTTAGGATTTTCATCTCCAGGAATGTGTCCTTCTTTGAGATATTTCATGATTGGAGCCGTCCAGGTTTTAGGATCCTCTTAAGGATATTCTTCCCCAGGATCCTGAATACCAGCTACTTCTTTATCCTGAGGATTCGTTGCAGGATATAAGACATGTACTATTGGTATTTGTGTCCCTTCAGGTATCCTGATCGATGATCCCAGATTTGCTAAGGCATCTGCTTCAGCATTATCTTCCCTTGGTACCTGTTCAAGTATAAAAACATCGAAATATCCTGCTAATTTTTTGAGAATATCGAGATATTCGATTAATTTCTCTCCCTTAACTGCATATGATCCATTAAAATGGTTAGTAATTAACAAAGAGTCAACATATACTTGCAAATTTTTGATACTCATGCTCTTAGCCAACTCTAATCCTGCAATTACAGCCTCATACTCTGCTTCATTATTAGTAGCAGGAAATTCACACCTAATAGCCTGGGGTAATATGTCCCCCTGTGGCGATTTTAGTAGTATTCCTAATCCTACTCCTCTTACATTAGATGCACCATCAGTATATAATGTCCAGGATCCTGAGGATTCTCCCAGCTATTGAACTTCTAGATCTACCTCATCCTGAATGTCACTACTAAAGTCAGCCACAAAGTCAGCTAAAGCCTGAGACTTTATGGCATTCCTAGGTTCATATACTAAATCATAAGCACTTAACTTTACTGACCACTTGGCCATCCTGCCTGACATCTCTGGTTTCCTAAGCACATTTTTAATAGGATAGTTTGTTTTAACATGAATCCTATGTGTCTCGAAATAATGCCTAAGTTTCGTTGATGCCATAATTAATGCTAGTATCAATTTTTCTAAATGAGAATACCTAGTTTCAGCATCTAACAAACTTTTACTAACATAATAAACAGGATACTGCTGACCTTCATGGTCTTTTATAAGAACAGCACTTACAGCATTCCCTGATACAGCAAGGTACAGGGATAGTGGTTCACCATTTTCCGGCTTCATCAATAGAGGTGCGGTTGAGAGATACCGTTTCAAATCCTGTAAGGCTGCTTCATGCTTTTCCCCCCATTCGAATCTTTTGTTCTTCTTTAGGATATCATAGAAGTCTTTGCATTTCTCCGAGGATCTTGAGATAAATCTGTTTAGAGCTGCTACTCGGCCTGTTAATCTTTGTACATCCTTCATATTCGAGGTTGATTTTATATCCAGGATAGCTTTAATCTGCTCCGGGCTTGCCTCTATCCCCCTTTTCGTCACCATATACCCAAGAAACTTTCCTGCCCCCACTCCGAAATGGCATTTAGCAGGATTCAGCTTCATGTTGTATTGATCCAGGATATCAAATGCTCCTTTAATATCCTGGAGGTGATCCTTAGCTTTCTTTGATTTTACCACCATATCGTCAATGTACACCTCCATGGTGTCCCCCAGTTTGTCTTTAAACATCATGTTTACCAATCTTTGGTATGTTGCACCTGCATTTTTCAAACCAAAAGGCATAGCTGTATAACAATAAATACCTGTTGGTGTCATGAAGGCGGTATCCTCCTGGTCAGAAGGCTCCATTTGTATCTGTTGAAATCCTGAGGATGCGTCCATGAAGGTCAGCATTTCATGCCCAGCAGTGGCATCTACCATTGCATCAATATGGGGAAGAGGAAATGGGTCTTTAGGACTAGCTTTGTTCAAGTCTGTGTAGTCTACACAAACTCTCCATTTCCCATTCTTCTTCTGTACTACAACCACGTTTGCTAGCCACCTTGGGAACTTAACTTCTCTGATCATTCTTGACTTTAATAATCTTTCAACTTCCTCCTGGATAATTGTGTTCCGCTCAGGAGCAAACTTCCTTCTTTTTTGTTGCACAGGCTTGAATGATTTATCAATTCCAAGCTTGTGAGTAATAATATCTTTGGATATGCCTGTCATATCCTCATGCTTCCATGCAAACGTAGACATCCTACATTTCAAAAAGTTAATTAATTGTTCCTCAATATCCTGAGGGATATTCGTCCCTACGAGCACTGAAATATCGGGGTTATCCTGGTCCAGGATAATCTTCTTCACATCCTGCTCCGGATCCTCCACGATATCCTGGGCCCGTGACTTTAATTGCTATGCTGCGCTAGTTTTGGCTGAGGATTTCATCGAGGAGGAGTAGCACTCTTTCGCCTCCTGCTGATCACTATCAACTTTGACCACTCCCCAAGGGGTAGGTATCTTGATGCATTGGTGATACGTTGATGGCACGGCCTTCATATCGTGAATCCACGGTCTTCCCAATATGATGTTATAGCAGGATAGAGAATCCATCACACAGAAACGTTGTATCGAATTGACTCCTTCAACGTATACTGGCAACTTTATCTCTCCCACTGTGTTTCTAGCCTCTCCACTGAATCCAACAAGCACGGTGGACTTTGAAGTGATATCCATTGGAGATACATTCATTCTCTTCAGAGTTTCTAGTTGGATTATGTTGACGGAGCTGCCATTATCAACCAATATCCTGCGTACAAAATGGTTAGCCACATATAACGTTATTACCAGAGCATCGTGGTGAGGATCCTGGACACTATCCCTATCATCTGCATCAAAAGTGATCACTTTGTCAGTCGTGAGGGTAGTCATCCTGACAGGTCTGTCTCCCCTTTCGGCCTTAGCTTCCTTTGCATGTCTCTTTGCTGCCGAATACGAGGTCCCACAAATGTCGGATCCTCCCGAAATGAAGTTGATTATCTTGGCATCCGAGGGAGGTGACGCTGCTCGTTCAGGATCCTTGTCAGTATCCTGACCCTTATTCTTCTTCTTTCCTAAGAGATCTTTCAGATATCCCTTGCTTAGAAGATAGCTTATTTCTTTCCTTAAAGCAATGCAATCCTCAGTCATATGTCCGAAATCTTCGTGGAAAGCACACCATTTCGACTTATCTTTCCGGTCAGCCTTTTGTTGATTCTTTCGAGGCCATCTAGCCTTGTCTCCTAGGCCCTGCATAGCATACATTAATTCAGGAATATTAACAGAAAAGCAATATTCAGACAACTCAGGATACTCTTCAGGATCCTCATCTTCGACAGCATTCACTCTCTTGTTTTCATTTCTACCATATGGCTTAGGACGATATGACTTAAACGAGGATTCTGACTTCCTATTAGTCGATTCATAAGTGTTGGACGAGTTCATCCTTTCTTGCATCTTCTTGTCATCTTCCAGACGGATATATCTCAAGGCCCTGTTACGAGCTTCATCGAGATTCCTGCAGGGATTCATTACAAGATCCTGATAAAACTGAGAATCCTTTTGTAATCCCATCTTAAAAGCTTGCACAGCCGTTGCAACATCAAGATGTGGGATATCCAAGGATTCTCGACTAAATTTGTTCACATAATCCCTCAAGGATTCTTAAGGCCCTTGAGTTATCCTGTAAAGATCACTGGTTAGTTTCTCAAAACTCCGACTACAAGAAAATTGACTGTTAAATAAATTAACCAAATGAGCAAATTAAGTGATTGAGTGAGGAGGAACGTTCAACAGCCATTTCAAGGCTGATCCCGTTAGAGTAGAACCAAATCCCTTGCACAAGAATGCTTCTTTGAGCTCCGGAGGAATAGGGTTAATCTCCATTCTTTCCCTATACTGAGCAATATGTTCCTCAGGATCCGTAGTCCCATCATAAAGCTTCATGTTGGGAGTTTGGAATCTCTTTGGGATCTCAGCATCACATATAGGGTACGCAAAACGAGATATCTTGTGGCCATCTTGAGATACTTCCGGGATCGGCTGGACCACCCCCGGTACACTAGATATCATGTCTTTCAACTTCTGAAGTTCCCTGGTAAGTGCTGATGTTACACCTGTATCCTGCAAGGATCCACTATTGTTAGTAGTATGAGTATTATTATTATTAGACACGTTACCAGTTGGAGGATTTTGCCCATATCCTGAAGCATATCCTGAGCTCCTCATGGTTGACATCCTAATCGAGGAGGGTATTTCAGGAGTATGATTCTGAGGAAGACTGGGCACGATATTCCCCCTATTATCCTCGGTATAAACAGCTGAGCTAAAGTTCAACGCTCTGGGGTGTAACGGAGTGACATTGTCCTCCGCATATCTGCTCGAGCCAGCCTTCAGGAGTTGTATTTCCCTTAAAAGCATCTGGTTTGTTTCCTGTTGCTGCCTCATTTGTTCCTGCACACTTCCAAATAAGGTTAAAATTTCATCATTAGAAGCTAAAACGGGAGCAGATCCCTGGACACTCCGAGTAGGGATAACATCTTGAGATTGTGTAGAGGCTGGCATCCTTGGAGGAGGTGGTGGAAGCACCGAACCGGTAGTAGCAGAAGTCATAGCAGACACAGTAGAGGAACTCATGTTTGATCTTGAGGCCATTATAGATAATGTGGCAAAAAGTTTTGAAAATAGAAAACCGATTAGCGATTTGACAAAAAGTTTTAGTAAAAAAGAGCACCACTTGCCCCACGGTGGGCGCCAAATTGTTTTGGTCAAAAATTACCGAAGTAATTAAGTGATCAAATTAGTTAAGTGAGGTAGTGTGCTAAAAGTAAGTGTCAAAAATGTGTTAATTAAATTACTTGCAAAAACAGTTTCAGGATACGGCTCGGGATATTGAGCTGTATCAACGATCAAACAATGAGCAAATAATGAGCAAAAAGTAAAGAAAGTGACACGAGATGTACGAGGAAAGCCCTTGATCAATCTAGATCGCCGGCATAAAACCTCGGGAGCTGACAATCGCAGCTGCCTTGTTCTTCAATTGCTTCAAAAATCAGGATACAGTGCAGGATGTGGTACGGATCGACTAAGTGTTACAACGAAAATGAAATACAAGTGTGGTGTTTGCAACTAGCTAGAATGTGATTGTGTTCGAGAGTGTAAGTGTGAAATGATGTGTTCTAAGTTGATCCGACCTCATCTATTTATAGTAAAGATAAAATAACTAACTACCCTAAACTCGCGGGATTCACCGAATATTCCCTCTTGGAACGTTGCAGACCTGGTCTTTCGGGCTCAACGTCTCTTTCTCAACAAATTCGTCCGAGTCTTGAGGAGAAGAAGTCCTTGTGACCGTTAGCAAGCTTCTGCCCTTAACCTGCACGTGATTAATTCAATAAGCTTCAGGATATCGCCCAAGATGTCAGCAATATCCTCTTCCAGCATCCTGATTACAAATAAACAAACAAAGGCAGGATATTGGTCAGGATACATATGTTAAGAAAATGACCCCTAACACCTTGTTCTTCTTATTACTTCAAACGTCAGGATACAGTGCAGGAAGTGGTGCGGATCGACTATGTGTTACAATGAAATTTGAATACAAGTGTGGTGTTTGCAATGAGCTAGAGAGTGAAAGTGTTCGAGAGTGTTAGTGAAAATTGTGTGCCTTAAACTGATCCGCCCCCATCTATTTATAGTAAAGATAATGTAACAAACTATCCTAAACTTCCGGGATCCACCGAATATTCCTTAATCGAACGTTGTAGACCTGGTCTTTCGGGTTCAACGTCTTCCTCATAACAAATACGCCCGAGTCTTGAGGAGAAGAAGTCCTGATGACCGTTAGTAACTTACAGCCATTAACCTGCACGTGTTTAATTCACTCAAACTCAGGATATCGCCCAAGATGTTAGCAATATCCCCGTTCAGCATCCTGGTCACAAATAAACAATTAAAAGCGGGATATTAGTCAGGATATGTATACTCAGAAAATGACCCATAACACCTATCGATCTGGCCTTCTATTTATAGTTACAAATAACAAACTAACTCTCCTATTATCCCGGGATGCTAGGAATATTCCATTCTGAACGTTGGGGGAGTCTTTTAACTTGTTTTCCACGTGCATATTAACTATAAAACCGGGTCTTCAGCTCATATGACCGTTACAACGTCAATAGCATTGACCAGCATCCGATATTCTCGCGAAATATGCCTTTCTTCTATTCTGACCGTTACAAGACCCATTCTTCCACCATCAACGTCCATTTTTCAACCACCTTGAGCGAATCTTCAGGTAGATCAAGTCCTTTAACGTTGGTACCTTGCAACCAAAGAAAATCGTTAGCTGCAACCAGGATACCCCCAGAGGATGTTACCAATATCCTGGTTCAGTATCCTGGCCGCAGCATCGAGCATATAATATCAGGATATGCCTTCAGGATATAAGCTCGAAATTCCACCCATAACAATTGTCCCCAAAAATATATCTGTTAGGATCCTGAAATCCAAACGGGTGTACTTTTCGTTGTGTTGCTCGATGCACGTAATGGGATGTAGATGTTGATGTGACTTCACGCAACTTCCAAGGTTATACTTTCTCATAACTAGGTATTCTTCTGGCACGTCTGGTAAGGATATCTATTTTGAACATTCCTGCATATGTTTGGTTAATCAGCACATAATATGATAAGATTGAAACTACTCCCTTTTCTGTAGACTCTGCTAAGGTCCCTGTTGTCTTCGATCTTGAGGAGCTTGACAGTTACTCCAAGCCTGTCCTGGTAAAAAAAGAATCATCTGTTGCCACCTGCTCTAAGCCTTCCACTGTTGCTGCCGAAGGTTTCTCTTATGATGACCTTGGCTTCATGGAATCCATCGAGCCCATGACCTCCTTCCTTAATAAGGTAAATATCCAAATCCTGTATCCCGTACACATATACTGAACATGTATCCTGGTTAGTTTGTCTTTAACGATACCTGTATTTTGCTTTGTAGGGTCTGAATCATCTGGTCGTCCTATACTTAGAACAATTTTAATTTCCTGCAAGCTTTAGAACAATTTAACAGTTGGAGGTGGAGGGATCTTGTGTTTTCAGGACGAAGCCTTCAACTGTTTATGTAAATATGCTTTAAAAACTTAATTGTGTTCTTGGTGGATGGGTCTCTTTTTGAGATGAAACCAAGAATACAATTAATAATAAACTAACCTTTTAACCTTACATGTTGTTATTTGTTATGCATTGCTTAGTCTGAATTCCAATGTTCCAAACTTAGTGCAATTATTACTTTTTATGAAAATATCTTGGTCAGTATACTCGCAAATATCCTATTAAGACTTCTGTCAAATAGGGTTTTTATAACTCAAGCAATTCAGATAAAGTTTTCAGAGAAAGAGGACAGTTCATTTTTATTTTACAAAGTTGGTTTTGAGAACATTTGTTTGACTAGAACACAGTTTAAGTTTTTAATCCAAGTATCATGTCCCAAATATTCCAATCAAATATCCTGAAACATATTTTGAAAATACATTTTGAGAATATATCCCGAGAATATATCCTAATCAGGATGCTTAAGCTTTTGTCAAACATAGTTTCAAAAACTCAAATGATTTAAATAACGTTTACAAAGGAAAGATCATACCAGGAATAGAGTGTAACCCTATTCTCAAACTTCAATCCTTTTGCAACTTTTCCAACGAAGATGTCCCCAGTCTGAGACACTTAGTGTACTAGGTCCGAGCTTGATCCTTTGAGCTTTACACAATTGCCTCAGTAGGAATGTCCCCTGTGCATAATGTCTTCGAATACTTAGAAATTTTCTGGACATCAGCTGCAACCGTTTGAATAATTCTTATATTACAGGGGATAAACCCTAAAATATACTGGAGATAAATCCTTGATGTACTGGGGATAAACCCATAAGTATTCTGGGGAAAATCCCGAATTTTCATGCGCTACAGGCGGGAGTGTATAAACTCCAAGACTTAGAAAGGTAAAAACCTTTAAACCTTAGAGAGTATGAAAATACCCTTTCGCGAGAGAGGGTGATCAATCCTCATATACCTTTAGGATCCAGGGTATAGCCAACAGTAACGAAATTGTCAGCCACTTTTACATGAACTGGTCCCGCCACCTTGAACTACCCCTGGATAACTTGCGCACCAGGCGGGGTGTTTAAACCCAATTCGGAAGAAAGGTGAATACCTTTAAACCTGTGAAGGGATCAGGATCCCTTAAACGTGAGAGAGGGGGCCAATCCTCTAATCTTTCGAAGTATCCTGAGTGTGTATCCTGGAGCTATATCCTGAGACATATTCTGCAAAACAACCTTAAACCAAGGTGGGAGTTAGCTTGGCTAACACCCCTCCGATGCCTAAGTCAGTATTGGGTTCAAGATAATAAACAAATTCAAATATATTTAGGAGAGGTAGAATACATACCATTGTGAGATAGAAATTAAATTCTATTCTTACTTGAAATAGAGCATTAAGTGTATAGCATTCCAAGATCTTGGTAGCATATCCCCTTCCATATTCTTGAGTCGGTATGCTCCTTTCCCATATTCTGATTCAACCTCATAGGGTCCTTCCCATTTTGGAGCTAATTTTCCATCGGCAGGGTTGGTTGTCTTCTGGAATGATTTCCTCAACACCCAATCTCCGACTTGGAACCTTCTAGTCCTTATATTCTTGTTATATGCTCTGGATATCCTCTGTTGATATGCCGCCATCCTTAGCTTTGCTGCATCTCTTGTCTCATCAATAGTATCCAGTTCTTGACATAAGATTTCAGGATTTGATTCAGGATCCGTAGGCTTGATCTAGCTGTCGGTATCACCATTTCTGTCGCTTCTGCCCCAAATACCAAAGAAAATGGGGTTTGCCCAGTAGCATTCTTCACAGTTGTTCTATCAGCCCAGAGGACAAATGGTAGTTCCTCTGCCCATTTTCCTTTTTTGGCACCTAACCTCTTCTTTAAATTGTTGACGATTATCTTGTTCGAGGATTCTGCTTGTCCATTTGCTTGAGGATGCACTGGTGTTGACGTAATCATCTTAATTCCCCAACTCTTGCAAAAGTCAGTAGTTCTTTTGCTGATGAATTGAGAGCCATTGTCACAAACTATCTCAGCTGGTACCCCAAATCTGGTCAGGATATTCCTCTTTATGAAGGATACCACTTCTTGATCCCTGACTCGAACAAAGGCCTCGGCTTCGACCCACTTGGAGAAATAATCTGTCATTGCCAGCATGAAAACCTTTCCTCCTGGAGCCTTTGGAAGTTTTCCCACTATCTCCATTCCCCATTTCATAAACGGCCAAGGGGATACGATAGGATATAATGGTTCTGCATGCTGATGTAGGATGTTGCCGTGTCTTTGACATGCATCGCATTTATGAGCATACTCCGCGGCATCCTTTCTCATGGTCGGCCAATAATATCCTGTTCTCAACACCTTCGAGAACAGAGATCTGCCCCCAGTATGGTTGCCACAGTCTCCTTCGTGTATATCCTGAAGTACCTCCTTGGTTTCAGGATCTTCCAAGCACCTTAGGTACGGACCTGCAAGGGATTTCTTATACAAAATATTATTTATAATAGTAAAACGAGATACCTTCATCCTAAAAGCCTTAGGATTTGTGTATGGCCCTAATACGTATTTGACAAAAAGTCGCAGCGGAAATTCACGCCATAAAATTTCTTTCATTACAAATGTCTTGACTTACTTGAAAGTTCGTTTTAATATGTATCTTTTACAAAAATAAAGTATAAGTCCTGTTTACTAAAGTACATACTCAATTATTCCCGTACAATCTATCTTGTGACTCGATCTTTGATCTCTATTCCTCGTATTAACCGCCCGTGATTCGTACAACCTGCACTCACCACATACATTCATAACATTAGTGCATAATACATAAACAAGATTCAATCTCGTACACCTCCCATTTCGTTATCTTTCTAACTTTAAGCATTTCATCTGCGTATCCATATCCTGGTGAGGCTTCAATAATGTACCTGCATTACTTTTCATTCTCAAGGCACACTATTAATAACGTATTACTCGACGTATCTAAATCATGCATACATACATTCTTACGTGCATACATACACATCTACATACGTACACGCCTTCCTAGAACTCTACAAACGAGCATACACTCATACGTACCTTCATATATACCAAACATACATCTACATACGCACATACATTACTACGTCTCTACATACGTACATATACACATACGTATCTTCACATATACATGAATGCATATCTACATACGTACACGCCTTCCTAGAACTCTACAAACGAGCATACACTCATACGTACCTTCATATATACCAAACATACATCTACATACGCACATACATTACTACGTCTCTACATACGTACATATACACATACGTATCTTCACATATACATGAATGCATATCTACATACGTACACGCCTTCCTAGAACTCTACAAACGAGCATACACTCATACGTACCTTCATATATACCAAACATACATCTACATACGCACATACATTACTACGTCTCTACATACGTACATATACACATACGTATCTTCACATATACATGAATGCATATCTACATACGTACACGATCAAGATCTTACATACCTCTTATATATCCATACATTAATTACATGGTACTTAGACTTAGATTTATAGCCCATAAACGTCAAAGGAATGATCAAAATCATGTTTGGGAGGCCCGTCGTGGTCCACGAATGATAAACCGAAGCCTACTATACCCAAATCAACTTAGAAAACATTTTTCAGGTTTTTGAACATGGGGAGGCCGTCGGCGACGGCCCTAGGGTCGTCGGCGACGGCCCTTGCAAATGCCCGTAGCCCAAAATCCCGTAGACAGGCAAATAACCCGTCAGCAAAAAAAACTGACTTTCCCGTGCCCGTCGGCGACGCCCCCATACCCGTCGGCGACCCCCTCTAGAAATTGCATTTTTCTGCAGTTCCGATTCGTCGTCCGTACGCACTAAAACGCGCATAACTTTTGAACCGTTTACCCGTTTAACCTCCCGTTTCTTCCTACATGCTTGTAAATTCACATTCTATCATATGAACTTGAAATCCAACATCCGGTTAAGGAAAATATTCACTTAAAGCTCTCGGCTTTATATACCCGCTTTCACTTATTCGACCCGTTCATGCATTCATCAACATAACTTGATTGTTTGACCTAAATTCCCTATGAACTTTATAATTTCGATGTCGTCTAACATATAAGGTTCCAAGCACGGGTTTCTTACAACATCCCAACCCATTTCCACTTAAATGTTATTTTGACCCGTTAAGGGTATTTACGCATTTTTAAGGACTTTGACTCGCAAAGATCATTCTTTTCGCTTTCATACATGTCCAAAGTAATCATTTAATCTAATGGCTTGTTTCTAAACAACCTTTTAAAGTCATTCGCCCGATATACCTATCAAGGGCATTTTTTCAACTTCGCTCCATCCTTTACAATAAAGGACTTCATTGCATAAGTAACCAATCCTACTACTTAGCTACAATTCTTAATCACACATACCTTGCTCGGACCAAAGCTAGGATCCGTTTAATACTTCATCGATATCATACAATTCATTCCTATTTGACCTCAATTATCATACTTAATTAAGTTGCACATAACCTTACATAAACAACTAAGAAGTGATTACGGAATCACTTACCTTATACGTCCGTGCTCGTATCCGATCTCTTGCCTCCTCTTGGCCCGTTAACACCTCGTGCTTGAGCTCGTCTCGACGTGATTCCTATGCTTCCATTTCATCGAAATCATGCTCTTATTAGCATACTCATTTGTACATGTTAACGGTCATATCATTAGTCATTTCTAACAAACGTAACTCATATAGCCATACCCCTATCCGTTTGCACTCATGTAATTCATCATGTCATCGCATTAAACACACATAAGTCTAACGCGCACCGTATAACTTACTCTAATCTTACAATTATGACAACACGTCTAACCATTCTTCTTATACCCAGTTGACTTTTAGAACTCAACGGTTCATTTAATTTAACTTTCGACTTATCATTATATACCCGTAACATCATAATCGACTATACGGATGACAATATATACATTTTATCATACGATTGGTGTGCGTACAACCTTTTAAGCATAACGTACAACTAGTTCATGTATATCCTTCTAATCTCATACATAATTCATCAATTTCTTCCTTCTAATCAACATGAATCATACATGCATAAACATCAAACATACTAGTATCACATTTCTTTCAATTCCTCTAACAAGAATCCATCCTATCCATCATAATACATCAACAATCATAATTAATAAACATGGATGATCATTCTAGTCATCATTCTTACCAAAACAAATGGGTTTCACCTCTAATCATCAAATTAACCCAAACCATGTATAATCTTGGTTCTATATCATGATACTAACACATACTCATACTCAATTTCATCCCAATTCACAGATTAAAACATAACCCACTTCGTGGAAGATCATCAATCTAGAATTTAAGACATACCTTATGATCCCCTAGCTTGGGTGATCGTTAATTCATGTTCCTTCTTGAATTCGAGCCTCGATTCATCCTTCAAGTGGATGATACATGATGAACTAGGGTTTGGTTCTCTAGAGCCTTCCCCTGATCACGTACAGAACACACACGAAGTGTGTGTGTGTGTGTGTGTGATATTTTCTTTAATAAAACATCTTTCAAGTTATCCCACTTTGGTCCCTCATGTTTGTTACTAAATAAATTGACACACTTTCATCCCTTATTTGTTTCTACCATACTTTTAACTAGGATAAATAACCTAGTTATTTATTTCTTGATGTACCATATTAGAACATTTTAACGAATATAAACATTCGGGTTTTGGGGTGTTACATTTTGCATCCTTTGGGATATCTCCTTCTTGAAGATACTTCACAATTAGAGTCATCCAGGATTCAGGATCATTCTCAGGATATCCATCACCAGGATCCTAGATATATGCTACTTCTTTATCCTAAGATTTGAAATGTTCCATTGCAGGATACAGGATGTGCACTATTGGTATCTGAGTTCCCTCTGGTATCCTGACAGTAGATCCTAAGTTTGCTAGAGCGTCAGCTTCAGCATTCTTTTCTCTTGGTACCTGTTCAAGTATAAAAATTTCGAAATATCCTGCTAATTTTTTAACAATTTCAAGATATTCAGCTAACTTTTCGCCTTTTATTGCATAAAATCCATTGAAATGGTTAGTAATCAACAGGGAATCAACATATACTTGTAAATATCTAATATTCATATTTTTAGCTAATTCTAATCCTGCTATCAAAGCTTCATATTCTGCTTCATTATTAGTGGTAGGAAACTCACATCTAATAGCCTGGGGTAATATGTCCCACTGTGGCGATTTTAGTAGTATACCCAAACCTACACCTCTTACATTAGATGCACCATCAGTATATAGTGTCCAAGATTCTAAGTTTTCTCCTAGCTGTTGCACTTCTAGGTCTACTTTGTTTTGAATATCACTACTGAAATCAGCCACAAAGTCAGCTAAAGCCTGAGACTTTATGGCATTTCTAGGTTCATATACTAGATCATAAGCACTTAATTTTACTAACCACTTAGCCATCCTACCTGACATCTCGGGTTTCCTAAGCACATTTTTAACAGGATAGTTGGTTTTAACATGAATCCTATGTGTTTCAAAATAATGTCTAAGTTTCGTTGATGCCATAACTAGGGCTAATATCATTTTCTCTAAGTGGGAATACCTAGTTTCAGCATCTAATAAACTTTTACTAACATAATAAACAGGATACTGCTGACCTTCGTGATCCTTAACCAAAACAGCACTTACTGCATTCCCTGATACTGCAAGATACAGGGATAATGGTTCACCATCCTCGGGCTTCATCATCAGAGGTGCGGTTGAAAGATATGGCTTTAATTCCTGTAAGGCTGCTTCATGCTTTTCTCCCCACTCAAACCTCTTATTCTTCTTCAGGATATCGTAGAATTCCTTGCACTTTTCCGAGGATCTTGAAATAAATCTGTTCAATGCTGCTACTCGGCCTGTTAACCGTTGAACATCCTTCATATTTGAAGGAGATTTGATATCCAAGATAGCTTTAATCTGCTCCGGGCTTGCCTCTATCCCTCTTTTAGTTACCATATGTCCTAGAAACTTTCCTGCCCCCACTCCGAAATGGCACTTAGCAGGATTTAGCTTCATGTTATACGGATCCAGGATATCAAATGTTGCCTTAATATCCTGGAGGTGATCCTCAGCCTTTTTAGATTTCACTACCATGTCGTCGATGTACACCTCCATGGTGTCCCCCAGTTTTTCTTTAAACATCATGTTCACCAATCTCTGGTGTTATGGGTGAAATTCTGAGCCCATATCCTGACAATATATCTTGATTTAATGTTAGCTGTTTATGATCAGGATACCGGACCAGTATATTGGTAACATCCTGGGGCAGTATCGATCAGGATATCAGACCAGGATATTGGTAACATCCTGACGCAGTATCCTGGCAGTTACTAACGATTTTCTTTTGTAGCAAGGTACCAACGTTAAAAGACTTGATCTACCTGAAGATTCGCTCAAGGTGGTTGAAAAATGGACGTTGATGGTGGAAGAATGGGTCTTGTAACGGTCAGAAAGGCATATTCCGCGAGAATATCGGATGTTGGTTAATGTTGTTGACATTGTAACGGTTATATGAGCTGAAGACCCGGTTTTGTAGTCAATAAGCACGTGGAAAACAAGTAGAAAGAGTCCCCCAACGTTCAGAATGGAATATTCCCAGCATCCCGGAATAATAGGAGAGTTAGTTTGTTACTTGTAACTATAAATAGGAGGCCAGATCAATAGGAACACACACTTGACTCTCCACTCTCGAACTCACACTTCTTTTTTCTTTCTATCACGCACAAACACTTAACACTTGTAATCGTTGTACCACTTAGCATTGATCTGCGCCATATCCTGCACTGTATCCTGATATTTGAAGCAATAGAAGAACAAGGCAGCTGCGATTGTCAGCTCCCGAGGTTTTATGCCGGCGATCTAGATTGATCAAGGGCTTTCCTCGTACATCACGTGTCACCCTTTACATTTTTGCTCATTGTTTGATCACAGATACAGCTCTATATCCTGAGCCGTATCCTGAAACTGTTTTTGCAAGTAATTTGATTAACATATTTTTGACACTCGTTTCTAGCACACTACCTCACTTAACTAATTTGATCACTTAATTGCTTCGGTAATTTTTGACCAAAACAATTTGGCGCCCACCGTGGGGCAAGTGGTGCTACTTTTACTAAAAATCTTTGTAAAATCGTTAATCGGTTTTCTATTTTCAAAACTTTTTACCACATTGTTTACAATGGCCTCAAGATCAAACATGAGCTCCTCCACCGTGTCTGCTACAACCTCTACAACAATTGGTTCGATGCTTCCACCACCTCCTCCGAGAACGCAATCCTCTTCACAAGGAACCGAAATTCATGTGGCTCGGGATGTTATTCCCGCTCAGAATATTCAGGGATTTGCTCCTATTTTGGCCTCTAATGAAGAAATTCTAACTTTATTTGGTAGTGTACAGGAACAAATGAGGCAGCAGCAGGAGACCAACCGAATGCTGATAAGAGAGATACAACTCTTGAAATCCAGCTCAAGCAGGCCCGCTGAGGATACTGTCACTCCCTTGCAGCCAAGAGCTTTAAACTTCAATTCTGCAGTTTATGCTGAGGATAACAGGGGGAATATTGTGCCTAGCCATTCTCGGAGTCATATTCCTGAGATACCCTCTTCGACCAGGATGTCGACTGTGAGGGATCCAGGATATGCTCCAGGATATGCCCCAGGATATAGCCAGAATCACCAACCTGGTAACTTGTCTGTTAACACCAGTATCCATGTTACTAATAATCTTGGATCATTGCAGGATGCAGGTGTGACATCAGTGATAACCAGAGAGCTTCAAAAGTTGAAGGATATGATATCAAGTGTGCCTGGGATAGTGCAGCCTATACCGGAAGTATCCCGGGATAGTCACAACATATCCCACTTTGCTAACCCCATTTGTGATGCAGAAATCCCAAAGAGATTCCAGACTCCTAACATGAAGCTGTATGATGGGACGACGGATCCTGAGGAGCATATTGCCCGGTATAGGGAGAGGATGGAGATTAACCCTATCCCGCCAGAACTTAAGGAAGCATGCTTGTGCAAGGGCTTCGGCTCTACTCTAACAGGATCAGCCTTGAAATGGCTTCTAAACGTTCCACCTTATTCAATTACATCATTTGCTCATTTAGTTAATTTGTTTAATAGTCAGTTTTCTTGTAGTAGAAGCTTTGAAAAACTAACAAGTGACCTCTACAGGATAACACAGGGGCCTCAAGAATCCCTAAGGGATTATGTGAACAAATTCAGCAGGGAATCCTTGGATATCCCACACCTTGATGTTGCTACAGCATTCCAAGCATTCAAGATGGGACTACCAAAGGATTCCCAGTTTTATCAGGATCTTGTGATGAATCCTTGCACGAACTTGGACGAAGCTCGAAATAGGGCCTTGAGATATATCAGGCTGGAAGATGATACGAAAATGCAAGAGAGGATGAATGCATCCTCAACATATGAACCAACTAACAGGAAGTCAGAATCCTCATACAAAACATATCATTCTAAGCCATATGACAGGAATGATAGCAAAAAAGTGAACGCTGTTGAAAATGAGGATCCTGAGGAGTATCCTGAATTGTCAGAATATTGTTTTTCTGTTAATATTCCTGAACTAATGTATGCTATGCAGGGTTTGGGAGATAAAGCCAGGTGACCTCGGAAGAATCAATAAAAAAGCTGATTGGAAGGACAAGTCCAAATGGTGTGCCTTCCATGAGGATTTCGGACATGTTACTAAGGATTGCATTGCCCTGAGGAAAGAAATAAGCTACCTACTAGGCAAAGGATATCTAAAGGATCTTCTGGGCAGAAAGAAGGATAAGGGTCAGGATATTGAGAAGGATCCTGAACGAGCAGCATCACCTCCCGCCGACGCCAAGATAATTAACTTTATCTCAGGAGGGTCCGATATCTGCGAAACTTCTTATTCTGCAGCCAAAAGACATGCAAAGGAGGCTAAGGCTGAAAGGGGGAATAAGCCAACCAGGATATCGACCCTCACGACTGATAAAATGATCACGTTCGATAGTGATGACAAGGATACTGTCCAGGATCCTCATCATGATGCTCTGGTAATAACTTTATACGTTGCTAACCATTTTATACGCAGGATATTGGTGGACAATGGCAGCTCGGTCAACATCATCCAATTGGAAACCTTGGAGAGAATGAACATCCCCGAGATGGAGATTACCTCAAAGTCCACTGTGCTTATAGGGTTTAGTGGAGAAGCAAAGAATACTGTTGGGGAGATAAAACTGCCCGTATATGTTGAAGGGGTCAATTCGATACAGCGCTTCTGTGTGATGGACTCCTTATCCTACTATAATATCATATTGGGCAGGCCATGGATCCATGATATGAAAGCTGTACCGTCAACTTATCATCAGCGTATCATGATCCCTACTCCTTGGGGGTTTGTTAAGGTGGAAAGTGATCAACAGGAGGCAAAGGAATGTTACTCATCCTCGATGAAATCCTCAACCAAGCCTAATGCAGCATAGCAATTAAAGATGCAGGCCCAGGATATCGTGGAGGCTTCAGAGCAGGATGTAAAGAAAATTATCCTAGATCAGGATAATCCAGATATCTCGGTGCTCGTAGGAGCCAATATCCCTCAGGATATTGAAAATCAGTTAACTAACTTTTTGAAATGCAGGATGTCAACATTCGCATGGAAGCATGAGGATATGACAGGTATTTCTAAGGATATTATAACTCACAAGCTTGGAATTGATAGGTCTTTCAAGCCTATCTGGCAAAAGAGAAGGAAGTTTGCTCCAGAACGAAACGTAATTAATCAAGAAGAGGTTGAAAGACTATTGAAGTCCAAGATGTTCAGGGAAGTCAAATTTCCCAAGTGGCTAGCAAATGTGGTCGTGATTCAAAAGAAGAATGGGAAATGGAGAGTTTGTGTAGATTACACAGACTTGAACAAAGAATGTCCTAAAGAACCATTCCCTCTGCCTCATATAGACTCGATGGTGGATGCCACTGCTGGTCATGAGATGTTAACCTTCATGGATGCATCCTCAGGATTCCAGCAGGTCCAAATGGAACCTTCAGACCAGGAGGATACTGCTTTCATGACACCAACAGGTATTTATTGTTATACAGCTATGCCTTTTGGTTTGAAAAATGCAGGTGCAACATACCAAAGATTGGTAAACATGATGTTCAAAGACAAACTGGGGGACACCATGGAGGTATATATCGACGATATGGTGGTGAAATCTAAAAAGGCTGAGGATCACCTCCAGGATATCAAGGGAGCATTTGATATCCTGGATCGATACAACATGAAGCTGAATCCTGCTAAATGCCATTTCGGAGTGGGGGCAGGAAAGTTTCTTGGATATATGGTGACAAAAAGGGGGATAGAAGCAAGCCCAGAGCAGATCAAAGCTATCATGGATATAAAATCACCCTCAAATATGAAGGACGTACAAAGATTAACAGGCCGAGTAGCAGCTTTAAACAGGTTTATCTCGAGATCCTCAGAGAAATGCAAAGATTTTTATGATATCCTGAAGAAGAACAAAAAATTCGAATGGGGTGAGAAGCGTGAAGCGGCCCTACAGGATTTGAAGCGATATCTCTCAACCGCACCTCTATTGATGAAGCCTGAAAATGGTGAACCACTATCCCTATACCTCGCTGTATCAGGGAATGCTGTAAGTGCCGTTCTTATAAAAGACCATGAAGGTCAGCAATATCCTGTTTATTATGTTAGTAAAAGTTTGTTAGATGCTGAAACTAGGTATTCTCATCTAGAAAAATTGATATTAGCTCTAGTCATGTGATGTGTGTAAAATGCAACATATAAATTACATCAAATGAGGCCTAAAACTAACCCTTTTTTAGTACTAATATTGGAAAAAGAGTGTTTTTGTCTTCCTTTTGTATTTTCAGGATTAAATGAGCTCAAAAACGCAAAAGAAGCAAAAAGACAGCTAAATCCAACATAAATACATGAAAAGGAACATTAGTGGACTGCCCGAACCCTCAACGGCACCTTCCAAAGCAAAAAGGAGAAAACAGAAGGCTGAACACGCCCCGTGCTCAGCCAGCACGGGGCCGTGCCCAAGAAGCAGCAGAAAAGACAAACCTATAGAAGCTTCTATTGCCCACCACGGGCCGTGCCCAGCGGACACGGGGGCGTGTCGAAAGTACAGCAGGCGCATTTATTGTAATTGCGAATTACAATTAATGAGGAGAGAGAGTGTCAGACGGGCACGGGGCCGTGTCCAGCGGACACGGGGCCGTGTCCAGCTCTCTGTTCAGCCTATAAATAGGAGTGCTTGGATTCATTTCATCTCATCCCTTGGCACACCACCTCTCTCACACTTCATCCACCACCCACCACCATCACAACACCATCATCCACCACCATCATCCATTGTCCATCGTAGAGTGTGTGAGTCGTCTCGGGATCCAAGATTGATCGTAAGAGTTCTTGACAATCAAGGCCATGTTTGCCTAAGTCTCTTACATCACTTGGTGAAGACAAAGCGTCTAGTATAATACTTTTTATTTCTACTCTTTTGCACTTTTTATTTGGTTTTGTATTAATGACTTTAATAACTAGTTACTTATGTTGAAGGTGATCTTTCCTTATCGTTTGTCCGTGGTGTCTTGGCATTATTTTACTGTCTATATAAAATAAAGGATTTTCACCATTCATATCTCCACGGTCTATATGGAGGTATGTTGGCTACCTGGTAGGGGGTTAAGGGAACGGTTTGGTAAAGGTCTTGCCATTGTTCAGCGTTTAGAGGTCCTGCAATGGACCTGGGTCAAATTTAGTAGGACCTCCTTCAATACTTCACGGTATTGGATGGCGGGGGTCCAAACTCTTTGATCCCCTCATAAGTTAACTACTATTAATATTATAACCCGGCTATTTAGGACTGTATCCCTGCTGACTCAGACTACTTAGTCGAGGGTAACGTCACCGCCAAAAGCGGGGCCTACCACAATACTGCATTAATAACTTAATTCATTATCTTCCAATAATCCACCCTTTTAGGATTGTATCCCTGCTGACTCAAACTACTGGGGTGAGGGTAACGTCACCTTCAAAAGAGGGGCCTACTACAATAACTAAGATAATCTCTTAATTATGTGCAAAAGTGCGGAAATAATCAAAGGTTATACTAGATACGAGTCGGAACCAAGTGATTCATCTTGTCTATCTGTTTTTTTTTCTTTTATTTTTATTTTCAGCATTTTAGTTAGTTTTTATTTTTTCTAGTTTAAAACATTTTTTTTCCTAAACTTTTGTTTTGGTTAGACGTTGAGGATAAACCGGTACTAAAAGCTCTTGTGTCCTTGGACGACCTCGGTATCTTACCAACGCTATACTACACTCAACGATGGGTGCACTTGCCCATATGTGTGTTTAGTGTTAGTGAAATATCGTGTTTTATAAATTTAAAACTTGGCTAAAATAAGTGTTAAAAAGGGCTTAAAATATACACCTAATATATATAACACTTCACACGCATCAAGTTTTTGGCGCCGTTGCCGGGGACACAAGGATTTTAAGAAAGTTAGGAATCAACGGCCTAATCACCTTTTATTTTTCTTTTTATTTTTAGGATTTTCTTAGTTTTTCAGCTTCTGCAGAGCTCAGCACGGGCCGTGCCCGCTGAACACGCCCCCGTGCTCAATCATTGGAACTGGCAATCCTGTTTTACATCAGACAGTAAGCTGAACACGGGGTCGTGTCCACTCAACACGCCCCCGTGCCCAAGTTTCAGTTACTGAAAACAGAACCGTTAGATCCCGACGGTTGGTAATTTCTGACATAAACATGAGTGATAGTAATTATTTTTACTTTCGGCACTCTTATGGTAAGTGGTGTCAATTGTGTGGTGGCGAACATGAAGAAGTAAAATGCTACTTCCTAAATTATAGGCCCCACTACATGGACCCACCATCTTCTCACGACCTTAAGAGGGGCGAAAGTAAAAATAAGCACTATTTCTCCCTCGAATGCGCCCAGCCAGATATTCTAGGGGAAATGCTCCTTAGCGAGTTATTTCAACTAGAAGAACTAATTCTAAAATGGATAGAAGAGCTTGGGAAGGATTTTATTGATCCACCCCAAGACAATACCCATGAAGAAATGTTGGGACCGCATTCCGACAACCTCGTTGCTCCCGAAAATGCCTTCGTACCTAGCAAAGACTTGGACGATAGTCGTCCCTGTGTCGATTGTGCCGTGAAGGACTCTCCATCGACCTCGTTCGGTGCATACATAGACCTGAGCGATTCGGAATACACCTTCTTTAACAAGAGCCCGGAAAAGGGTTGGACTTGTCCACCTAGAATAAAAATAGGAATTACCCTCACCGACAACCTCTTGCGTTCTCGCCTTAGTCTAGGACAATTAAGGTATATTAGGCACTTTGGGGTTGTTCCAACCAGTCAGGAGCCACCCGATACTAACAAGTTCCTTAAAAAACTAGACAACTTCATAAAACAGTCCCTAGACACGGGGCCGTGCCCAGCCAACACGCCCCCGTGTCCATCGAAAGATTCCATTCTGATCAGTACGTCAGAATACGGACAAACTGTGTCAGAACTTCACCTGCACACGGGGCCGTGTCCACTGAACACGGGGCCGTGTCCAGGTTGCTGTCGTTTTCTATAAATGCAGCCAAGAATTCTGCACATTTGGACCAACTTGGGGCAGAGATTTACAGGAATCTTCTCTCAAACTATCCTAGGTAAGTCTAAAAGAAGGTTCCAACAACCCATCTTGTCCTTTCCTCTTTTAGCTATTTCCTTCTTCTTCATCTTTCTCCAAGAGCTACCATTGAAAGTTTGGAATTCCTCCAACTCTATGGTAGGGATAAATGAGTTTTGTTCAAAGAATCTTGGTAAAAACATGTTATGAAACATTGTTTTAAGTTATTAGTAGCCAAAAAGGTCCCACAATATTCAGAAAATAACTTAAAAATCCAAGTTTCCTTGTTCCAAAAACTCTGCAGAAAGATGAACACGGGGCCGTGCTCAGTGAGCACGGGGCCGTGTCCGGATACTGTTTCATTAAATAAGCTATTTTTAGTTTATTTTTCGTAGGATGACGAGTGAAAACAGCGAAACATCTCCTATGCATTCACCAAACAGCCGTAGAGGAAGAAGACCCTCCATTGAAGCTACACTTGTACACTATGTGATAGCATTAAGGGAGGCTCTCAACGAAATGACTTCAGTAGAGGAGGTCCTAATCGACCGTATTAACGATCTAACGATGGGACTTGAAAGCAGCTTCCAAGAAATTAACCTCTTGCACCAGAGGTTAAATATTCTTGTAGCACCTCCAATGGAACCAGTCCTTCCTCAGCAGGATTGGAACCTGGTACTCGGAATCAACAACCCTACCGGGTGGGAAGACTTTCAGGCGGAACCTCCCATGGAACACCAACAAGAGATCCCGGTGGAAGTTGAAACTCCTCAAACTAATGCCAATGAGCCTTCTTTTCTCCTTCCAAGAGAGATAGAAGAATGGCTCGCCGACATTTGAGGAGAACCGCACTCGGAAGAAGGAGTTCGTGAAGGCCTTGTTTAACCAAGATTGATTATTTCTTGGAAATTTTGCTAAATTAAAATAAAATAAAGGCTAGGACTCCATGGTTTGTTATTTCTTTGTTTTATCTAGTTTAATTTAGGATTATGTAAGTTCTCTCTATGATGAAATGAAATGATGGTTTTAAGGTTTGGATGGTTTAAAATGAATAAAACACACTCATGGTGGTAAAGGATGAAAAGAGGAACGAGAAAAATGATCCCATGCACAGGAACGAGGCAACCCGACAATTTTCTCCATTTCAGAAGGTTCAACACGGGCCGTGCCCAACCAACACGGCCCCGTGTCGAACCACCTGCAGAAAACGCCCAGTACAGGTACCTGGACACGGGCCGTGTTCACCCAACACGCCCCCGTGTCCAGACTTCTGTTTCTCTTATTTCAATTTTGTTACTGGCACTTGAACACGGGGCCGTGCCCAGATAACACGGGGCCGTGTTCAGTGCCCAGTAACACAAATTTTTGCTTTTTAAACACTATTTTACACATCTAATCAAACTAAAAATTTATTTTTGGGACACATTGAGGACAATGTGTAATTTAAGTGTGGGGGGATGCTAAAACCTTGAATTTTGCAAGTCCTAAATACAAGCCTTACACAAAACTCTATTGGAACCGCTAATCACCCCAAATTTTTTTTCAAAAATTTCATTTTTTTTTCTTGTCTAGGTTTAACTCGGGAAATTCAAGTTCTCAAAAAGGTTATATTTTTACAAATTTACAACCGATAGCGTAGTGATAAAAAGAACCAACATAAGAAAATTATGAAAAGGCATGACAAACTTATTTAAAATTTGATTATATATACTTGATCACATAAAAACTCATTCCCACAAAAGTGAGTTTTGAGCCTTTATTGAGCACACAATTTCATATCATTTTACTAAATGCTCATTTTTCGTTTCTTGTGTGAATAGCCGCTTGGTTCTTACGACTCTAGAACTTGCCATGACAATGCATTCCCGGTCCTTATCAACTTAAACCCGAGTAAGTACATGATGGAGGCATTAGGACTAACCCTTTTTCATTTCTACACCATTATTTTTCTTTTTCTTTTACCACCTACCCAAAAAAAAAATCCCCCTAGTTAGCCCCTTTGAGCCTAAACCTTTTCGTTTCATCACCCAAAACAAAAACCCTTTCACCCACCAAAACCTTTTTCATTTTTAACCCTTTATTTTAGTAACAAGTTCGGTTCTTCGTGAAAAAAAAAAAAATTTAATGAAGCAAAAAGAGAATAAATAAACAAAGTAATCAAAAATAACTTTGTTTGAATAAAAGCTTCATTAAAAATAAAAAGTTGCAAGAATACGAAAACCGACACTTGTTACGCTTTTAGCCTTTTTACTAACCACTAACCCAACCACCTACCTTTAACCCTAGCCAACCCTTAACCCACAAAGTCCTCTTGATATCTACAAAGGTATAAAAGTTAAAAAGGAGGAGGATTGATTTCTTGGCAAGCCTATGGTAGGAATAAGTTCCGTGCCGCCCTCGAGTGATTCACTAAAAAAATACACCTTCGGCCGAGTGTGAGTGATTTCCCCGTGAGGTATGTGAACTTGTATATAAATAGAATTTTAAAAAGGCATGTTATGCCCAAATAAGTAATCTCTTTTATGAACAGTTCTAAATAAATCATTACGAATAGGAGTGTAAATAAATAAAAATAAAACCCAAAAAGATCTTGGAAATCCCGACACTCTACGACAAGCCCAAAACCTTCTCTTCTACCTATTCCATTTGAGAGTGTAAGCCACATATTAAAGAGTTTTGCTTGAGGACAAGCAAAAGTTCAAGTGTGGGGGTATTTGATGTGTGTAAAATGCAACATATAAATTACATCAAATGAGGCCTAAAACTAACCCTTTTTTAGTACTAATATTGGAAAAAGAGTGTTTTTGTCTTCCTTTTGTATTTTCAGGATTAAATGAGCTCAAAAACGCAAAAGAAGCAAAAAGACAGCTAAATCCAACATAAATACATGAAAAGGAACATTAGTGGACTGCCCGAACCCTCAACGGCACCTTCCAAAGCAAAAAGGAGAAAACAGAAGGCTGAACACGCCCCGTGCTCAGCCAGCACGGGGCCGTGCCCAAGAAGCAGCAGAAAAGACAAACCTATAGAAGCTTCTATTGCCCACCACGGGCCGTGCCCAGCGGACACGGGGGCGTGTCGAAAGTACAGCAGGCGCATTTATTGTAATTGCGAATTACAATTAATGAGGAGAGAGAGTGTCAGACGGGCACGGGGCCGTGTCCAGCGGACACGGGGCCGTGTCCAGCTCTCTGTTCAGCCTATAAATAGGAGTGCTTGGATTCATTTCATCTCATCCCTTGGCACACCACCTCTCTCACACTTCATCCACCACCCACCACCATCACAACACCATCATCCACCACCATCATCCATTGTCCATCGTAGAGTGTGTGAGTCGTCTCGGGATCCAAGATTGATCGTAAGAGTTCTTGACAATCAAGGCCATGTTTGCCTAAGTCTCTTACATCACTTGGTGAAGACAAAGTGTCTAGTATAATACTTTTTATTTCTACTCTTTTGCACTTTTTATTTGGTTTTGTATTAATGACTTTAATAACTAGTTACTTATGTTGAAGGTGATCTTTCCTTATCGTTTGTCCGTGGTGTCTTGGCATTATTTTACTGTCTATATAAAATAAAGGATTTTCACCATTCATATCTCCACGGTCTATATGGAGGTATGTTGGCTACCTGGTAGGGGGTTAAGGGAACGGTTTGGTAAAGGTCTTGCCATTGTTCAGCGTTTAGAGGTCCTGCAATGGACCTGGGTCAAATTTAGTAGGACCTCCTTCAATACTTCACGGTATTGGATGGCGGGGGTCCAAACTCTTTGATCCCCTCATAAGTTAACTACTATTAATATTATAACCCGGCTATTTAGGACTGTATCCCTGCTGACTCAGACTACTTAGTCGAGGGTAACGTCACCGCCAAAAGCGGGGCCTACCACAATACTGCATTAATAACTTAATTCATTATCTTCCAATAATCCACCCTTTTAGGATTGTATCCCTGCTGACTCAAACTACTGGGGTGAGGGTAACGTCACCTTCAAAAGAGGGGCCTACTACAATAACTAAGATAATCTCTTAATTATGTGCAAAAGTGCGGAAATAATCAAAGGTTATACTAGATACGAGTCGGAACCAAGTGATTCATCTTGTCTATCTGTTTTTTTTCTTTTATTTTTATTTTCAGCATTTTAGTTAGTTTTTATTTTTTCTAGTTTAAAACATTTTTTTCCTAAACTTTTGTTTTGGTTAGACGTTGAGGATAAACCGGTACTAAAAGCTCTTGTGTCCTTGGATGACCTCGGTATCTTACCAACGCTATACTACACTCAACGATGGGTGCACTTGCCCATATGTGTGTTTAGTGTTAGTGAAATATCGTGTTTTATAAATTTAAAACTTGGCTAAAATAAGTGTTAAAAAGGGCTTAAAATATACACCTAATATATATAACACTTCACACGCATCATCATGGCATCAACAAAGCTTAGACATTATTTTGAGACACATAGGATCCATGTTAAAACGAATTATCCTGTGAAAAATGTGCTTAGGAAACCAGAGATGTCAGGCAGGATGGCCAAATGGTCAGTAAAGTTAAGTGCTTATGATTTAGTATATGAACCTAGAAATGCTATAAAGTCTCAGGCTCTAGCAGACTTTGTGGCTGATTTCAGTAGTGATATTCAAAATGAAGTAGACCTAGAAGTTCAACAACTAGGAGAAACTTCAGTATCCTGGACATTATATACTAATGGTGCATCTAATGTTAGAGGTGTAGGATTGGGTATACTACTAAAATCGCCACAGGGGGACATATTACCCCAGGCTATTAGGTGTGAATTTCCTGCTACTAATAATGAGGCAGAATATGAAGCTTTAATTGCAGGATTAGAATTGGCTAAGAGTATGAGTATCAAGAATTTGCGAATATATGTTGACTCCTTGTTAATTACTAACCATTTTAATGGATCCTATGCAGTCAAGGGTGAGAAATTAATCGAATACCTCGATATTCTCGAAAAATTAGCAGGATATTTTGATGTTTTTACATTTGAACAGGTACCAAGGGAGGATAATGCTGAAGCAGATGCCTTAGCAAATCTGGGATCATCGATCAGGATACCAGAAGGAACCCAAATACCAATATTACATGTCTTATATCATGCAACGAATCCTCAGGATAAAGAAGTAGCGGGTATTCAGGATCCTGGAGCAGAGCATCCTGAAGAGGATCCTAAATCCTGGACGGCTCCAATCATGAGATATCTCAAAGAAGGACACATCCCTGGAAATGAAAATCCTAAGGCATTTAGGATGAAGCATATCAGCAGAGAATATCCAGGGCATATAACAAGAATATTAGGACCAGAAGATTTAAGGTTGGAGATTGGGTGCTAAGAAAGGCTTTTCAGAATACTACTAATCCTGCCGATGGAAAGTTGGCTCCAAAATGGGAAGGACCCTATGAAATTGAGTCAGAATCTGGGAAAGGAACATACCGACTCAAGAATATGGAGGGGGATATGCTACCGAGATCTTGGAATGCTATACACCTTAAGCTCTATTTCAAGTGAGTTTAGAATTTAATTTCTAACTCAGGATGGTATGAATTCTACCTTTTTTAAATATGTTTGGTTTAATTTTTTCTTTGTAACCCAATACTGACTTAAGCATCGGAGGGGTGTTAGTCAAGCTAACACCCACCTTAGTTTACTGTTGTTTTGCAGTATATGCTTCAGGATATAGCTCCAGGATACACACTCTGGATACTTCGAAAGATTAGAGGATTGGCCCCCTCTCTCACGTTTAAGGGATCCTGATCCCTTCACAGGTTTAAAGGTATTCACCTTTCTCCCGAATTGGGTTTAAACACCCCGCCTGGAGCGCAAGTTATCCAGGGATAGTTCAAGGTGGCGGGACCAGTTCATGTAAAAGTGGCTGACAATTTCGTTACTGTTGGCTATACCCTGGATCCTTAAGGTATATGAGGATTGATCACCCTCTCTCACGAAAGGGTATTTTCATACTCTCTAAGGTTTAAAGGTTATCACCTTTCTAAGTCTTGGAGTTTATACACTCCCGCCTGTAGCGCATGAAAATTTGGGATTTTCCCCAGGTTTAAAGGTTTTCACCTTTCTAAGTTTTGGGGTTTCCACACCCTCGCCTGTAGCGCACGAAACGTGGGTAAAATCCCCAGTAAAACTCAAAGACTTAAAGGTTTTCACCTTTTCAAGTCTTGAGGTTCTTATACTCCGGCTTAAATGCCTGGAAAATGGGTTTAGTCTCAATAAAATACAAAGTTTTTGGATAATCCCAAAGTATATTTTCAAAAAGCATAATCATTTACAAGTCTACATAAATTTTTGAAAAAAGATTGCTAAGTTTAAACAACTGGTTGAAGAATTGCTAAAGGATCATATCCTGGTACAACATACTGGTCCTGCACAGACAGGGGACATCCGTGATAGAACATGACGTATGCTGATACTATATCCTACTGGGGACATTTATGCTGGAGTAAGAAGGAAACATATGCCAACACTATATCCCAGTAAGGCATTGTGAGGAACTCAAAGGATCAAGTTTGGGCATGATTCGCCAAGTATCCTGGACTGGGGACACCTTCGTTGGAAAAGTTGCAAAAGGATTGAAGTTTGAGAATAGGGTTACACTCTATTCCTGGTATGATCTTTCCTTTGTAAACGATATTTAAATAACTTGATTTTTTGAAACTATGTTTGACCAAAGCTTAAGCATCCTGATTAGGATATATTCTCGGGATATATTCTCAAAATGTATTTTCAAAATATATTTCAGGATATTTGATTGGAATATTTGGGACATGATGCTTGGATTAAAAACTGAAACTGTGTTCTAGTCAAATAAGTGTTCTCAAAACCAACTTTGTAAAATAAAAATGAACTGTCCTCTTTCTCTGAAAACTTTATCTGAATTGTTTGAGTTATAAAAACCCTATTTGACGGAAGTCTTAATAGGATATTTGCGAGTATACTTATCAAGAGATTTTCATAAAAAGTAATAATTGCACTAAGTTTGGAACATTGGAATTCAGACTAAGCAATGCATAACACATAACAACATGTAAGGCTAAAAGGCTAGTTTATTATTAATTGGTTTCATCTCAAAAAGAGACCCACCCACCAAGAACACAATTAAGTTTTTAAAGCATATTTACATAAACAGTTGAAGGCTTCGTCCTAAAAACACGAGAACCCATTCGCCTTCAACTGTTATATTGTTCAAAATAAACCATACTGATTGATGACCAAAGGCTTCATCCTGAAACTCAGGGCCCATCCACCTTTGGCCATCATATTGTCTTAAGTGCAGGAAATATAAATTGTTCTAAGTACAGGACGACCAGATGATTCAAACCCTACAAAGCAAAATACAGGTATCATTAAAGACAAACTAACCAGGATACAGGTTCAGTATATGTGTACGGGATACAGGATTTGGATATTTACCTTATTAAGGAAGGAGTTCATGGGCTCGATGGATTCCATGAAGCCAAGGTCATGATAGCAGAAACATTCAGCAGCAACAGCGAAGGGTTTAGAGCTGGTGCCAACAGATGGTTCCTTTTTTACCAAGACAGACTTGGGGTAACTGTCAAGCTCCTCAAGATCGAAGACAACAGGGACCTTAGCAGAGTCTACAAAAAAGGGAGTAGTTTCAATCTTATCATATTATGTGCTGACTAACCAAACATATGCAGGAATGTTCAAAACAGATATCCTTACCAGACGTATTGGAATGACTGAAAAATATATCTGTTGGAATTAGGATATCCAACAGTTATATTTTTGGGGACAATTGTTATGGGTGAAATTCTGAGCCCATATCCTGACAATATATCTTGATTTAATGTTAGCTGTTTATGATCAGAATACCGGACCAGGATATTGGTAACATCCTGGGGCAGTATCGATCAGGATATCAGACCAGGATATTGGTAACATCCTGACGCAGTATCCTGGCAGTTACTAACGATTTTCTTTTGTAGCAAGGTACCAACGTTAAAAGACTTGATCTACCTGAAGATTCGCTCAAGGTGGTTGAAAAATGGACGTTGATGGTGGAAGAATGGGTCTTGTAACGGTCAGAAAGGCATATTCCGCGAGAATATCGGATGTTGGTTAATGTTGTTGACATTGTAACGGTTATATGAGCTGAAGACCCGGTTTTGTAGTCAATAAGCACGTGGAAAACAAGTAGAAAGAGTCCCCCAACGTTCAGAATGGAATATTCCCAGCATCCCGGAATAATAGGAGAGTTAGTTTGTTACTTGTAACTATAAATAGGAGGCCAGATCAATAGGAACACACACTTGACTCTCCACTCTCGAACTCACACTTCTTTTTTCTTTCTATCACGCACAAACACTTAACACTTGTAATCGTTGTACCACTTAGCATTGATCTGCGCCATATCCTGCACTGTATCCTGATATTTGAAGCAATAGAAGAACAAGGCAGCTGCGATTGTCAGCTCCCGAGGTTTTATGCCGGCGATCTAGATTGATCAAGGGCTTTCCTCGTACATCACGTGTCACCCTTTACATTTTTGCTCATTGTTTGATCACAGATACAGCTCTATATCCTGAGCCGTATCCTGAAACTGTTTTTGCAAGTAATTTGATTAACATATTTTTGACACTCGTTTCTAGCACACTACCTCACTTAACTAATTTGATCACTTAATTGCTTCGGTAATTTTTGACCAAAACATCTGGTACGTTGCACCTGCATTTTTCAAACCAAAAGGCATAGCAGTATAACAGTAAATACATGTTGGTGTCATGAAAGCAGTATCCTCCTGGTCTGAAGGTTCCATTTGGATCTGCTGGAATCCTGAGGAAGCATCCATGAAGGTTAACATCTCATGACCGGCAGTGGCATCCACCATCGAGTCTATATGAGGCATAGGGAATGGGACTTTAGGACATGCTTTGTGTAATCTACACAAACTCTCCATTTCCCATTCTTCTTTTGAACCATGACCACATTTGCTAGCCACTTGGGGAATTTGACTTCCCTAATCATCTTGGATTTCAATAACCTTTCAACCTCCTCCTGTCATGTCTTCGTGTTTCCATGCAAACGTGGATATCCTGCATTTCAAAAAGTTAGTAAGCTGATTCTCAATATCCTGAGGGATATTGGCCCCTACAAGCACCGAGATATCTGGATTATCCTGATCCAGGATAACTTTCTTAACATCCTGCTCCGAAGCTTCCACGATATCCTGGGCTCGTATCTTTAATTGTTATCCTGCCTTGGGCTTGGTTGAGGATTTCATCGAGGATGAGTAACACTCCTTAGCTTCTTGTTGATCACTTTCCACCTTGACAACCCCCCGAGGAGTAGGGATCTTGATACACTGATGATAGGTTGATGGCACAGCTTTCATATCATGGATCCATGGCCTACCCAATATGATATTGTAGCAAGATAAGGAGTCCATGACACAGAAGCGTTGTATTGAGTTGACCCCTTCAACATACACGGGCAACTTTATCTCCCCTACGGTATT
Organism: Helianthus tuberosus; assembly: GCA_030545235.1. Taxonomy (NCBI): domain Eukaryota; kingdom Viridiplantae; phylum Streptophyta; class Magnoliopsida; order Asterales; family Asteraceae; genus Helianthus; species Helianthus tuberosus. Next base: position 3,945,860 of record CM060421.1, read on the forward strand.
CCTGGCTTCTCCATTGAAACCAACAAGCACAGTGGACTTTGAAGTAATATCCATCGGGGATACATTCATCCTCTTCAACGTTTCCAGCTGAATTATGTTGACGGAGCTGCCATTGTCCACCAGTATCCTGCGCACAAAATGGTTAGCAACATATAAAGTTATTACCAAAGTATCATGGTGAGGATCCTGGACAGTATCCCTGACATCACTATCGAACGTGATAACTTTGTCAGTTGTGAGGGTTGTCATCCTGGTTGGCTTATCTCCCCTTTCTGCCTTAGCCTCCTTCGCATGTCTTTTTGCTGCTGAGTATGAAGTTCCACAAATGTCGGATCCTCCTGAGATAAAGTTAATTATCTTGGCGTCGGCGGGAGGTGATGCTGCTCGTTCAGGATCCTTCTTAATATCCTGACCCTTATTCTTCTTTCTGCCCAGAAGATCCTTCAGATATCCTTTGCTTAGTAGGTAGCTTATTTCCTTCCTCAGGGCTATGCAATCTTCCGTAACATGTCCAAAATCCTCATGGAAGGCACACCACTTGGATTTATCCTTCCAATCACCCTTTTGCTGGTTCTTTCTGGGCCACCTCGCTTTATCTCCCAAACCCTGCATAGCATACATTAGTTCAGGTATATTAACAGAAAAACAATATTCTGACAATTCAGGATACTCCTCAGGATCCTCATTTTCAACAGCGTTCACTTTCTTGCTATCATTCCTGCCATATGGCTTAGAACAATATGGTTTGTATGAGGATTCTGACTTCCTGTTAGTTGATTCGTATGTTGAGGATGCATTCATCCTCTCTTGTATTTTCTTATCATCTTCCAGCCTGATAAATCTCAAGGCCCTGTTTCGAGCTTCATCCAAGTTCCTGCAAGGATTCATCACAAGATCCTGATAAAACTGGGAATCCCTCTGTAGTCCCATCTTGAATGCTTGGACTGCTGTGGCAACATCAAGGTGTGGGATATCCAAGGATTCCCTGCTGAATTTGTTTACATAATCCCTTAGGGATTCTTGAGGTCCTTGTGTTATCCTGTAGAGGTGACTTGTTAGTTTTTCAAAGCTTCTACTACAAGAAACTGACTATTAAACAAATTAACTAAATGAGCAAATGATGTAATTGAATGAGGTGGAACATTTAGAAGCCATTTCAAGGCTGATCCTGTTAAAGTAGAGCCAAAGCCCTTGCACAAGCATGCTTCCTTAAGATCTGGCGGGATAGGGTTAATCTCCATCCTCTCCCTATACTGGGCAATATGCTCCTCAGGATCCGCCGTCCCATCATACAGCTTCATGTTAGGAGTCTGGAATCTCTTTGGGATTTCTGCATCACAAATGGGGTGAGCAAAGCGGGATATGTTGTGAGTATCCCGGGATACTTCCGGTATAGGCTGCACTATCCCAGGCACACTTGATATCATATCCTTCAACTTTTGAAGCTCTCTGGTTATCACTGATGTCACACCTGCATCCTGCAATGAACCAAGATTATTAGTAACAGGGATACTGGTGTTAACAGACAAGTTACCAGCTTGGTGATTCTGGCTATATCCTGGGGCGCATCCTGGAGCATATTCTGGATCCCTCACAGTCGACATCCTGGTCAAAGAGGGTATCTCAGGAATATGACTCCGGGAATGGCTAGGCACAATATTCCCCCTGTTATCCTCATCATATACTGCAGAACTGAAGTTTAAAGCTCTTGGTTGCAAGGGAGTGACAGTATCCTCAGGGGGCCTGCTTGAGCTAGATTTCAAGAGTTGTATCTCTCTTATCAGCATTAGGTTGGTCTCCTGCTGCTGCCTCATTTGTTCCTGTACACTACCAAATAAAGTTAGAATTTCTTCATTAGAGGCCAAAACAGGACCAGATCCCTGAATATTCTGAGTGGGAATAACATTCCGAGCCACATGAATTTCGGTTCCTTGTGAAGAGGCTTGCGTTCTCGGAGGAAGTGGTGGAAGCATCGAACCAATTGTTGTAGAGGTTGTAGCAGACATGGTGGAAGAGCTCATGTTTGATCTCGAGGCCATTGAAAACAATGTATCAAAAAGTTTTGACAATAGAAAACCGAGTAATGATTTTACTAAAGTTTTTAGCAAAAATAGCACCACTTGCCCCACGGTGAGCGCCAAATTGTTTTGGTCAAAAATTACCGAAGCAATTAAGTGATCAAATTAGTTAAGTGAGGTAGTGTGCTAGAAATATGTGTTAAAAATATGTTAATCAAGTTAATTGCAAAAACAGTTTCAGGATACGGCTCAGGATATAGAGTTGTATCTATGATCAAACAATGAGCAAAAAAGTAAAGGTTGACACGTGATGTACGAGGAAAGCCCTTGATTAATCTAGATCGCCGGCACAAAACCTCGGGAGCTGACAATTGCAGCTTCCTTGTTCTTCTATTACTTCAAATACCAGGATACAGTGCAGGATATGGCGCAGATCAATGCTAAGTGGTACAATGATTACAAGTGTTGAGTGTTTGTGCGTGATAGAAAGAAAAAAAGAAGTGTGAGTTCGAGAGTAGAGAGTAAAGTGTGTGTTCCTATCGATCTGGCCTTCTATTTATAGTTACAAATAACAAACTAACTCTCCTATTATCCTGGGATGCTGGGAATATTCCATTCTGAACGTTGGTGGAGTCTTTTAACTTGTTTTCCACGTGCATATTAACTATAAAACCGGGTCTTCAGCTCATATGACCGTTACAACGTCAATAGCATTGACCAGCATCCGATATTCTCGCGGAATATGCCTTTCTTCTATTCTGACCGTTACAAGACCCATTCTTCCACCATCAACGTCCATTTTTCAACCACTTTTAGCGAATCTTCTGGTAGATCAAGTCCTTTAACGTTGGTACCTTGCAACCAAAGAAAATCGTTAGCTGCAACTAGGATACCCCCAGAGGATGTTACTAATATCCTGGTTCAGTATCCTGGCCACAACATCGAGCATATAATATCAGGATATGCCTTCAGGATATAAGCTCGAAATTCCACCCATAACACCGTCCATCAAACGGACGTTTGGCATTTCATCTATACAAGGCCTCCAAAGGAGCAGCCTTGATACTTATATAATAACTATTATAGAAAAGCTTATTTAAGGTGAGATGGTATTCCAACCACTGCCTAAAAAAATCTTAAGGAGTAGCTAATCCTTACAGCTAGTCGAACAAATCGACGATCCTGGGCAGCCGATGTCGATTCTTAATTGTTACCTAAGTATGGTTGCGGTAATCAATGCATAAGCATAATGAACCGTCTTTCTTAATCAATAATATCGAAGTTCTCAGAATTACGAATTTGGCTTGATGAACCTTTATCTTAAAACTCACCTAATTAAATTTTTGATTCTCCCAATAATGATGGTACTAATCGTTATGGAGATTTCACAATATTGCAGCCCTAAGCGGAATGTTAATCTTAACTCTACTTTTCTCAAGAGGTAAACAGGGTATTCTTTAGAGAGGATAATCAAGACACAAGGAGACTACAGAGATTTCCCAAATCTCAAGCCCCCGGTTTTACTATCATTGCCTATGTCAGATAATTGACACGTTTTCTTTATGAGTCCACGGATTCCTTAATCAGAGACACTTACCTGGAAAATCCTACATTGGATATCTTCTTTGAACACCACTAGCCGGCTCTAGTACCATATGACCATCGGGATATCTCAGTGGTTCCATACATTAAACCTCCATACTGATCAGGCATGGAAGCAATCTATGGGACGCACTAGGATACGCAAATCCTCATATGGCTCCTTTATCGAGCATAGTCTAGCATTCGCAGTTGATAGAAATCAATGATATAATAAAATAAAATAACATATATCATCGTACTCGATCTGGAGAAAGAGTACTTTAGATTTTAATGAATGAAGATTATAGGACAAGAAATAGAAGTAAGGGTTTCTTATGATTCTTGTTGGTAAGTTTTACCTTACACTTAATGTCTGGAGTTCTTATGGGAGAATTCTAAGAGTTTGCTAAGTTTATGGTCTTATGAAAGACTCAATAGCACCTAAATCCAGACGTAATTCTTTGCAATAAGTTCACAATAAGGGGTTTATCTGGTGTCATCCTTGATATGAACTGCCTCTAACGTTCATTAGGAGGGTTTAGGCGCCTCCATTCTTAATTCTTCTATATTTAGCTATAAAATTTTTGACAATTTTAGGGCAGTTTGCTCTGATGTGGCCCTTAATGCCACAGCCGAAACAGACTGCATTCCTTATGTTTCTATATTTAGGGAACTACAGATGCCACACTTCTTTGACCTTTAGTCTGTTAGACACTGTCCCAGTGCCCTTTTGTTGCAGGTCATGCATACAGGCTCTTTAGATCTCTGGGAGTTATCCTTCTCCCTTTTTCCTTTCTCTAGTAGCCCCAGATTTTACTGATTTACTTCCTAACCCATCTAATGTGTGTAACGCCCAGCGTCCCTGCACTTTAGGAACTTGCCGAGACTAGTCCCTGAAGTTTAACTTTTGTCTATAATTAGCCCCTAGTCTATGTGGATTGCCTATTTTATTGTAATGTCTAAAACTATGCTGGAGATGCCTAATTCTAAATGACAGAATGTCTAAATCTATGCTTGAATGTCTATCTGGAATGCCTAATGTTGGAATGCCTAAATGAGGGAATGTCTATATGCTACATGATTAAAATGACTAAATACTTGGGATGCCTAAATCTACGTTTGGAATGTCTATATCTTGGGAATGCCTAAAGCTAGATTTGGAATGCCTAAATCTATTTGGTGCTGGACTCCTTAGACTCGTGAAACTTGATTTTTGGTTACACGAGAGACTGGAGCCTTGTCACTGGCGGAATCTATGTAATTTTGCAAACTTTTGATGTATATGCTATGATCTAGTTATTCTATTTTACCAACTTAAAGCAACGCCTAACCCAATGCGAAAAACAAATCAAAAATCGGGAACGCGAAAGGATGGAATGGCCTGAGTGGCCATCCGATCGGATGACCATCCGATCGGGTGACCATCCGATCGGGTGACCATCCGATCGGGTGACCATCCGATCGGATTACCATCCGATCGGATGACCACCCAAGCCACACCACCCGTTCTCTTCTCCTCCTTCACCTATAAATAGGCTGTCACATCACCATTTTGAGTGATGTGACAGCTCTGCTCGACCAAGAACACGCGCACATGTCTTTCTTCATTCTCTCATCGATTCCGGTACGTTTTAGGCTAGATCTTTGTACTTTCTTGACCTACACATCATTCACTACGTGATTCTCACTTGAAATCACACTTTTCACCGTGAAATCTCTCAGATCTGAGTTTTTGAGGATGATGTCATCATGGTGGTTGTACAAACTATCATGTGATGTCAATCTAAGCAAGATTAGCTTGGATCTAAGGTATTTCATACATATTACATTAAATCTAAGCTAAATCTGAGAGTTTTGTACTAAAACTTAAGTTTCATCAATTCTTTCTTAAATTTCTGATTTACCTAGGTGATAAACGTGCCGGAACGGACTGTAGACTCGATCGGTAGTCTAGAGTTGGTTTAGTAACAGGTTGTTCACTGATTAAGACGATCACGGGATGGATTCCGGCATAAAACTGTCACCAACAGACAAACGGGTCGGACTGGGGTGATTCCCGACCAATCAGAATGTCTGTGAAATGATAAGTAACTGTTGCCTCAGTCTGTACCGAGACGTCACCATTAATTTTCAATCTTAGAAACTTTTACAAAATGATAAACAAGAACAAGGGGCACCCGATCAAACGGCAACCCGATCGGACAACAATCCGATCGGATAGCCATCCGATCGGGAAGCCATTGTCACTTTGTATCACACATGTCAACTGACCGACCGGCCATCCGATCGGACAGCCGTCCGATCGGACAGCCCTTCGATCCGGTGACTGTTTTAACACTTTATTCAATCTCGATACACTGCCCGGCTCTTACCCTTTTTGCAATCTAATCCGGCTAATCCTAAAAGAGCTCCCTTTGATCCAATAACAGTTGCGACTGTTAAGCAATCACTGTGAGTATACTCGATCCACTTTTCACTTTAAACTTTTGGTGTGTAGCATGTATTCTATTAAACTAAATACTTTTGGGCAATCTATACTCTATCCTGTGTATTTGTGAAAACTTTTGCATTCTAGTATTCTATTTGTGCTATGTGACGTTTAATCCAGGGTGTTTAGTTCCGCCTTAACAATAGTAGCGCTATAGGGGTGCACCTCTCCCATTATTCTTCGGGGGTATTGTTAGGAGGATCCTAGTTTACCTTGAGTCTTGGGTAAACACTAAAGCATCGGGATACTTGGGCTATCACTACGTGGACTGCGACACTAGCACAGCTGTAAACTAATTTTTGCTTACACTATGGATATGAGTTGTTTTTTATCTATTACTCTATTATCAAACTTGTATACTCGCCAATACTTTTGTATTGATATTTTAATGCATGTTGCAGGTTGATAGGTAGCGATGGAACATGGAAAACAAGCTAGGGGAATGCCTAGAAACGTCACGATAGCTAATCTAGACTTTTGAACAATTTGAGTTTTGTATTGTGAGATTTGGTGATGTTTGAATTTTAGACAATTTATGCATGAAATCAATTAACTTCTATCGTCACAATAGTGTTATGGAAATCTCATGAGCAAATCTGAATGCCTAGTGCTCGCACCCCGATGTTTCCGCCATCAGTTGGGGTGTGACAATGTGAGTGGCAGAGATAGATCCATAATGGATTTATAAGAAGCAGACTTTGACATCTTAACATGCCCTCTTATTTCTGATGCTAAACCACCAATATATATATATATAGTGCATTATGCTTAGACTCTGGGTTTACTGAATAGGGTACTATCCCAGACAAAAAGCTAAAGTCTATAACGTTCTGTTTACGGTCTAGATCCATCATGGTGAGAATCAGGAAATTCTTATTCCACCTTTTCCATTCCGAGTTGTAGACAACTTGGACCATCTCCAATTGTGTAGGAGTATTCTTTCTGAAATTTTATTAAAGTCTTCCACCAATTAAGGGAACTGCCCTTGAATGACTGTGATACATATCTCACAATGTCTCTCTCAGCACAACCGCTGATGTCCATAATGGTTTCTATTTCATCCAACAATTTCATGCAATCAATGGCCCCTTTTACGCCATTGAAGTCTCTTGATTTGCCAGAGACAAAGTACCTTTAAGTACATCCTTTTAGAGGAACGGGGCTCCTCACTATATATCATCTTATTTGGTTCATTTTTCGCATTCGAAGTATGAACAAAGCTCTTTTTCATGATCTGAGGGAATATGATTTAGGGCAAGTAGCATTCTATTCTTTGAATCTTTTTATGACTTTTCTCATAGCCTTTCTCATAGCTGAGTCAATCATATTAACCTTGAGGTTCACATTTGTTGCATCCTTAGTATCGCAACTGTTATTCGTCTCATTCAAGTTTGCCATACTTGAGGCTTGGCACTAAACGCCAAAATTAATCAATTGCTTAATTGCATTTCTATAGCGAGTCATCACCCTGACGACCTAACATACATTAACCATGGTATTATTAAACCATATAAGCTAATAGGGTATGAACATTCCTAATGAATGTTATTTGAATGTACTTCAATTACATTCAGCCTAGGTCACAGAAGGACCATCAATGGCCTTTAGGGTTTGGACAAAGTCCATTACCCTTTTGACAGGGGATCAAAATGTCCCAACTGTCTTTGGCATATAAATGTTTTTAGATAGCTCGAAGACTTGCCATAATGGCTTTCTAAAATATGAAACATTAGTCCGTCAGGAAGGACATAAATAATCATATGGCACGAAGGCCTTGTCGTAGAGGACGTTATAAGATATGGTAACAAACGCCTGTCACAGAGGACATTAATTTATAAGCCGCAATCTTATTAGATTAGGGGTTTTAAGATTTGAACCTAGTTCTTCACCGTTGGATAGGGAGTCATAGACTACCATTGTCATCGTCTTGAAAGGCGATTTATTTTGGCACATAGGCAAATCCTAGGACATCATTAATGGATGTTTACATATATACACATATGTATATATATATATATAATTATCGTCATTGAGTATATCAGTCATGATCTTATCGATCTTATAGACTTTAAGGCTTGGGCATTGCCCATCACCTTCGACGATGTACCATAACGGTCACATTTGACAATGTCTCTAATGGACAATATAGTATATAATCCGTAGGTGATATAGATCCTATCGGTGATTCAGGATAACGCCACGAAGGGTAATACAATAAACACACTTATATATAGGATGTACCAGTGGCGTATCCACCATGTGTTTATTGTATTACTCTAGTTTCGTTATCTAAATCACCGTCAAGATACATATAATCATAACCATTGAGTCGGAAAGTACTTCTTGAAATCTCCCTATGAAGATAGGAAGACCCAAGACTGTACTTCAAATATCCTATAAAATAATATGATCATCGCATCAGATGATATTAGTCATGATCGCACTGATCATATAGACTGTTAGGGTTGGGTATAACCCACCACTTTGAACAGGGGATCATAAAGACAACCACTAACTTTGTCTCATCTCCAATAGAATAAAGTATAGCCCGTAGGCTTTTCATCACTAGGGATGTTAATATTATGATCATCATACTGATGATACTGGTCAGGATCGCATTGATCATATAGACTATGGGATTTGAGCATAGCTCACCCCCTTGGGCAAAGAATTATAAAAGATTACAATTGCCTTGTCACTATTGGACAATATAATATAGCCCGTAGGCAAAACATCATTAAGGATGTTAAATTTAATCATCGTATTGATTATTTTTTTTAGTCATGATCTCATTGATCATATAGACTATTAGGCTGGAGCATAGCTCACTACTTTGAACAGGGGATCATAAGGATCACAATGTCAATGTCACTAATGGACAATATATTATAGCCCGTAGGCTCTTCATCACAAATGGATGTTTATACTTTGATCATCATCATACTGATGATACTTGCCATGATCTAATTCGATCATATAGGCTTTAAGGCCTGGACATAGTCCAAATACCCTGACAACTGGTGTGGTCTCTCAGGTCACACTGCCAGGAGTGTTAACATGTTCTCAGCTGTCTTAATGGTTACACAATATTACCATGATCACATTGATCCTATAGGTTTGGAGGCTTGAACATAGTTCACCACCTCTAGATAGAAGGGGTATCTCCTTTAACTATCATAGTAGAAGGAATAATCATCCTTAACTACCAAAAGTTTTGGCCAATTAATGTGGACTTGCCACTTGGCAGCGGTAAACCATTAAGAAGATCTTTTGAAATTATTTAGCAGATCGATAAAATTCAAATCAAGTGATACTAATGGTTGATAAAGGACGAAATGAATACCTATATAAAATTTTCAAAACCTTCAATAAATCATTAGGAAATTTACCATAATGCCTTAAACGGGACTTTTAGTATCATACTTGTCCATAGAGGACTTTAAAAGGAAATTATAAGTATAGGGACTATAAAATTACAGTTTGCCCATGTAGGGACTATAATAAAGTATCAGGTCTACGAAGGGGTTACAAGGAGATATCATATTCGCTGAAGGACTTATAATGAAATCTCATGCCCATGGAAGGATTATTTAAAAATAACATATTCCCGAAAGGATTTTAATAAAATAACATGTCCATAAAAGGGCTATATTGGAATATAATGCCCTTGAAGGGACTATGATAAACATACATATATACCAAGTCTTATCAGGAGACGTAGGTCCGCAAAGACTATAATGAAATACTACATCCACAAAGGACTACAATAATCAAATACCCAAACAGGGATTTTAATGAAAAGAAGTATGATGAAGGAGGGTCTTCTAATTTCTTCCTTTCTTTATTCTGGTTGTTTCTTCATCTTTATTTATCGTACGAAGTAGCGACTCTGAAGATTTTAGTGAATAAAGTAATATTTCAAATCAGGATCCATTGAAGAAGTAGAATCCAAGGATTCAATGATTAAAGAAAAAGACAAGGATCACAGATTAGGTTTTGACTGGTATATTCTAAGTCTGAAATTTCGAAACTCGGAGGTAAGAAATATGGATTAATAACATCCACATGTATCATCTTCAATGTGGGAGCCTCAGGGACCTCCTGGTATGGACTCCGTAGTCTTTATAAGGGTTTAAACATATTTGGTTTTGGAAATAGGTCCATAAAGGTCTTTCTTCCAACTGGTTGCACGCTTATCCTAGCCGCGGTACGAAGCTTGGCATTTCTAGGCTTCAGATGTGGAGAAATTTCTATCACGGCTTCTTTACCTAGCGATATATTCAAAATATATAAAATCGAAAACAATATTTTACTGAATAGGGATGAGAGTATTCCTATGTTAAGTCTAGACTCAGAAGGTCTGAGGAATGTGCTACTGTGTCATTTGAGATTAAACACTAAAGGCTAGTGTTTAATTCACTCAAACGTTGGCTCTGATACCAATCTGTCACACCCCGATATTTCCACGTATTACCGGTGGGCCCGGTGGGGAGTATCGTGACGTAGTTGATATCATCATAGTCAAATAATCACAGTTCAATGCACAGCGGAAGTCAAAAGTAAATATATTACAAACCGATTGTAAGATGGATCCACAGGCGGATCTTAAAACAGAAAGATAAACACTGTTCAACAGACTTTAGACGCCTAGAACTTGCAAGATTCCCTATTAACGCCCTGAGCTCCCAGCCAATTACGTACAGTACCTGTCACTTAACCTTTTGGAAAATACGTCAGTTTACACTGGTAAATACAATTAACTGACTCATTTTGAAAATGTTTATGAAAATTGATTTAAATGCACAAGGCACAAAATATCTTTTATAACTTGGGACAATTAGATAAAAATAATTTTGTATACAGATTTACATGTTCGTCATACATTCAGGGCCCGATGTTAGAAACCGGGTCAAGATTAATAGACACACCACAAGTATAGGCCCACAAGAGAGTGAGATACCGTTTCCCTTATGCAACTGTCAGGTGTATGCTTACACCCCGTGCTTAAGAAGTGGCCATTTCTTAATAATGATGCCAAGGATATCCGGGACATGGTCATTAACCCCCAAAGGCTTTATTTCAAACAAGACAGATTAAAATGGGTTACCGCAATAATTTAATCACAATCCGATTAAACATTCAATACCCGACCAAGTGGTATTATTATAATACCGTATCCCAAGCCCGTATAGGGAAAATAAGTTAAAAGTATTTACCTGAGCTAAAATGCAATATTATTCCCAGTCGTATATTCAAATCAGCAAGCACAAGTACCTTTACTGGGTCTCTTAATCTGGAACGAAGGTTTTATTAACCTATTAGATTCCTAACGGGTCTTATTTAAGTTGTAACTTAGACCGGTTAGTTTTAAGGAAAGGTTTACGGTTCAAAACGCAAGATTAAGCGAAGACCGGATTAGAATGTGATTTAGACCCGAAAAGTATGGAGACTTTTATAATATGGGTAAACTAACCACATTCTGGATTTTGAGATAAAAATGATAAGGTTTGACCCGTTTCGATCAATTTATGCAAACTAGTTACATAAACCGTACCGAACGCGAAAAATGCATAACGGGCAAACAAATGATTCATGAACAGGTTTCCTAAGTTAATATGCCTTAAATATGTTGTGATATCAGTAGGATATCTTCCATTATGCCCAAAACGAATTTAAAAGCAATTTATGCCCCGTAGGGGTATTTTGGTCATTTTAATGATTTTAAAAGAGGTTAAATAATAATCTGAGATCCTGGTCTAAAATGATCAGTAAAAATATTTATTTTAATAAGTTATATTAGTAATATATCTCACATATGTGAAATTTATCATTTATGGCCAAACTATGCACCGTAGGGGCATTTTGGTCCTTTCACATATGCTTTAAGGGTTAATTTTGGAATCTGAGTTCAAAACTTTTATTTAGAATTAAAGTATAAAAATTTATTCATAACATCAGTAGGTAACAAGCTTTAGGTGCCAAATATGGTTTTAAACCATACTATGCGTCTAAATCGCATAAAAGTCGGTATTTGACGATATTCGGGTTGATTAAGGAAATCTGAGATTTTGATCAGCCTTTACTATTTAAAATAACTTATTTAATATATAAAATCAGTAGAAAATAGGTTTGGTATGTAAAGGATGTGTAAAACTCATTTTATTAGCGAAAAGGGCATTATCGTCAATTACCGAGTCTATGCGAGAACCCCATGTTATGATCAGTTTAAAAATAAATAAAAATCTTCAAAAATCCCAAAATATTATATTACATCAGTGGGTAAAAGTTTTGGTGTCAAAATTTGGGTTTAAATAGGCTTTATGCCGAAAATGCCGTTTAATTAATAAAAAGCTTTCAATTTACGATATCGAGCATAACTCTCATTTTAGACCACGAACTGATGTGAAATTTTAAGGACATGTTTATAAATCAGTAACAAAGGTTTTTTTCCTCTCACATTTTCGAAGATCTCATTTTAATATTAAAAGGGCATAATAGTCAACTTTAAGCATATAACGGAAACATGCAATGAACTAGGATTACTATGGAACCAAGTTGTATAACCTCAGAGGGTTATACTAACCTATAACATGGTCCTAAAGGAATCCTAAGGCATATCTAAACTAAGCTAAATCGGGTCAGAACTGAAAGTCAAAGCAAAAGTCAACTTTTACGACTTTCGGTTCCGAACCGAGCCTAAACTCAGAATTGTCGGGTTGAACATGCCTAGACATGTTCAATTAATATTTACCAAGTTATTAAAATGACAAAACTGATTTTATTGTTTTTACATCGCTAGTTATGAATTTTATTTAAAAACGACTCGTTTGACTTTTATTCTAATTACTTTGACCCGACAATTAACAAAGCAAACGTGGTAATTAGGAGGTGCCCTATTAAGGGTTTAATACCTACCTAATTACGATCACGTAGCCATGTTCGTTGCAAACAATGGCTTGACCAATTAAAAGTCAAAGCGTTTAACGAAACGTTTGACTTTTTCGGCTTTAAAAGCTAATAAACTGAACTAGGCAAGAAAGGGATGCTTACAAAGGGTCCAATGGACTGAAGGAGGTTCTCAAGAAGTTCAAGACCCTCTTAGAATCAGAAGCATAGCAGATTTGAAGAAAATGTGAGTTGCAAATGAAAGTAGGGATGGGTATATATAGGTTTTTCAAGACCGTTAAGATCGTTTCTTGATAAACGAGCCTTGATCTGGACCGTACACATCATACCCCTTGTTTTTCAATACTATGGGTGCCCAAAATGGCCCATAGGATGAAGAAAACAATGTGCGAATAACCAGAAACCTGCTGCTGAAAAAACTTTGGCAGAAATACATATTCAGTCCATGTTCATGTTTAATGCTATATCTGACACATTTAAAGCCCGTTAACCTCATTTAAAGGCTCTACTATGATGCCTAAACATAGGGAATATAAAACATGCTTGAAAACATGTCGGATGTCGGTTCGTTTGGTCGTACGGTCACGTTGTTCGGCTAATTACGACGAAACATGAACGGACGCGAAAAAAGATCCAAATTACGCGACGAATGGAATTTTATCATGCAAAACATTAAAATAAAATATTTTAATGCTTACATAAATTTTTGGATGTCCGGATATAGTCAGAACGTAAGATATGCGCGAAAATGCAAACTTCTGCACTTTTTGACGCTTTTAGTCCCTATTGATCAAATAAGTTTATTTTTGCGCACCAAACACCTCTAAGCCTATTTCTAAGCTATATAAAGGATATTTAGGGCATGTTTAACTTATGATCATATTCTGGAAGGTTCGATGCCATACGAATCGATAGACTTTTGCAGTTTGACGCAAATAGTCCCTTTAATGCACAAACTTGCGCATATCATCGTTTAATACTATCAAAGCCTTATCTAATCCATATTAGGCATTCTTGAGAGTATTATTAAACATCATGATGCTTCGGGTTCGCTAAAAGGTCATTCAGAGGTATAATTAAACATATTGACGCTTTTAACCCCTTAAACTTGCAAAGTTGCGCGTAACTTCATTTATAGGCATAAAAGCCCTTAATGGCCAATATTAGGCATTCCTGAGAGTGTAATCAATTATCATGACGCTCTCGGTTTGTTAAAAGGTCTCTCAGAGGTAAGAATTAACATGTTGACACTTTTAACCCTTCATTTCGTAATCTTTCAATTAATTACGCAAACGACTACTCATGACCAACAAGTGGCCCATTTGTGAATATGATTACCATGTGATGTTATTCAGAGGCTTATAATAAGCATGTTAACATTTCCAGTCCTTCTATAATCAAAGTTTTTGATTTTTCGCAAAATTAGCCCCTCAAATTCAACGTTTGACTTTATTAGGGTTTATTACACGTGTCAATACATCATTGGACGTGATTTTTACGAGGTGTTACACAGAACGCGTAATTCGAGTTGCGAGTGCGATTGCGATAAGTGATAAAGCGATTAGACATCGATTATTAACAAATACTCCACTTAATACAACTAACGTAAAGCATAAAATAGACTATCTTCAAGACAAAGAAGTCGAAACAGGAATTGAGCAAGGAGTGACAGATCGCAATTAGCAATCTTGTCTCCCTTTGACTTAAATCTTGACTTTGACTTTGACTTTCGAAACACGGGGTGTTACAGCCTCCCCTAGTTGAGGGAATTTCGTCCCAAAATTAGGCCGAAGCCGTAACAAACAACTGTGGGTACTTCGCCTTCATGTCGCTTTCGAGTTCCCAAGTGAACTCTGCGCCTCGTTTGCCTTCCCATCGAACCTTCACATGGGAATGCGCGAGCGTCTGAGCTGCTTGGTTTGGCGGTCCATGATTTTGACAGGCTTTTCCACGAAGTGTAGTGTTTCGTTTACTTGAAGATCTTCTAGAGGTACAATTAAATCATGCTCAGCCAGGCACTTTCGGAGGTTCAACACATGGAAAGTCGGGTGGACATTACTAAGTTCCTCCGGTAGTTCGAGTCTGTAGGTGACTTTTCCGATCCTCTCCAGAATCTTAAAAGGTCCAACATATCGAGGCGCTAGTTTCCCTTTCTTGCCGAATCTGACCACACCCTTCCAAGGTGATACCTTTAGGACTACGTAGTTGCCAACGTCAAATTCAAGTGGCTTGCGTCGTCTATCGGCGTAACTTTTCTGATGACTCCGAGCTTTCAGCAGATTGTCTCGAATTTGGACTTTGTCAGTCGTTTCTTGCAATAGCTCAGGACCGGTTAATTGCGAGTGCCCGATCTCGTGCCATACAATAGGCGATCGACATTTTCTTCCGTATAAAGCCTCAAACGGTGCCACTTGAATGCTGGAATGATAACTGTTATTTTACGAGAATTCGACTAATGGCAGGTAAGCGTCCCAATAACCACCGAAATCTATGACACATGAACGGAGCATGTCTTCAAGGGTACGAATCATTCTCTCAGTCTGACCGTTGGTTTTAGGGTGGAATGCGGTACTTAGATTAAGCATAGTACCGAGAGCCGTTTGAAACGTTTTCCATAGACGCGAGGTAAACCGAGCATCATGGTCAGAGATGATGTCGCGAGGCGTCCAATGTCGACAAATGATCTCATCGGTGTAGATTCGGGCTAATCTTTCTACCTTGTAGTCTTCTCGTATTGGCAGAAAATGAGCAGATTTGGTCAAACGGTCAACGACAACCCAGTTTCTGCCATGACTTGATGACGTACGCGGAAGTTTCGTTATGAAGTCCATAGCTATACTTTCCCACTTCCACATAGGGATTGGGGGTTGTTCGAGTAAGCCAGAGGGTCTTTGGTGTTCAGCCTTGACTTTCGAGCAAGTCAGGCACTTCCCAACGTAGAGGGCAATATCTCTCTTCATGCCCGGCCACCAGTACTTGTAGCGAAGGTCCTGGCACATTTTGTCGGCACCGGGGTGAATAGAATACCGAGATTTGTGGGCTTTGTCCATCAAAATTTGTCATAAATTGGTCCACTTAGGGATCCAAATTCGGTCCAGAAAGTGGAATATCCCATTCGACTTATTCACAAGATGGGCTCCATCGTGATAGATCCTTTCCTTCTTCAAAGTGCGCTCATTAAAACAAGCATGCTGGGCTTCGCGAATGAGGGTTTCGATATCGTATTGGGCTTGGATATCACGAATGCTGAGCAGATAGCTTCGTCGGCTTAAAGTTTCGGCATCGACATTTGCTTTGCCTGGGTGATAACAGATCTCACAGTCCTAATCGTTGAGAAGTTCTACCCATCGGCGTTGACGCATATTGAGTTCCTTCTGGTTAAAGATATGTTGTAGGCTCCTATGATCGGTGAAGATCGTACACTTGGTACCATACAGGTAGTGTCGCCAAATCTTTAACACAAAAACAACTGCGCCTAGCTCGAGGTCATGGGTTGTATAGTTCTTCTCGTGGATCTTGAGCTGACGAGATGCGTAAGCGATAACCCGGTCTCGTTGCATGAGAACACAACCAAGGCCAAGGTTTGAGGCATCGCAATAGACTATAAAGTCATTGTTTCCTTAGGGTAAAGTGAGGACAGGAGCATTGCAAAGCATGTGCTTGAGGGTTTGGAAAGCAGACTCTTGTTCAGTTCCCCAAACAAAAGGTTTATCTTTATGCGTGAGAGAGGTAAGCGGCACAACGATTTTAGAGAACCCTTCGATAAATCGACGATAATAGCCCGCTAGTCCGAGAAAAGAACGGACTTCAGACGGGTTCTTCGGTGTAACCCAACTCTTAACTGCTTCAATCTTCGCGGGATCGACGTGAATACCTTGACTATTGATAATGTGACCGAGGAATTGAACCTCCTCCAGCCAAAATTCGCACTTAGAGAACTTGGCATAGAGTCGATTCCCTTGGAGTAGCTTGAGGACCAAACATAGATGTTGCGCGTGTTTGGCTTTCGATTTTGAATAGATCAGGATATCATCGATGAACACGATGACGAAGCGGTCAAGAAATGGTTTACACGCCCGATTCATCAGATCCATGAAAACCGCGGGTGCGTTGGTTAGACCGAAAGGCATAACAACGAACTCATAATGGCCGTAGAGAGTTCGAAAAACGGTTTTGGGTATATCCTCCTCTTGGATGCGTAATTGGTGATAGCCTGAGCGTAGATCGATCTTGGAGAAACACGTAGCACCTTGTAACTGGTCAAACAAATCATCGATGCGAGGCAGGGGATAGCGATTCTTGATTGTCAACTTATTCAATTCCCGATAGTCGATGCACATCCTGAACGACCCATCCTTCTTCTTGACGAAAAGAACTGGTGCGCCCCATTGAGAGGTGCTCGGGCGAATGAAGCCTTTATCAAGCAGTTCCTGGAGCTGACTCGAGAGTTCACGCATTTCGGATGGAGCGAGTCGATAAGGAGCTCTAGCAATGAGGTTTGCTCCAGGAATGAGGTCGATACGAAAGTTGATATCACGACTTAGCGGTAACCCGGGAAGATCATCAGGAAACACATTAGGAAATTCACGAACCACAGGAACGTCTTTCACTTCCGTCTTTCCTTTCTTTTCCTTCTCCGCTACTACGATATTAGCCAAGAAAGCTCTGTATTCCTTGCGGAGATACTTGCTAGCTTGGACACATGACATGAGCTTGAGACCCTTCGAAGCAGTTTCACCATAACACACAATAAATCACCATTCGCGAGCGAGAATCGAATCATCTTTTCAAAGCACACAACTTCATCATGGTTTTCGCGAAGAAGTCCATGCCCACTATGATGTCAAAACTTCCGAGTTTCATCGGAATAAGGTCGATCGGAAAGATGTGATTGTTGAGTTCAAGAGTACAATCACGAAGAACAGAATTAACGGCGACGGTTCTTCCGGTGGCAACTTCAACATCGAACGTCGAGGGGAGATGGGAGCTCTTACAATTAAGGAGCTTCTCGAATTCAAACGACACAAAACAGTTATCGGCTCCAGTATCAAACAAACATGAAGCATAAATACCATTCACAAGGAATGTACCATTGACCACATTGTTGTCAACCTGGGCTTGGTGCGCATTGATGTTGAAAGTTCCGGCGTGGGCGGCTTGTTACTGTTGCTGCTGCTGTTGCTGAGGCTGCTGCTGCTGGGGATCTTGTTTCACAACCCTGTTCGGGCACATGTTCGCGAAGTGGTTGGGATCACCACACGCGAAGCAGACTCTAGCGTTGATCGCGGGTGCCTGAGCCGCTTGTTGGCCTTGAGGAGCTGGAAGTAGAGCTTGATGAGCAGTAGCTTGAGCCGGTGCTTGTCGAGGACCAGTACGGCAAATGGCGATAAAGTGGCCGTACATATTGCAGTGCACACAAAAACGGCAGGCGATACCCACCGGGTGATGACAAGTACATGTTGGGCAGGAAGGGTGAGGGCCTTTATATGTACGCTTTGCAGGCGGTGCGTAGGTGATTGGTACTGGAGCTGATCGGTGCTGAGGTTGCTGCTGAGCCGGTACGGCTTGAAACGGGGCAGCAGTGGTAGTGACAGCACAGTTCTTGTTGCTGGAGCTGCTGTTGTTGTTCTTCCTCTTGCGACGAGAGGACTTTGATGATTGGGGAGCGGCGGTGGTGTCGGCAGTTAGTGCGGCGGTAGCTTGGTGCAGGTTCTTGGTGGCTTTATCCCAGAACCCAGCTTTAACTCGTTTGTCGTTGATTTCAGCGGCAAGCAGGTAGGTTTCTTCGATTGTTGCTGGTTTTGAAGCATGCACAAAATCTGCAACACAATCTGGCAGAGCGCGGATGTATTTCTTGATCGTCATGTCAGCAGTCTTCACTTGACCAGGGCAGATAATACTGAGCTGCTTAAAGTGAGCAGTCAAAGCAGCGTTGTCACCATCTTTCTGCTTGATGTGCCAGAATTCATCCTCCAACTTCTGGCGCTCATGGGGAGGGCAGAACTCTTCGAGCATGACGTTCTTTAACTCATCCCATGACAGACCATAGGCTGCGTCATTTCCGCGTTTGTTCCTCTCGGCCGTCCACCAGTCTAGTGCGTGGGACTGGAAGACGCCGGTAGCATTCAGAGTGCGGAGATTGTCAGGACATCCACTCTGTCGCAGGGTGACTTCGATCGAGTCGAACCATTGAAACAAGGTCGTAGGGCCATCTTCGCCAGTGAACTCTTTCGGTCCGCATGCCTTGACCTGTTTGAAACTGAAAGCAGCTTTGGGGGGTTTCAGTCCTATATTCTTCGGACAATTTGCTCATGTTCTCGTATAGTTCACTCATGATCTGAGGAACAGCCTTTTCCATTTGCTTGGCGACGAGAGCAGCAAGGCGTTTGTCTTTCTGGTTTTGGCGAGCAGCGCGCGAGTGGCGGGATCCAGATGACGACATTGTCTGCAACAGACATCGCCATAGGACTCAGACACAGTATAGTCGAATCTCACCTCACACGTCTAATACTACTAAAGCTCAGGAACACGTTTAATCACGTAAC